>JAQQTO010000060.1:21600000-22200000 GCA_029884595.1 Ormosia semicastrata
TATCTTATATCGCGATCTTGTGGGAATGCCGCTGTATAAAGCCTTGTTGCGCAATGTGAACACCCAATTTTGTCCGGGGTGTTTTGTGAATAAAAAAAAAAGAAAAAAAATAATCTTTCAACCCATTAACCCGTAACCCATAAACCAACCTGTTAACCCATAACCCATTAACCCACAACCCATCAGTTATCCTCACACTTAAACTCATCACTTATCCTAAAACAGACCTCATCAGTTATCCCAATCCCTAAGCACTTATCCTAACTATCCCAAACAAACCTATCCTAAACTAACTATAACTCATCCTACCACAAACTTATCCTAAACCAACCTTGTCAGTTATCATCAAAACACAAACTTATCCTAACATAAACCCATCCTAACTCAAACTCATCCTAAACAAACTTATCCTAAACCTCCCATCACTTATCTTAAACAAACTCTTAATCACATTCTAACTCAAACACCTTAGCCTAATCCTCTCCTATAAAACACCTAACCTACACACAGAAAAGCATCAGAACATATACACAGAACCGATACTGAACTTGACTGATTTTTGAGCCTTAAACACACCTCTGCTTACTTCTTTCACTCACGTTACTTTCCCTACATTCTTCTGCCAAGGTTCCAAGCACCTATACACCTTCATCATCACCATTCTCATCTTTCCATAACTTCAACCCCTGCCTTTCACCTCCACAAACTCCACCAACCAGAACCCACTTCACAATCCCAGCCAAACCATCAAACATAACAACCAGAATGTGTTTGCCCCTTACCATAATCATCACCACTGTGGCCCTCCATCACTTCTCACTCCACCGAGACAAAACCCACCGAGATAGAACTCACTGAGACCACCATCCCGAACCGTTCCTCGCAACCCAGCAGAGCCAACCGCGTCTGCCGTGCTTATCAGAACCAAGCCGCTCGGATCAGAGTTGAAACTGTGAGTCGCGTCCTCCGTCGCGAGCAGATCCGCCAGCCCAAACGCGCGCCGTCAACCGCAGATCTCCCTGTGTGCATTGTCCCACGCCGGTGCATCACTGAGCTCGTGCCGTCCTCCACACCGTGCCAATCGCACCGTCACGTGCCGCCTCGTACCGTGTAGCGCCACTCGCCACCGTAGCTCCATCTTCGCGCACCATTGTCAGCATCAGTTATTCCCACTGGATTCTATTGATGTTGGTGGTTGAACTGGAAGCATGGAGCACTCAATCGAGTGTATATGGAGCATTTTCAGCTGATTGGTAAGTGAAGCAGATTAGTAAGTGAAGTGAAAATAGCTGCGCCGTCGCATCCACCACTCTCGATGCCTCTGCCTCTCGAGTCTCTGAAGCCACCGTCCACCTCGTATCGGACCTGGTTGAACCAGCCCACCGCCGGCCTCCAATTGCTTCTCCGCCCCCTCTACAACTATCCCAAATAAGAAAACCCCATTTTTGGTTCCGTAAGCATTCTGTTCTATTTTTAATTTTTTTTTTTTGGGTGGTTTAGTTAATGGGCTTATTGGGCTAAAAAAGATAATAAAAAAGGATAATAGAAAATGAAATAAAAAAGAATGATAAGAATAAAAAAAATATAAATATAAATAATTGAAATTTTCTTTAACAAAAACAAAAATGGGTTACCCGAGTCATGACATACTTACTAACCCTTATATTTTGTAAACATCTCGAGTCATGCGACAAATTGATGGTTTACATTATTATTATTATTATTATTATTATTATTATTATTATTATTATTATTATTATTATTATTATTAAAATTATTATCTTATTTTCAATTTTTTTAAGTTAAATCGCTAATTGATAATTTTAAATAAAAATTTTGTAACAAATTTGATAATCAGTGGGTGACGTCTCTAGCGTGACGCGAGCTTCACCTATTTAATCCTTAATTTGAATAACTGAGTCGCGACGGCTTGTTAATTCAAATTTTTAAAGTTTTTTTTTTATAAAATCAATCAACCCACATGTATTTTCTAAAGAACTACGTGACTTTGATTTCCTCATTGCACCTGAGGATACGTAGGAGCAGGATTTCTATTCTGTCAAGCCCAAATTAAGTTTTCATAATTTATTTGTTTATTTTTTTTACAGAAAGGAGTAAAACAAATATTTTTAAAGATTATTAAGAATTTGCATAATTTACTTAAGGTACCGTCTTAGGACGGGTGTGTTAGGGGTGCTGTGGGATTAAGTTTCCACCCTTCCCTACACATAACCGACTTCCGAATTCAATCTGGTTTCAAAGACTAATTTCTATTAAAGGTTTTCCAATTTTTCCTAATTAAAATAAAATTGGTGGCGACTCCTAATTAATAATATTTTTTTTATTTAAGTTGCTATTTCGCCACGATTAATGACGGTCGCGACAGATGGCGACTCCACTGGGGACACTTGAGAGTCAAGCCTGTAAAAGTTAGTTATGCAAAATTTTTTGTGATCTTTATGTGTTTGTTTTATCCTTTTTTTTCTTTTTCTTTTTATTATTTGATGATTTTTTTATATATATTATTTTTATGTTAATTGTTGTACTATCTGAACCTTAGGGTAGAAAACTTTTGGAATTTGTTTTGTATTTGCTTTGTTTTGCAGGATGTGGGTAGTCTTTAGGATTGTGAAGGTTTGTACGCTCCCAGCACCCACTGTACCTACACATAAAGCCCACACATTCGAGTGGGACCCTATACCCAGGTCTGAGTGAAGCCTAAGTTAAGTAGAGGTTGCGTAGTGGTAGCCATTTTGGATATACTTCTTGTTTAGTTATCGCAAAAACCTCATCTAGAGTGTGCCTTTTTCATGAATGTCTCACACCTAGTGGTTTACCCACTATTTCGTGGTCAACATTCTGAAATAGGACTTGGCTCTAGAGACCTTTAAAATAGAAAAGCCACCCCATGAAAGTTCTCACGAACCAGAAAGACTCTTAGATCTTTAAGATAGAATTCCCAAGTTTAAGGCAACCCCATTAGGACACAAAGGGAGCACACCTTTCATTACCTTTAGATTTATCCATATCTTGTGAGTTGTTCGGTCTTTTAATGTGACAAACCATACTTGCGTCCCTCTTAAAAAAAAATTTTCCAAAAAGAGGATATGAGTCATTATTAAAGGACCAACAACTCACTCACTCATTATTGCATCATAAGTCATCATTCTTCGCATCATGTTTTCTCCGAAAACCATGCATTGACAGTTCTTATGTGTTAAATCTAAGTTTGTTGAGGGACTGTTGAAACTAAGTGCCTAAGGATTAACAGCGAGTATCTTTGATTAATAATGGAACGTGTCATGGGATCAGATCATAATGAGATCATTTTGAAAAAGACTTTGCGACTTAAGGCCAATGAAGTTGACACAGAAAGCCTGTTAAGTTTGGGCCGAATGTTGAAGAAGACACAACGCCTGACCTTCACTGCAAGATATGGGAAGATTCTGAATCTGTTAAAGGTGGATGTACAGGTAGAAGCTATTACTGCGCTAGCCCAATTCTACGACCCACCATTGCGTTGTTTCACGTTTCAAGATTTTCAGTTGGCCCCCACCTTAGAAGAGTTTGAGCAGATCTTGGGCTTACTGTTAGAAAAGGAAGAGCCATACCTCTATATAGGCTGCCATGCATCTATGCCAACCATAGCAGACATCTTGAAGATTCATGTGAAGGATCTGCAAAAAGCAAAGCAAAATAGGAAAGGAACAGAGGGGTTCCCAAGGAAATACTTAGAAGAGCACATGCGCCACCTAGCCAAGGTTGAAGACTGGAATACCTTTATGGATGTGTTAGCCCTCACTATTTATGGCAGCATCCTATTCTCGAGTAATGAAGACTTGATAGATTTTGCAGCAATAGATGTGTTTCTCGCTCGAAGGAATAATGCCGCTAATCCTGTCTCATCCCTTCTTGCTGATGTTTATTATACTCTGAATTTCTGCCATGAAAAGAAGGGTAAGCGGATCTTATGTTGTCTACCGATGTTATTCGTATGGCTCACAAGTCACATGTTCAAGAGGGGCTACGAGGATCCATGTCCCATTATAAGTCTCAAGATGCTCCAATTGAAAACCAGGAACGGCCGCGAATGGGCCGAAGAATTGGCCAAACTTGAGGAAAAGAAAATTGTATGGTACCCACAGCGTAAAGAATGGCAAATGGTGGTCTATCAGTGTGAAGGCTTTCCTAATGTTCCTCTCATAGGTACTCGTGGATGCATTAACTACAACCCTGCCCTGGCATTGCGACAACTAGGCTATCCCATGATGGGGCCACCATCAAAATTGGAAACCGCTCCTTTTGTCTGTGATATGCAAATAGAGTGTACTGAGACACTCAGGAGAGTACGAGACACTTGGAAGAAAGTTATTAGAAAGAGTAAAGAGTTGGGAGTCAGAAGCTGTGGAGTTAAAGAAAGTTACAGGCAGTGGGTCAAGAACAGGGCGCGGGAAGTTAAGTTACCCTTTAAAATCTCAGTAACCTCTATAGTCAGTAAATCTCTGCCTCCGACTTTGATAGAAGATAAAGAAATAAGAGAAAAGTTAGCTAAAGCCAATAAAGAAAAAAGGAAATTAGAGGTAGAGTTGGAAAAGGTTCGCCAGGCATGTGCAGTTTTAAGGCGTGAAAATGCTGAGAAAAACGTTGCCCTCGAAAAAGTAAACAAAAGGCAAAGGACAGAGCAAGATAGTATGTAAAAAATTAAAAAATGTTTGGAAGCTGCAAATAAGGAACTAAGGCTCCGAGGGCAGGAAAGAGATAAGGCTTTGACAGAAAATCAACAACTCAAGGAGCTGCTCGTAATTACCAAAGCAGCACAGAATAAGGCTTTCAACAAGCAGATAGTATGAGGCAACAAGTGGAGACAGTGTCAACCAGATATGAAGACATGATCAGAATTGAGAGGTTGCACAGTGTCGAGGAGATTGCAGGGTATAAAGCAGCATTACGACAGGGATAGGAGGACTTGCAGAAAATGATAGTTCATGCAAGACAACAAGACGAGGACATTAATGGATGGAAAGAAGAAGTCCATTTTTGGAGAGACCAATTCTCGAAGCTGGCATGCCTAGCCAACACGGCAATCGTAGACATTCCATATTACTTAAGGGTGGCGGATAAGATGGTCGATCCTCTTAAGACTCCGGCAGAGATCAATGACTTTATTGAATATTGCAAGAATCTTATTGGACAAATGAAGCAGATGATCAGGGTGCAGCCATTTGAGAAGGAGGAATTAGACTAGACAATGATGTATTTCAAGTAAAGTGGAAATGATGTATTCCTCTTAAATGATGTTGATAATTCTTTTTCAATTGAATAAAGCATGCCTTTTTGTTCTTCTGATCCTATGTTGCACTGAAGATCCATTACTTTTGAACGAGACATTCTAAGTAATGGTCATGAAAAACTTTTGAACGAGACGTTCTAAGAAACAGTCATGACGAGCAAAGATTAAAGATACTCACTCAAATCCGCCCAGCATAAATTAACAATGGTCCTTTAACAAATCAATAATAATCATGGTTGTTTTAACAAATTTTACTTTGATTGTTCATAGAAAATTTAAAACCATTGCGCGACCAAGGAAAGAAGACACCGATCAAACCCGTGTTCACAACACAAGGGCTCGAACAAGGTTGCTTGCAGCAATGGCAGCCGAGAACGAAGGTAGGAACCTAAGTTTGGAAGTACATGAAGTGAAAGGAAGGGTGAATGAGGTGACAGAATCTCAAAGAAGAATTGAGGAAATGTTGTCAGCCATGAGGGAGACCCTCACCTTGATGAGGGTAGTTAGAGGTACAGGATTAACCGGGGCGTACTCGCACCCACTGAATACCACTTCTATGAGGACAAACCTGGGAGTCACTACTGAGGTACCTTATGTGGGAGGAACCTCAAACACTGCATCAGTAGTGATTCCTATTGGAGAAGGATATCATTCATTAGAAGGTACTCGCAATGAGGTCCATGGTAATACTGAGTTCACGTGGGAACCGCCACATATGATGACAACTGGATTTCCTACCGGTACTGGACACGCAACTGTTCAAAATGATAAGATGAAAGAAGAGTGGATGGAAAAGATGGAAGAGCAAATTAAGGCGATAATGGGTCCTAGCACCTACGGTCCCCTTGGGATAGAAGAATTGTGCCCTACTGCTAACATCGTCATCCCCAAGGATTTCAAAGTCCCAGAATTTGTCAAGTATGATGGGAGCACCAATCCCTTTTTCCACTTAAAAACTTACATTACCAAAATGTCCATTTGGTCAAGGGATTGGAAGTTCCTCATCAATTTCTTTCATGAAAGTTTAACGGGACCTGCTTTGGAGTGGTGTATCCAACAGGACCTCTCAAAAATCTCCTCTTGGGATGACTGGGTGAATTTATTTATGGGTCAGTATCGGTTTAATCTGGATACAGCCCCAACCCGAGAGTAGTTAGGAACATTACAGAAGAAAAATGAGGAGACATTCAAGCAATATGCCCAGAGGTGGAGAACTCTTGCAGCCCAAGTGCAACCACCGTTAACTTTGACTGAGATGTGCTCATACTTCTTAGGAACTTTAGGAGCTCCTTATATTGGGACAATGGCGGGCGCCGCTTATAGAGACTTTGCTTATTTAATTACTGCTGGAGAAAGAATTGAAATTTTGGTAAAGGCTGGAAAATTGCCAGCTGGCAATAATGAAAGTAGTTTCAAGAAGGGGTTCCCCCTTAAGAAAAAGGAGCCGGAAGTGAGTTACGTGCAGAATCTGTAGCCTTTACGACCTCAATATTCGCCATCCTACCCTACATACCGACCACCCCCATACAACCCAAACACTTACCCTTCTTATCAGACACCTACACCGTCCCATCTACTTGGCCCAACCGCTCCTCCCGTAAATATACCTCAAACCCAGCCATTCCAAATCAACACTATCCCGGTACCCCAACCATATGCACCAACTCGCCCAATCTATACTCAGTACCCACCTCAGCCTCCGTAAAATTTCCAAAACTACCCACAACCTCGACCAAACTTCCAAAATCAAGGCCGTTTCAGTACCCAAAACCTACCCCCTTCCCAAAACTGTCCATCTCAAACGCAGATCTATTCCAAAGGCTGTTTGATGCTCACCTCATCTCAAGGAATCCTGTACGTCCCCTACAACCACTATTTCCAGCATGGTACAACCCAAATTTAACTTGCAAGTATCATATGGATATTTCGGGGCACTCAATCGAAGACTGTGAGTCTTTCAAGATGGCGGTAAGAAAGCTTATTGCTTGTGGAAAACTGGACATTCAAGAAGAGGCTGGACCTAGTATTGTCAGCAATCCAATTCCTAATCATGGTGAAAGGAATGTGGTGAATGCTTTAGAGATGGAAGGACCTCCAATAAGGAATGTCATGAGCCTGCGTACGTCGATGACTTAAATATTTGAGGGGTTGAAGAAAGCAGGTTATGATATCATGGCACCAACTTCATCAGTAAAAGAAGAGAAGAAGTACGATGAAGAATCAAGATGTGTTTACCACTGTGGGGGAACGGGACACAATATTGAGAACTATTGGGACTTTAAGGTTTGAGTCCAAGGATTACTCACTTTGGGAATAATACAAGCCGGACAAGGGGTAGCTTCCTCTAAAGAGGTCAGTGTAGTAGAACGCTTTGTGCTGAAGGTGCCACCTCTCAACCAAGCCCCGACGCCAGGGAAAGTAGTTGTTACAGTCAAGAAGCCAATGTCATTCGCTTATGATGATACTCATTCAGTACTGTGGAATTATGAAGCTAAGGTGGAAATAAAGGGAGTCGGGGAAGAGATTTCAAAGCCCCGGGTTGCTGAAATACTCCAGGATGAAGAGTATGTGACTAATATAGTTACAAGGAGTGGGCGATGCTATGGCCCAGTAGAAGTAAAGAAGAAAAGGAATGTTAAAGAATAGGGTAAGGAGGAAAGTGCAAGAAAAGAGGAGAAAGGGAAAGAAGAGGAGGAAGAATTTTTGAAGATCATAAAACAGAGTGAATACGATGTGATGGAACAACTGAAGAAGACTCCAACAAGGATATCTCTTTTGTCACTCATTTTGACGTCTGAGTTACATCGAAAAGCGTTGCTAAGAGTACTGAATGAGGCTTATGTCAAACCTGATGTTACCCCTGAGAATGTTGTCAGCGTGGTGGACCCGGTAAAGCACGTCAACATGATCATATTTATGGATGAAGAGATCACCTCTCAGTTTGAGAAAAACCCACGGGCCTTACACATAACCCTTAAATGCAAAGGATATATAGTTGCAAAAGTTTTGATTGATGGGGGGTCTGTATTAAATATCCTACCGAAGTCGACTCTAACCTCATTGTCAATAAGTGAGGATGAACTGTCACCTCGAGAAATGGTAGTGCGAGCCTTTGATGGAAATAGGAGGGGCATTTTAGGAGATGTGACATTGCCATTAGAGATTGGTCCAAGTAGTTTTCAGGTATTGTTCCAAGTTATGAACATTGAGCCTGGTTACACTATGCTCCTGGGGAGACCATGGATCCATGCCGCTGGGGCTGTTCCTTCTACACTACACCAGAGTGTTAAATACGTCAAAAATGGGTCAATCATTACTATACACGGAGAAGAAGAAATCATGGTGTCAAAATCGGTTTCAGTGCCGTATGTGGAAAGTGCAGAGAAAGATGAGGAGAATTTGTGGCACAGCTTTGAGGTAGTTGAAACTGAACTCAGTAGGGGTGAACCCTCGATGCAAACTGTGAATCAGGTGGTGGCCCAAATTATAACTAATAATGGGTACCAGAAAGGAAAAGGCCTGGGCTCAAAATTGTAAGGAACTCGGACATCGATTTCACTTCCAGAAAAACTAGACAAGTTCGGATTAGGGTACGAAGCGGCTCTGGAAGAGAGAATGGAGAACATGACTTTGGGGAAAAGGAGTGATAAGGGTGAAATGAAGCATATTCCTCACCTGAGGGAAACATTCCTAGCACCAACCGGGGTAATCATGCCTGAAGAAGTCATTCATCCCCAATATCGTCTCTCTATCAATGCATTGCATGAAAAAGGCCCTGGAGAGTACAAAGCAATCCAGCCTTTCTCTGAAGAGGAGCTGTTGAAGAACTAGCAATCTGAATCAATGATTGATGTTATTGCTTCCAAGTAATTGTCTATTCATGCTGTAACAAGCAGATATTTGTGTCTAACTATGTTTTTATCTTATATTTATGTTATTTGAGACAATTAACTAAATAAAGATGCATGTTTATTCAGCATTCCTCTGTGTCACTCTCTTTGCTTATCTTCTTTTTACATTTATTAGTTTTCTTTTCTTGTGTTTCTCTTAAAAAAAAAAGACTTCCTTCTCTTGCTTTATCATTTCTACTCTATTTTATCTTTCCAACTCCCCATAAATTACTTTCTAGGGATGTGAGTCTTGTAGAAAGTTCGTCTCATGAGAGGGACCTTGAAAACTTGTCAATTGATTCCCCTACAATGTTTGATGAAGAGGATCCAGGATTTGGTGAAGAGAAAGAGATTGTTGAAGAATTTAAAAAAATGCTGGAATACTCAGAGAGGAAGTTTGATGTGAGTAATGAGGTAATAGAAGTAATTAACATGGGAACAGAAGAAGATAAGAAAGAGTTAAGAATAGTAGATAATCCTGAGCGTATAGAAATGAAGGCACTATTAAGGGAGTTCCTTGATGTGTTCGCATGGTCCTACAGAGATATGCCTGGATTAGACCCTGGAATAGCGTCACATAAAATTCCATTATATCCAGATGTAGAACCAAAAAGGCAGAAGTTGAGAAGAATGCACCCTGATATATCACTAAAGATCAAAGAAGAAGTGACTAAGCAATTAGAAGCTGGATTTATAGAGGTATCAAGACACTCGCAATGGGTACCAAATATTGTTCCAGTACCAAAGAAAGATGGGAAGGTCAGGATGTGCGTAGATTATAGAGATCTAAATAAGGCCAGTCCAAAAGATGATTTCCCGCTCCCTCATATTGATGTTCTTGTTGACAATACAGCAGGAAATCATAGGTTCTCATTTATGGACGGGTATTCTGGGTATAATCAGATCCCCATGGATGTTAATGACAAAGAAAAGATGACTTTTATTACACCTTGGGGAACCTTTTGTTACACAGTAATGTTCTTTGGATTGAAGAATGCGGGGGTTACCTATCAATGTGCTATACTTGCATTATTTCATGATATGATGCATAAAGAAATTGAGGTTTATGTAGATGATATGGTAGCCAAATCCAAAGAAAAGGAAAGTCATGTAACAGTCTTACGGAGATTATTTGAAAGACTCAGGAAGTATAAGTTGAGGCTCAATCTTAATAAATGCTCTTCG
The DNA here is from genome assembly GCA_029884595.1 of Ormosia semicastrata. NCBI lineage: Eukaryota > Viridiplantae > Streptophyta > Magnoliopsida > Fabales > Fabaceae > Ormosia > Ormosia semicastrata. Next base: position 21,610,366 of record JAQQTO010000060.1, read on the forward strand.
GAGCATCCACTGGAAAATTACTTGGATTCATCGTTAACAGAGAAGGGATAAAGGTGGATCCGGATAAGGCAAAGGCAATACAAGAGATGCCTCCTCCTAAGACAGAGCGAGAAGTGAGAAGTTTTCTTGGGAGACTTAATTACATCGCTAGATTCATTGCTAACCTGACCAGCACCTATGAGCCTATATTCAAGTTGTTGAAGAAGCATCAGCCAGGAAAATGGGATGAAGAATGTCAAGAAGCTTTTGATAAGATAAAGGCTTATTTGATGAACCCTCCTGTGTTGGTACCCCCTACACCGGGTCGCCCTCTGATATTATTATACCTAACTGTACTGTCAACCTCAATGGGGGCAATGCTGGGGCAGCACGATGAATCAGGGAAAAAGGAGCAGGCGATTTATTACCTGAGTAAAAAGTTTAATGACTGTGAAGCCTGATACATGGCAATGGAAAAGACATGTTGTGCATTAGTATGGACCTCAAAACGGCTAAAGCAGTACATGCTCTATTACACTACTTGGCTGATCTCCCGAATAGACCCTTTGAAGTACATATTTGAAAGCCCTCATGTCTCATTAAGGGTTTCAAAATGACAAGTGATATTATCAGAGTTTGACATCAAGTACATGACTCAGAAATCCGTCAAAGGGAGTGCAATTGCGGATCATTTAGCTGAAAATCCTCTTGAGGGTGGACAACTAATGACATCCGAGTTCCCTGATGGAGAAATATTGATGGCAGAATGAGAGGAAGGAAAAGAGGAGTCTGCGTAAAAGATGTATTTTGATGGAGCAGTTAATATGTATGGTAGTGGCATAGGAGCTATTGTTGTTTCGCTAGACGAAAAACAATATCCAGTTGCTATTAAGTTGGATTTCGAATGCACTAATAATGTTGCAGAATACGAGGCCTATGCTTGTGGTTTACAAGTGGCAATTGACTTGGGGATCAAGCAATTCAAAGTATTTAGAGATTCGGCACTTATCATTTATCAAGTGAATGGTGAATGGCAAACTAAAGACCCAAAGTTGGTGCCCTATCAAAAGTATTTGACCAAGTTGACTGAGAAGTTTGAAGAGGTGACCTTTTCCTATATGACTCGAGACATGAATCAGTTTGCAGATGCTTTGGCCACTTTGGCTGTAATGACTAAGTTGGATATCCACAATAATGTCCAACCCATCCAAGTAAAAGTACATAGTGAGCCCACGTATTGTGCCAATGTGGAGGGTGAGCCAGATGGTAAACCTTAGTATCATGATATCAAGCAGTATATCCAACATAGAGAATACCCAACTGGGACAAATGAAGTGAATAAGAAGACTATTTGCCAGTTGGCAATGGCCTTTTTCTTGAATGGGGAAGTTCTATACAAGAGAAGCCATGATGGCACCTTACTCAGATGTGTGGATGCCTGGGAAGCTCATTTAATCATGACTGAAGTCCATGAAGGAATTTATGGGACTCATGCTAATGGTCATATGATGGCACGAAAAATTTTAAGGAGCGGTTATTATTGGTCCACCATGGAAACAGACTGCATAGAATATGTTCGAAAGTGCCATAAATACCAGATATATGCAGATCGAGTCAATACACCTCCATTGCCCTTGCATAATATGGTATCTCCATGCCCTTTCTCGATGTGAGGAATAGATGTCATTGGGCCGATTAACCCCAAAGCTTCCAACGGTCATCGTTTCATTTTAGTAGCAATCGACTATTTCACCAAGTGGGCAGAAGCTTGCTCGTATGCCAATATTACTCAAAAGGTATTTTTAAAATTCCTCAAGAGGGATATTGTCTGCAGATACGGGATCCCGGAGAGGATAATTATAGATAATGTTGCTAATCTCAATGGTGCCGAGATTAAGAAGTTCTGTGAAAATTTCAAAATCAAGAATCATAATTCAGCCCCCTACAGGCCTAAGATGAATGGTGCGGTTGAAGCCGTAAATAAGAATGTCAAGAAAATTGTGGCTAAGATGGTTGTGAACTACAAGGACTAGCACAAAATGTTACCCTATGCTTTACATGCATATCGTACCAATATACGATCAAGCACTGGGGCAACACCTTTCTCCTTGGTGTATGGGATGGAAGCTGTCTCTCCCATAGAAATTGAAATTCCTTCTTTAAGAGTATTGATGGAAGCAGAGTTAGAAGAATCTGAATGGGTGAAGACTCGATATGAGCAATTGAATATGATAGAAGAAAAGAGACTGGCAGCTATTTGTCATGGACAGTTGTATCAAAGCAGAATGGCCAGAGCCTTTAATAAAAAAGTCTGTCCTAGAGAATTCTGTTCAGGAGATTTAGTATTGAAGAAGATTCTCCCTAATCAAAATGTGCTAGGGGAAAATGGGCTCCGAGTTATGAAGGTCCTTACATCGTGAAGCAAGTATTTTCTGAAGGGGCCTTAATTTTGCATAATATGGATGGAGAAGAATTGCCAAGGCCAGTAAATACTGATGTTGTCAAGAGATTCTATGCCTAAAAAAAAGGGGGGGGCTCGTTAGGTTGAAAACCCGAAAGGGCGGCCTAAGCAAAAGTTAGAGTAAAAAAAAAAGAGAAAGAAAATGTCCGTTAAGTCAAAAAACCAAAAGGGCAGCTTAAGCAAAAGTTAGGACAAATAAATAGGCAAAATCTCAAAGGAAGGAGGTCTGAAACTCCAAACTGGGGCAATTTTTATTCTGCTTTCAATTGGCCATACTGGGGAAAATGTCTGAAAGATTAAGGGAAAAATGTGTTGAAGAAAGTAGTAACAGAGACAGCAGTTGAATTATTAAATGATTGCAGGGAATCAATTGAATGAGGAACAAGGAATCAAAACTGGGGCAAATTTTCTTTCCTTTGCAATTTGCTTTTGTTTCTATGTTTTCATCTTTTAAGCATGTGTCTTACTAGATATTCATCATATTACCAAAGTAATGAAAAGAAGTTTGTTCATTCAACAAATTTCTATCCATTCATGAATGCATGTTTAACTAATTAAGTTATGTCTCAAATAACATAAATTTAAGGTCAAAGGTTTGATTCTGACATTTCTACAGCAATCCTTCAATGATTGAGTTAGATTGAAAGATCTCAGTAGCTCAAAGTATAGTTTGCAATGTGACATTTGGTCAAAGTGATTTGTTGCCAAGAAAGAAATGAAGAATTGAAAAGAAAAATGAAGAAAATGAAGAAGAAAAAGGGTTAAGAGGATTCTGAGATAGCCAAAGGGTCTGATGAAGAAAAGCAGGTGAACAAGGGTTTGATTGGTCAAAGCTTTCCAAAGTCGCCGCTGGTTCGAATGATTAAAAGAAAGAAAAGAAAAAAGAAAAAAAAGAAAGAAAGAGAGGATAAATATAAAAGAAAAAGAGAAAAAAAGAGAGAAGAAAAAAAAGATTTTAAGGCATTGTCTAACTGTCATGAATGTTTCCAATACAGCGCATCGGCTCCATGCATTTGTATTTTAAGTTTTTGAGCGCATCGGCTCTATGCATTTGTATTTTAAGTTTTTGAGTGCATCAGCTTCTTGCATTTGCATTTTACTTTTGAGCGCATCGGCTCCTTGTCATTTAATTCCTGTCTTTTACTTTCGAGCGCATCGGCTCCCTGTCTTTTAATTCCTGTCTTTTACTTTTGAGCGCATCGGCTCCTGTCTTTTACTTTCGAGCGCATCGGCTCCCTGTTTTTTAATTCATGTCTTTTACTTTCGAGCGCATCGGCTCCTGTCTTTTACTTTTTGAGCGCATCGGCTCCCTGTCTTTTAATTCCTGTCTTTTACTTTCGAGCGCATCGGCTCCTTGTCTTTTATTCCTGAGTGCATCGACTCCTGTCTTTTACTTTTGAGCGCATCGGCTCCTTGTCTTTTAATTCCTGTCTTTTACTTTCGAGCGCATCGGCTCCTGTCTTTTACTTTTGAGTGCATCGGCTCCCTGTTTTTTAATTCCTGTCTTTTACTTTAGAGCGCATCGGCTCCTGTCTTTTACTTTTTGAGCGCATCGGCTCCCTGTCTTTTACTTTTAAGCGCATCAGCTTCTGTCTTTTACTTTTGAGCGTATCGGCTCCCTGTCTTTAATTCCTGTCCTTTACTTTTGAGTGCATCAGCTCCCTGTCTTTTAATTCTTGTCTTTTACTTTTTGAGCGCATCGGCTCCCTATCTTTAATTCCTGTCCTTTATTTTTGAGCGCATCGGCTCCCTGTCTTTTAATTCCTGTCTTTTACTTTTGAGCGCATCGGCTCCTGTCTTTTACTTTTTGAGCGCATCGGCTCCCTGTCTTTAATTCCTGTCCTTTATTTTTGAGCGCATCGGCTCCCTGTCTTTAATTCCTGTCTTTTACTTTTGAGCGCATCGGCTCCCTGTCTTTTAATTCTTGTCCTTTACTTTTGAGCGCATCGGCTACTGTCTTTTAACTCTTGAGCGCATCGGCTCCCTGTCTTTTAATTTCTATCTTTTGCTTTTTGAGCGCATCGGCTCCCTGTCTTTAATTCCTGTTTTTTACTTTTGAGCGCATCGACTCCTTGTCTTTTAATTCTTGTCCTTTACTTTTGAGCGCATTGGCTCCTGACTTTTACTTTTGAGCGCATCGGCTCCCTGTCTTTTAATTTCTGTCTTTTACTTTTGAGCACTTCGGCTCCTGTCTCTTATTCTTAAGTGCAATTGGTTTCTTCTCTTTTGCTTTTGAGCGCATCAGCTTTTGTCTTTTAAGTTTCTGTCATTGAGCGCATCGCTCTTTGCATTGTTTTGTTTTTTTCGCTCCCGAACAAAATTCGAGTTCATGTCTTTACTCGTTCCTTACCATGATAAAATGAAAAACTACGGTCATTCTTTTTATCTAGTAAGAAACAAGTAAAGAGGGGCAACTGTGAACACCCAATTTTGTCCGGGGCGTTTTGTGAATAAAAAAAAAAAAAAAATAATCTTTCAACTCATTAACCCGTAACCCATAAACCAACCCGTTAACCCATGACCCATTAACCCACAACCCATCAGTTATCCTCACACTTAAACTCATCACTTATCCTAAAACAGACCTCATCCGTTATCCCAATCCCTAAGCATTTATCCTAACTATCCCAAACAAACCTATCCTAAACTAACTATAACTCATCTTACCACAAACTTATCCTAAACCAACCTTGTCAGTTATCATCAAAACACAAACTTATCCTAACATAAACCCATCCTAACTCAAACTCATCCTAAACAAACTTATCCTAAACCTCCCATCACTTATCCTAAACAAACTCCTAATCACATTCTAACTCAAACACCTCAGCCTAATCCTCTCCTATAAAACACCTAACCCACACACAGAAAAGCATCAGAACATATACAGAGAACCGATACTGAACTTGATTGATTTTTGAGCCTTAAACACACATCTGCTTACTTCTTTCACTCATGTTACTTTCCCTACATTCTTATGCCAAGGTTCCAAGCACCCATACACCTTCATCATCACCATTCTCATCCCTCCATAACTTCAACCCCTGCCTTTCACCTCCACAAACTCCACCAACCAGAACCCACTTCACAATCCCAGCCAAACCATCAAACATAACAACCAGAACGTGTTTGCCCCCTACCATAATCATCACCACTGTGGCCCTCCATCACTTCTCACTCCACCGAGACAGAACCCACCGAGATAGAACTCACTAAGACCACCATCCCGAACCGTTCCTCGCGACCCAGCAGAGCCAACCGCGTCTGCCGTGCTCATCAAAACCAAGTCGCTCGAATCAGAGTCAAAACTGTGAGTCGCATCCTCCGTCGCGAGCAGATCTACGAGCCCAAACACGCGCCGTCAACCGCAGATCTCCCTGTGTGCATTGTCCCACACCGGTGCATCACTGAGCTCGTGCCATCCTCCACACCGTGCCAATCGCATCGTCACATGCCGCCTCGTACCGCGTAGCGCCACTCGCCACCGTAGCTCCATCTTCGCGCACCATCGTCAGCATCAGTTATTCCCACTGGATTCTATTGATGTTGGTGGTTGAACTGGAAGCATGGAGCACTGAATCGAGTGTATATGGAGCATTTTCAGCTGATTGGTAAGTGAAGCAGATTAGTAAGTGAAGTGAAAATAGCTGCGCCGTCGCATCCACCACTCTCGACGCCTCTGCTTCTCGAGTCTCCACGATCTGAAGCCGCCGTCCACCTCGTATCAGACCCAGTTGAACCAGCCCACCGCCGGCCTCCAATTGCTTCTCCGCCCCCTTTACAACTATCCCAAATAAGAAAACCCCATTTTTGGTTCCGTAAGCATTCTGTTCTGTTTTTATTTTATTTTTTTGGGTGGTTTGGTTAATGGGCTTATTGGGCTAAAAAAAAGGATAATAAAAAATGAAATAAAAAGAAATGATAAGAATAAAAAAAATATAAATATAAATAATTGAAATTTTCTTTAACAAAAACAAAAATGGGTTACCTGAGTTGCGATAACTTGTTAACCCTTATATTTTGTAAACATCTGAGTTGCGACAGCCTGATGGTTTACATTATTATTATCATTATTATCATTATCATTATTATTATTTAAATTATATTTAAATTATTATCTTGTTTTCAATTTTTTTAAGTTAAATCGCTAATTGATAATTTTAAATAAAAATTTTGTAACAAATTTGATAATTAGTGGGTGACGTCTCTAGCGTGACGCGAGCTTCACCTATTTAATCCTTAATTTGAATAACTGAGTCGCGACGGCTTGTTGATTCAAATTTTTAAAGTTTTTTTTTTATAAAATCAACTAACCCACAAGTATTTTCTAAAGATCTACGTGACTTTGATTTCCTCATTGCACCTGAGGATATGTAGGAGCAGGATTTCTATTCTGTCAAGCCCAAATTAAGTTTTCATAATTTATTTGTTTATTTTTTTTTACAGAAAGGGGTAAAACAAATATTTTCAAAGATTATTAACAATTTGCATAATTAACTTATGGTACCGTCGTAGGACGGGTGTGTTAGGGGCGCTGTGGGATTAAGTTTCCACCATTCCCTACACATAACCGACTCCCGAATTCAATCTGGTTTTAAAGACTAATTTCTATTAAAGGTTTTCCAATTTTTTCTAATTAAAATAAAATTGGTAGCGACTCCTAATTAATAATATTGTTGTTATTTAAGTTGCTATTTCACCGCGATTAATGACGGTTGCGACACGCAAAATTATTGATTTTCTGGAAAGCACTTGTTTTAGGCTGACGAGATACTGGCATGTCTCCCTGATCATTCTCTTTGATGTTTGTGTCTAGCTCCATGGAGTAGGATTTTGATATCATATACATGTGCATAGTGAGTCAATATATTACTTGGCATTTAATTTATATGATGATTGGAACTGCTATCTTATTGATGTTATACTGCCTGGAATTGTTAAGTTATTTAATATCTGCTTCTTGATACTGTTTATTATTCTTGTAATGTTGCGTGGGCATCCTACACCATTGCTATTTTTTATTGCCATAATTGGTAATGATGTTGGATATCTCACCTCTTATTTGTACTATTCTTGTTTTGTAAAACTTGGTTAAAGACTGTAGAGGGGACGAGGTTGATTCTCTTAGATTTGACTTAGTTTGGTCTCCTATGTTCGGTGATGGCGTCAAGAAGGGATTCTATTGGTTTCGTCAAGATTGTGTTCACTGGGGGTGCCAATGCTTGGTGAGTCGACTGGGCCGGCGAGCGTATACGGTATGTTAGGGATCTGATCTTGACCATGAGGAGGACCCGCGATGGAGATCCTATTTTGACTTTCACTACATCTGTGCATCTGGAGTTTGCATTGTCCATTCGAGAGCTTTGGGGTGATCCGCTTCACACCCCCAGAAAGGACGAGGATTCTATGGCATTAGCTGCTAGGGCACCTGCTTGTGAGACCGCACTTTGTCCTGTCCTTGTGTCTTCAGATGAGTCAGGAGAGGATCTCGAGGTGGATCCGATGGAGTGCCCAACTCCTTAGTCGTGGTGTCGTTATGGGTAGTTTATGTTTCTTTTACATTATCTGCATAAGGGTTCTTTTGAGTATAACTACATTTTGATGTATATCTAAGTGTTTTTGAGCAGTATGAGTAATGCGCCGCACTATGTATGTTTTAAGGTAATTATCTAGTCTTATGTGCTGTATTTTGAGTATATCTTGTTAAATTATATTTTCAAATGATGACATGTGTATCTATTCATTCGTGGCTTATATTTTCTTTATATGCACAATGATTAAATTTTGGAAACTTTTTATTTGAGTCATAGCACGCCAAAAATTTAGTGACCATAGTATAATGACGATTATGTTATGGTTACTAAATCGAGGGGTGTTGCACCACCACCAATGAAACCCTAGGATAGTCAAACTCATACAATTAATAACCAAAACTTGAAAAGATGAGTCCTTGATCACAAAGGTGACCAAGGATCACAAAAATGAGAAGAGAAAAGATAAAAATCAAGAACTTTACTTTAAAGCTTTAAGTTTTAGGGCTTGATAGAAAATGATGAAGATGGAAGAATCAAGAGATGATCACCAAAGAGGAAAGCTACAAGATGATGAGAGGATTGAAGCATCTAGATTGGCTTGAGCAAGCAAGCTTGGGTGGCCAACAATGGTATTGAGGCCGTGGTAATGGAGAGAGAATGGAGATGAGAGAAAAAGTGAGAGAAAGGAAAAATGAGAGAATGAAAAGTGAAACTTTGTTTGGAATGAAAAAGTGATGGGTAAGTGAAAAAGATGACAATTTTTGGTCATCTTTTCCCCCCAAATTGTCGTGGGGTCACAAAGGGAGGAGAGAGAAAAGATGAAGCTTTCTTGAGAAGCTTGGTATAAAGCTTCCTTGAGAAGTTTCACACACTTTTTGAAGAAGTCAAGGGTGATGTCATAGTGATGATGTCATTAAAGTGCTCTCTAGAAAAGATGACTAATACTCTACTAAAGCTATTATCCAGTGGATAAAGGTTACAGTTAGCAAAAATAGTATTTATCATCCAACGGATAATAAAATGTTATCGCGATTTTATTTATCAGATAAAATCTAGAAAAATAAAAACTTTGTAAACTGTGTCCGGCCTCGAGTTTAGTAAGATCCCTCGTCGATGTTTCCACAGTCTAAAGTTTTTCGGCCTCGAAAAAATATTTTATTTTTCCAACCCCGCTCAGTGCGCACGTAAAATGAGAAATATATTAAAATAATCAAAATCACCAAAATAATTCCTAAAAATTCTTAAAAATCATAAATATTATAAAAAGCATTTATAATAGAAAATAAGAAATTTTTGGGGTGTTACAAACTACTCTGATACCATAATGTAATGTCCCAATACTAATACTATAGTATATCCCGAATATTCATGAGTAAACAACATTAAGCACATCACCTCTAACATATAATCATTATATTATCTTGATAATAACTATACTTGCTATTATTTAGAGCCTTGAGAGGGAAATGTAACTTGTACATGAATAAATATACATCTGAAAAGTATATCCCTCTCTAATATAACAAGTTCAACAATAGTTGTTGAGACTATCAAATTAAATCAATTTATAAACTAATTCATCAAAATACTGTAAACATAATTAAGTAAACAATTAATTTAAGAAAATCAACTATTCTTGAGTTTAATCCATCCTTGATCACTAAGAATCCACTCAATTGCTAATCAAGTTCTTGGCTTTAGATAACATCAAGGAGCCTTAAGATGATCAATGAATTATCTACTAGATAAGCATATAGAATTTAATTAATCAAGGTTAAATTAATTAATCACCCATTTAATCCTAGATTAACTTAAAATCCATAATTCAACCAAACTAAACAATCCATCAAACACCTTTGATGCATTTTTTAGTCTCTTCCTTTCAATTTCTAATTAGATTCTTGGTCTTAGATCACATCAAGAAGCCTTAAGATGATCTATGAATTCTCTACTAGATAAGCATCTAAAATTTAATTAATCAAGGTTAAATGAATTAAGCACTATCTAATCCTAAATTAATCTAAAACTCATAATTCAATCAAGCTTAACAAACAACATCCAAGAAGCCTTTGATGCATTGTTTAGTTTTTTCCTAAGCAACAATCGTATGAACATCCAAACTGAGTTAAGCACTCAGTGAAGATGCAGCTGAATCAAGAGAAGGAGGAGAGAAATTTGATTAACAATAAGAATGTAAACATTCATCACAAGGTCTCAAAATTAAACATCAAGAATCCTAGGATTGATTAAAAGGTTCTTCCCTCTCTCCCATGAGAATGAGAGGGAATAGAAACATAAAAGAAAGAAATTTAAAGAGAAGGGATAAGAAGAAAGATGAAGAAAGAAAGTACAAGCAAGAACGGTTAGGAGAAAATTAGGATTATATTTCGTGGTGGCTGCTGCTATTTAAATAACTATCTCAAAAATTAAAAATTCAAGTATGCCCTCAACTTAGTGTTAATCATCTTCCTCTTAGCTTTAATTAGACACCTGATTTGCATAATTTACGCGTAAGATGAGAAAGTTATGCCCAAAACATTCTTAACAGCTCTCTAAACTCGTCAACTAACTTCAGAGGGTGAAAACACCATCAAAACATCACAGATTTGATAGATTTGTGTCTCAGCATTCAAATGACACTAGTTTCAGCTCCAAATGACACCTACAGCCCAAATTATAGTCTAATCTTTGCACATCATCCAGGTTCTAGTGACAGCATCTCTGTTCTGAATTCTTGGCCCAATCTGACCTACTAGACATCTGATTCAAATTTTGAGCTCTTCATCAAAGTTGTAAAGCTTTCTCTCAGATTTCCTATAAGGTAAAATTCATAATTTTTAAATGTCTAAAATTCAAGTTATGCCCAAAATACATAAATAGTAAAAAATTCCTAATAATGCTGAAAAATACAATTAACCTCAATTTGAACCCAAACTTATAAAATGTGGCCAAAACTAATCAATTAAGCATATAAGAGGTCTAATAGACTAAATATGAGGGTTAACTAATGTATGAAAATCATGTTTATCAAATTTTTCTACACTTAGCTTTTGCACTCCCGAGCAAGACTAAAAATTCAACATAAGGAACAAAGGAAAACAACACAAACTTGAAAGTTAAAAGCTCAAGAAAAACTCACTTTCCAATTATATTCAAGAATGCAAAAGTCTATAAGTAAGTAGAGCAACTGAAGGTTCAAGAATTAAAATATTCATGAAGTAACATTTCTTTACATCTCAAACCAATAAGCATAGTAACGTCAATTGAAAAGCATAGATCAAGAATGATAAAACCTCACAATATTTACTTTCAATCTCTCAAGTGTTTAGAAGGTAAATGTTTCACTTAATTCAACCCATGAAAATATGCATTACAATAAGCTTGCTTATCTTCTACTTCTCCATAACTCAAAACACATGCACATATAAATCAAGATGACTTTATGCAAGGTTGTAATGAGCTCAAGGTAAGGGTAGGGAATAATATGAAGATGACAAGTTAAATACCAAAAAGAATAAAAAAATATTAGGGTTAAGTCCAAATAATCAGCATGATAGTTTTATCCCAACTCTATGTAATGCAAATTCCCTTTACATATTCTTTTTCCTTTTGCCTTAGTGACTTTTCTTTACACAATTTTTATTTTATTTTATTTTTTTATTTTTCTCCTTTTTTCTATTGGCCACTCTTTCCTTTTTCATCAACCCTTTTGCACGCTAATTAGCACACTCCCACACTTGTTGAAGAACTCATCCAATAATTATGCCAATGCTATTTTATTCCTTAAGGTTGGGTAAACATGGTTTTTCATTTAATGCATGTAATGAGCTAAAAATAAGGAATGGTCAAATAAGCTCAAAGGGGTTAATCAAGGAAAAATATACAAGGTTGGCTATTTGACTAAAATGGCTAATTTAAGAAAAATGCCTCAATCATATTCATGTATACATGTGAAAATATAACCTAAAAAAGAGTTAAAATAAGTTCTAGAGCAACAATTTCATGAGTGAAAATTACAGAAGAAAGAAGAGAATGACACAAATATTCAATCTATTCATTGAAAGATTCAAACTCTCACAAAGTATGTTTCTATCAAACTTTAATCTACAAATTCAATTTCGTTACCAAACTCGTTATTGTCAAGATGAGAGACAATTTATTCACTTATGTTATCTTAATTTATACATGTTCACAACTTTCACAAACTCAAAGTTTCATCAGAAAGGATTTAAAAACACACTTATACTTTTTTTCTTTTAAAAACAAGAAAAACAGAATGTAAAACAGAATTTGAAACAAAATAGAAAACAAAAATAGAATTAAAATAGAAAATAGAATTAAAAACAGAAAAATAGAATTAAAATAGAAAATGGAAACAAAAAAAACAAAAATAGTAAAATTAAAACAAAAATAGAAAAATAGAAAAACAAAATGTAAAACAGAATTTGAAACAAAAAAATAAATAGAATTAAAAACAAAAAATAAAATTAAAAATAGAAAATAAAAACAAAAAAATAAACCAGAAATAGTAAAATTAAAACAAAAATAGTAAAACAAAAAAATAGAATTAAAATAGAAAAATCGTATTAAAACAGAAAGTAGAAACACAAAAATAAAAAAAATAAATGAGAAACAATAAAATTAAAATAAAAACAATAAAATAGAAAAATAGAAAAAAAGAATTTAAAATAAAAACAGTAAATAGAATGTAAATTACTCTCCCACACTTAAATTCTACATTGTCTTCAATGTAAAGCTTAAAAATCATCAAATCATCAATATCCTATAAATATCATTAACAAATCTAGGACAAGTAAAATAAAGGAGAGTGAGAAGAAACATCCTTATTAAGTGATGTAAATGGTCACTTATTCTTGCACTTCAAGACCACAATTGTGTTTAAAACTACCTGAAATAAGGGAAACAAGGGTTAATGAAGAGTTAGTAGTTAATTATACTCCTAACATGATTGATTAAACTAAGAATGATCCCTCGCAACGGTGCCAAAATTTAATAGTTGTCGAGACTTCCAAATTAAATCAAATTATAAATTGATTCAATAAAATACTTGTAGTATAAGGCACAACTGAGTCAAGTCCTTAGATCACTCTAATTAAGCAATCAAATTAAGAAGTTAACAAAGGGGGAAAGGTTGCAAAATTAATTAATAGAAACTAATTAAAAATTATAAACATAATTGAGTAAACAATCAATTTAAGGAAATCAATTATTCTTGAGTTTAATCCATCCTTGATTACTAAGAATCCACTCAATTGCTAACCAAGTTCTTGACTTTAGATCACATCAAAAAGCCTTAAGATGATCAATGAATTATCTACTAGATAAGCATCTATAATTTAATTAATTAAAGTTAAACGAATTAAGCACCTATTTAATCCTACATTAACTTAAAATCCATAATTCAACAAAGCTAAACAATCCATCAAACACCTTTGATGCATTGTTTAGTCTCTTCCATTCAATTGTTAATTAGATTCTTGGTCTTAGATCACATCAAGAAGCCTTAAGATGATCTATGAGTTATCTACTAGATAAGTGAAAGCAATATATTTTATTCATTAAATGATCCTCTCACAAGGTGTCTTAAGGTTCACATTGGCTTAATTAAATTAGTTTTGTTATATTTTATGATATTGGGTCTAATTGGATCATTGTGGGAATTATTGCATGAATTGGTCTTAATTTGTCTATTGGGTAGTGTTCAATATTTTTACTATAATTTGAGTTTCAAATATCTGATTGGTGTGATTCTGGTCTTATAGGAAAGTTATGACAAATGTATACAACTTTCATGAAGACCTTGGAGCTGAATAACATATTTGGATAATTTAAATTGAAGTTGAAGTAAGAGCCAGAATGCTGATCCTGACAGCTTGACCTCTACGCAATCATTAGCCCATATCTTGAGTTATAGGAATGCAATGGATGTCAACCTAAGCCCAAATGAAAGCTAGGATCCAAAGCGACAACTCTTATGAGACTCCTAAGCCAAACTACATCATTTTGGGCGTACAATTGCTGCTAGAAAATAGAGATGAGTTGTTGACAAGTTTATATCACTTAAATGAGCATAACTTGAGTTGTAGGCCACTAATTGATATGGGACTTAGTCCCAATGATTCCTAATGGACCTAGCTTTGTAAATAATAGGTTTCTAATCATATAAGGCCAAATTAGGGAGTAGTTATAGGGGATACAAGTAGAAAACCAAGACTTAGTTTTCATTCTACACTTTTTATTCTCTCTCTACATCTAGATCTTTCTCTCTTCTCTCCCTTCTTTCTAGTTTTTTCTTTCTTTTTCTGAGTTCTTCCCTCCCATTCATGGAAGGGTAGGGCCTTTAATCAATCCAAGGAATTGAAAATTCTTGATGCTTAATCTTGAGATTTTATTTTAATTGTTTACATTCAATTGTTAATCTAATTTCTCTTCTTCTTCTCTTTTTCTAATTCTGATTAGGTGCTTAATTTGATTGGGATTTGCATTTGATAATTGCATAATTACCACATGCTAAGAGAGGAATTCAGAGATTGAACAAGGCATTGAAGGTGTTTGATGAAATGTTTAGCTTGGTTGGATCTTGGTTTTTAAGTTAATTTGGGTTTTAGATGGATGCTTAATTTGTATAACCTTAATTAATTGAATTCTGGAAGCTTTTCTAGCAGAAGGTCCATGGATCATTGAAAGCTTCTTGATGTGATCTAAGACTAAGGATTTGGTTGATAATTGAATGGATCTTTAGTGATTAAGGATGGATTAATATCAAGATTAGTTAATTCTCTTGCATTGGTTGTTTTCCAAATTCTGTTTACTCTTTTTAATTGCTTTTTGTTTTTTAATCTTACAAACCCTTTCCCCCTGTTTATCAACCTCTTAATCTGGTTTCATAATTGAAGTGATCTACGGGCTCGACCCGGTGTTACCTTATGTTGCAAGTAATTTTGGTAATTCAGTTATAAATTGATTTAAATTTGGTATCCTCGGCAGTTATCAAATTTTTGGCGCTGTTGTTGGGGATCATTCTAATTTTGATCAATCTTATTAAGAGTATATTTGATTACTAATCCTTTACTAACCCCATTTGTTGTTGTGTTTTGGTGGTTTTCAGGTGAAAAAGGGTGATTACGAGTCACTTTGCAGAATTTCGTACTGACAAATGTGCCCAGAATGAGCTGAAACTTAGTCAGTTGAAGGAAATTGGCCTAATAAACAAGGCTTATAGTGTACTACGAGGTCACCCCTGGTTTGCCAAAATTCCATCGTTTATACCATTTTTTCAATTTTTTAATATTTTTATTAAATTTTTTAGTTTCATTTTTATGTAGTTTTCATATTGTGGTGGTCCCATAATTTTTAAAAATATTTATATATTGTTTCGATTGAGTTTTTGTATGATTTTTACCATTGCTTTGTGTTTTTGTGTTTTGAGTCGATTTTGAGTCCTTATAGTGAGGTTTAATATTCCTGATGCTATGAAACATCCTATGGAAGAAATTATGTCTTTCATATTGATTTAATTGATGACTTGGTTGATAATTCGTATGCTGACTTGTGTGAGGAGTTTCCTGAGATTGCTAACTTTGGTGATTTTATGTGTGGTGATTTGTGTGCTAGCTGTGATGGTGATAAGTTGTGTTCTATGTGTTCTAAAATATCTGCATTTTTGGGATGTGTTGAATCTATTCCTGTGTTAGCATATTATACAACAGGTGATATATATGCAGAGGTTCAGGCAGCAGAAGTAGAGCAACAGCAACCCACTAAATTACTTCTCTCTATAGTGCAGCCACCAAAGTTGGAGCAAAAGTCATTACCTAAGCATCTGAAGTATGCATACTTGGCAGATGATGAGCAACTCTCTGTGATCGTGGCCAAGAACCTCCTTGCTAAATAGGAGGAGAGATTGCTAGAAATTTCGAGAGAGCATAAGACAACCTGGGACCCCGGTGTATGCTCTCATGCTTCAAGCTTAACTTGGTCATTACACTTTAAGCAATGGGATCCTGGTGGAAGTCTCTCCATCTACAATTGATAAGGATGTTTCTTTCTCTCTCTCTTTTATTTTACTTGTCCTAGATTAATTGATGATAATTGTGGAATGTTGTTTTTCTTTTGAGCTTTACATTGAGGATAATGTAAAATTTAAGTTTGGGGGAGGAATTTTAACATACTATTTTTTTGTTGTTTGCCATTTTAGTTCCACTGTTTTTACTACGTTTACTATTTTAGATGTTTTAGTTTTTTCTATTTTGTTATTTGCTATTTAATTTTATGGTTCAATTTGTTTTTATTTAATTTTTGTTTTCTATTTTTTGCATTTAAACTTGTTTTTTGTTTTAATGTTCATCTTAATTTCATTTTTGTTTTTAATTTACTATTTTTGTTTTTGTTTCGATGTTTTTCTTGTTTCATTTGTTAATTTTTATTTCTGTTATTTTTCATCGCTTCGCTTAATTCTATTTTTTGCCCTTAATTTTGTTTCATGTCTTACTTTTCTATTTCTGTTTCTAATTTTTGTTGTTGCTAATTTTTGTGTCTTTGTTGATTTTGTTGTTTTTGTTTTCGCTATTTCTTTTTTTTTGCTACTATTTTTGTTTTCATTTTTAATTTTGTATTTTTTTAATTCTATTTTTTTTAAAAAAATTGTTTCCATTTTTAATTATTTTCCAATGATGTTTTAGAATTGTGAAGTTTTTGAGTTTGAAGCAATTGAAATTCAAGGTTCATAAACATGATTGAATAAAGTTTCTTCCTTCTTGAATTTGACAATGCTTGGTTGTGGATGTTGAGTTAGTGGATTGAGTTTGATAGATGCATACCTTATGAGATTTTGAGCCTTTTGATGGATAAATTTAACATTTATGTCATTCTCCTATTTCTTGTGTGATTTTCACTCATGTCAATTAATCACTCTAGAACTTGCTTTGATTCTTTTTGAGGCTACATTTTCACTTGTATGCATGAACATGATTGAGGCATTCTTTCTTGAATTAGCTACTTTGACCAAATAGCCAATCTTGCATCATTTCCCTTTGATTAACCTCCTTGAGCCTATTTACATATCCTTTGTCATAGCTCATTATATGCCTTATGTGAAAAACTATGATTTTACCTTACCTTAGGAATGAGAGAGTATTGGTTCATTTTTATTAGAGGAGCTCTTTTGCTTATGGGTAATTAATAGTTTAAGTGTGGGGGGTTGTGCAAATTGATGTGCAATATGTAAAGTATTTTGTGGAAGAAAAAGAAGGAAAAATAAAGCCAAATGAAAAGAAAAATAAAAATAAAAATAGAATGTAAAGAAAAAAATAAAAAGAAAAAGAATAAATGCAAGAATGGATGTGAAAGAAAAATAAAAAGGAAAGGAATATGTAAAGAAAATGTGCATTATATGGAATTGGGGGTAAAATTTCATGCTTGTTACTTGTCATTTGAGTTCCTCCACAATGCTCATTTATTCTCTTGGGTATTTAACTTGTCATATCTATATTATTTCCTTCCTTTACCTTGTCCCCATTACAACCTTGAATAAAGTCCTCTTGATTTTTGTGTGCATGTGTTTGAGTAGTAGAGAAGTAGAAGATAAGCAAGCTTATGGTAGTGCAATTTTTTTAGGTTGAATTAAGTGAAATACTTACCTTTTAAACACTTGAGGGATTGAGAGTATATCTTGTGAGAATCTATCATTCTTGATTCTTGCTTTTCAAATTGAAACTACCTTGCTTGTTGATTTAAGATATGAATAAATGTCACCTCATGAATGTTTTGATCCCTTAAATCTTTGGTTGCTCTTCTTGCTTGTAAACTTTTGCATTCTTAAATATCATTGGAAATTGAGTCTTTTAGAGTTTTTAACTTTTGAGTTTGTGTTGTTTTTCCTTATTCCTTAGTTTTGGTCTTATGTGATTTGCCCAGGTGCAAAAAGCTAAGTGAGAGAGAATTTAATAGCAATATATTTTATTCATTTAATGATCCTCTCACAAGGTGTCTTAAGGCTCAAATTGGCTTAATTAAATTGATTTTATCATATTTTATTATATTGGACCCCATTGGATCATTGTGAGAATTATTGCATAAATTGGTCTTAATTTATTTATTGGGCAATGTTTAGTATTTTTGCTATAATCTGAGGTTTGAGTATCTGATTGGTGTGATTATGGTCTTATAGGAAAGGTAAGACAAATATCTACAACTTTCATGAAGACCTTGGGAGTTGAATCACACATTTGGATAATGTAAATTGAAGTTGAAGCAAGAGTCAGAATGTTGATCCTAACAGCTTAACCTCTGCGCACTCATTGGCCTATATCTTGAGTTACAGAAATGCAATGGACATTAACCAAAGTCCAAATGTAAGCTAGGATCTAAAGCAACAAGTCTTATGAGACTCCTAAGCCAAACTACATCGTTTTGGGTGTGCAATTGCTACTGGTAAATAGAGACGAGTTGTTGACGAGTTTATGTCGCTTAAATGGGCATAACTTGAGTTGTAAGCCTTTAATTGATATGGTACTTAGGCTCAATGATTCCTAATGGATCCAGCTTTGTAACTAATAGGTTTATAATCATGTAAGGCCAAATTAGGGGGTAGTTATAGGGGATAGAAGCAAAAAATCAAGACTCAATTGTCATTCTACACTTTTCATTCTTTCTCTAGATCTTGATCTTTCTCTCTTCTCTCCCTTCTCTCTAGTTTTTTCTTTCTTTTTCTGAGTTCTTCCCTCCCATTCATGGAGGGGTAGGGCCTTTAATCAATCCAAGGGATTGAACATTCTTGATGCTTAATCTTGAGATTCTGTTTTAATTATTTACATTCAATTGTTAATCTAGTTTCTCTTCTTCTTCTCTTTTTTCTAATTCTGATTGGGTGTTTAATTTGATTGGGATTTACATTTAATAATTGCATAATTACCATGTGCTAAGAGAGGAATTCAGAGACTAAACAAGGCATTGAAGGTGTTTGATGAAATATTTAGCTTGGTTGGATCTTGGTTTTTAAGTTAATTTGGATTTTGAATGGATGCTTAATTTGTCTAACCTTAATTAATTGAATTCTGGAAGCGTTTCTAGTAGAAGATTTGTGGGTCATTAAGAGGCTTCTTGATGTGATCTAAGACCAAGGATTTGATTAATAATTGAATGGATCTTTAGTGATCAATGATAGATTAAGATCAAGATTGGTTAATTCTCTTGGATTAGTTGTTTTCTAAATTTTGTTTACTCTTTTTAATTGTTTTCTGTTGTTTAATCTTACAAACCCTTTCCCCCCTGTTTATCAACCTCTTAATCTGGTTTCATAATTGGAGTGATCTATAGGCTCGACCCGATTTACCTTATGCTGTAAGTAGTTTTGGTAATTCAGTTATAAATTGATTTAAATTTGGTAGCCTCGATAGTTATCAATAAGAACCTAGAATTTAATTAATCAAGGTTAAATGAATTAAGCACCCATCTAATCGTAAATTAATTTAAAACGCAAAATTCAACTAAGCTTAATAAACAACATCCAATAAGCTTTTGCTGCATTATTTAGTTTCTGCAAACACGTGATAGTTAAGCAACCATCACATGAACACCAAAATTGAGTTAAGCACTCAGTGAAGATATAGCAGAATCAAGAGAAGGAGGAGAGAAATTTAATTAACAATAAGAATGTAAACATTCATCGCAAGGTCTCAAAATTAAACATCAAGAATGTTTGAATCACTAGGATTGATTAAAAGGTTCTTCCCTTTCATTCATGAGGATGAGAGGGAAGGGAAACATTAAAGAAAGAAACCTAAAGAGAAGGGAGACGAAGAAAGATAAAGAGAAAAAGTGCAAGAAAGAGCGGCTAGAAGAAAATTAGGATTACATTTCATGGTTATTGTTTCTGATTAAATTACTATCTCTAAAATTACAAATCCAAGTCTACCCTCAGCTTAAGGTTGATCTTTTTCCTTTTAGCTTTCATTGGACACCTAATTTGCATAATTTGAGCTTAAGATGAGAGAGTTATGCCTAAATCATTTTTAACAGCTCTCTAAACTCGTCAGCCGACTTCAAAGGATGAAAACATTGGACACCTCGCACTAGTTTTAGCTCCAAATGACACCTATAGCCTAAATTATGGCCCAATCTTTGCACATCATCCAAGTTCTAGCTATAGCATCTCTGTTTTGACTTCATGGCCCAATCTGACCCACTATACATCTGATTCTGACTTTGAGCTCTCCATCAAAGTTGTAGAGCTTTCGCTCAGCTTTCCTACAAGGTAAAATTCATAATTTTTAGATGTCTAAAACTCAAGTTATGCCCAAAATATAGAAACAATATAAAATTCTCAATAATGGTAAAAAATACAATTAAGCTTAATTTGAACCCAAACTTATAAAATGTGACCAAAATCAATCAATTAAGCATATAATAGATCCAAGAGACTAAATATGAGGGTTAACGAATGTATGAAAAATGTGTTTATCATTCAACTAATTAGTACATCAGTGTTTCAGTATATACAGACTAAGCCTCGAAGGCATAAGTACAATACAACTTATACTTTCCATTGCATAACTATATAATATATAGCAATGGTCAAAAGAGTAAATAACTCTACTCTATGTCATCCACTTTATTTCTTCTCCTTGGGTGGACCTCACGCTGGAATTATTCTGGAAACAAGTAAAGAGGTGAGAATTCTAAAATCCTTAGTAATTCTAGTACATGTGATGCCATCATAATAAATCCAGCTGCTTCGGGAAAAGCAAATCAATATTATAAATACCATTTAGAAATGCGGCATAAGCCAAAACTGTTCCTTTCTCTTCCTAAGGCAGAAAATTCAATTATTACTATGGTTCAATTCTCTCATAACCAACCATTCATATTACATCATCACAAATCAATAGATCATAGAAATCACAAGTATATGAGTCAGTTATGAGTCACAACTCACTATCACTCGACATTCACATACTCTCTTTGTGTAAACATTCATAATGCAAGTCCATGATCTATATATGTAGCTAACATCTCTTTAATGATATCAAAATACACATACAAGTGTAATTATTATGCTAATGGTCATGTAATGTCATATGCTAATGTTCACATAATGTCATATGTTAATGTTCATGTAATGTCATATACTAATGCTCATGTAATGTCTTATGCTAATGCTCATGAAATATCATGTCTCTTTGTATATTTCTAGGAACCCAGTTCCTTGTATATCTGGGTAGAGAGGAAATGTTACCTCCTCACACTACCGGTAACCTTGGCCCTATTGATGAGAAAACTATTAGGAAGATTAATACTAAGAATTTAGGATCTTCCTCCCCATCGAGGATCATCTCCTACAATTCTTATCTATGATAAAGAAACTAATGAGAATTCTCACACTGAGAATTTAGGATCTCCTTCCTTATTGAGGATCATCTCCTATAATTCTCTAGCCAAATGATTTTTCACAGTATAATAAGGTTACAATACTTAGGGCTCGTTTGGTGATCAGGATAGGATAAGAACGGATAGGATAAGAGAGCAGGGTAGGAGTAGGATAGGATATAAGTAGGATAAACTGTTATCCTATTTGATGTTTGATGTCCACCAGATAACCAACAGGATAGCATTATGTTATCCTGTCTTGTGTTTGATGTAAACCAGATATTATCAAGATATGATACAAATTATATGCAAATAATAAATATACCCTTATATCAGAATTACATATATTTTTAAAAAAAATTAACTTTTTTTTTACATTTTGTACATTTAAATTATAAAAAATTATATAAAAAAACTACACAAAATAAATAGAATAAGAACGAAAGTAAGAAATAGAGAGGTAAAGGAGATAGGGCTATCTGTGTGTGACTAAAGACTTGGAGGGAGGCATGGTGCTTGGGTTCCTACGGCTGCTGCGTGAAGAGGTGGCTGATTCGAGGTGAAGGAGCGGTCTCAGGTGGCACGAATGGCGCATGGATAATGATGGTGGCCTCGGATCTGCGACGTGGAGGCATGACCCGACGGTGGCTCACGGTGTTGGTGCGCGATGTGGACGGATCTGAGACAGCGGCAGTGGGAACAGTAGTGGCGGTCGGTGATTCTAGGCTTGGTGGCTGAGATGTAGAGGTTTATTTGGGTGGAGGTTGAACGTTGGTGATGGAGGTGAGGGGTTGGACCGTGGTGGTCTCGATTGGGACGGTGGATGGGTGGTGTTTGTGATGGTTTGGATGAGGTTTCACGTGGAAGATGGTTAAAGGGTGAAGGATGAAGGTGATGAAGGTTGGTTAATGGGTGTGGGTTAATGGAGGGCTAGAGTGGAAAAGAAAAATAATATTCTATCCTACTTACTTCTAACCCAGCCTCACCCCTAGGATAAAATTTTAACTTGTGAGTAGGATAGGATAAGCTGACAAGATAACCATATCCTATCCTATTGGTTCACCAAACTATAGATTAAAGTAGGATATGATAGCTTATCCTATCCTACCTCCCCTATCCTAGCCACCAAACGGGCCCTTAAGGAATAGCAAGTATGGATCGCTTCTACTTAAGGTCCATATCAATTAGTGTCATTTATCTTGAGCACACACCATATCAATTTAACACAATCTCAACTTTACTAATGTAAATGAGCAAATCACAATAAACATTCAATACTGGCTCAAGTTTAGCAAATAAAGGAGCAATTCAGGTTTCTAATACATTTTCATGTCCCAACTTTAGGAATTAAAGGAGCAATTCATCATGTTTCTAGTACACTTTATGAACATGACAATCATATAAGTCATATTCATCTCATTATGTATTTATCTAGTGCACAATGTTCCACTTCTCAAGTAAACTCGGTACACAAAATCATCATCTCACAAATGAACTAAATACATAATACTATCATTTCTCAAGTGAACTAAGTGCATAATGTAATCATCAATACATCCTATTCTAAGTGCATAAGAGGGTTACCCCATAAGTAACTAATGCACACAATCATCATTGCATAAGTACACAAAGTGCTCATTCCTAGGTTAAGTCACTTCACTTTGTGAAAACCTTCAAATCTCATCATTATGTACAATATGAGATCTCTAATTCCTTAAAATAGAGCACTACTACTCGATTAGCACTTCTTATTATTTGATTAGTGTATAGTAACATGGCATTCTGTAAAAGCTTATTCAAATAGACCCCTTGGCCTAATCGAATAGCACTTATAATTTTATATTTTGGAAGTGCCTATTCAAATAGCACTCAGAATTTGGCATTCTAGATGTGCCTATTCGAATAGCACCCTTCGTCTACTTGAATAGAACATATAAAACTGTATTTTGGAATTGTCTATTTGAATAGCCATCTTGGTCTATTCGAATAGCACATGCAAGAATGCAATAGAAGCATCATAAACTGTCATTTTCTGCTATTCTTCCATTACCATATCAACAAAACATTCCATACATTTATTCAAACTCAAAACCATGTAGTAAATCAACAAAAACAATACAAGGTATGCTTTACATCATCACAATCAAGCTACAATGGTTCTAAATACATGTATAAATACATCCATGCTTAAATTCATGTCCTCAACCTCATATATTCATTTCCTTATGAAAAGCCATATGAAACTCTCAACTAACTCATCCATGCAAAATTTAAGAAGTAAGAAAGAAAAGAGCATAGTAGAACAACCCTTACCTATACTCCTTATAGGTGGTGTTTCCAAACCAACTCCAAAAGGGTTTATCAATAATAACCAAATCATCAAATCCATATTATGAATCCCATGTTTATAAAGTTTCAAAACTATTCCTAAGCTCAACATCTATAAACATAAACATTCACATATCATCTAAACTTTATCAATCACAATTCCATACCAAGTTTATCAATACAAGCTCTTGGTATCAAAAGAGAAAAGAGTGAAGTATAGGAACATCACAACCCCTACCTTAACTTCCTTTTGATGGTGCTTAGTCCTTTCTTTTCTTTCCTTTCTACTCTTCTTCTTGTTGCTTAATTCTTCCCCTTACTTTTCCTTCTTTCTTTCCTTTCTTTTGTTTCGCTGCTGAACCATGTAAGAGAGAGTGTGTGAGAGAATAAAAGAAAAGTCAAAGAATTAAAAAGATAAGGGCAGTGCAGTAGCCATAGACATAAGGTTGGACTTATGATGACTAACTGAAAATGTTGTATCTCTTATGGATACTCTAAACTTCCATTATCGTGCTTTTTAACTTTTTTAAGTGTTACAAAAAATTCTAGGACTTCATTTAGTTCTTAAACTCATTTTTCAATGACTTTCTATACACTAATAATTGTCATTTAAGCTTTATTATTCTTTTTTAAGTTAAATTAAACCTAAGAAGTTAAGCTAATAAGCTTACAAGTATCTACCTTAACCTATAATCATTTCTAGAATAATCTTCATTCTCTACTTTATATTTCCATAAATTCTCATAATTTTCTAAGCTATCTGCCTATTTAATTTGGCCTTTAAACATTTATCATGTATTATTAAAAATGATAAACTAGCTCAGTTAATTCTCCAAAATTTACTACAACTAGTTCTAACTGTGCATGACCTAGAAATAAATTTGCCATATTTATTGCCTTCATCTATGTAATTTTTACTAAATTCTATGCTATTATAAGCTAATTTCTATGTTTAGTGTTATAGCAATATATCTAAACTAACTCAGAAAGTCACCAGAATTAACAAGTAACTCGTACAAGTGTTACTGAACTTTTATAACTATGATTATGACTAATAGATTAGGAATGATGTTACACCCAACACCTACAATTTATGAACCTCAGAACTCAGATCCATGCCAACATCATTGCCACCCACTAGCGTTCCCCTTGATTAGAAAATTGTCCCTTCGAGCCACCACCTGAAATGAAACTTCCACCGAACCATGCCCACCCCAATTATATTAGACTATAACCAGTATTTTCCAAGCATGGGAATCGACCCTGTATCTAGATGATCCTCTTTACCCAGGGACGGACGCACGTACAATGGAGTGAGGACACGTGCCCCCACTCAACTTGGAAACTTTTCTTTGATCCTATATATGTATTTGTCTTCTTTACCTTTTTTTATGTGTAACTTTTTCCCCCATATAGATAAATTAGTTCCTTTTTGTATGTGTATCTTTTGCTCTCATATAGATAAATTGGTAGATTTATAGTCATAGAAAGTAAAATATGTTTTTTTAATATTACTTTCCAAAATACCCCATCATCCCCATGTGATTTGTAGTCAATAGAGTATCAAAGTCTGCTAGAATACTCAAAGCACTAAAGTTTTCTCCCACCTTTTTCTCTTTACTGTTGTGCTTCAGTGATATTTCTCATATTTCTTAAGCTTCTTTTTTTTTTCTTTTATTTAACCATTTGTTCTTCACCCATAGATATTTAGTAACTCCTTTATAAATGTTTATGTTCTGCTAGCCTTTCCCAAATATTTAGTCAAAGAAGTTAGGTTGCCAACTTCTCCCAAATTTCTTAAACCTTTCTCACCTCACCCTACCCCACACAATGATCCAAAGTCCCTATCTCCTCTCTACCCTTGCGTGAGACATGTAGTGAGGTGAGAGTGATTGTTGAGCCTCAAATATCAAAACTTGTTATTGAACTCATTGTTTATAGTCTGGAAGTATTTTCTTCTATTTTTTTTTCTTTTTGGTGTACTTTTTCAAAAAAAAAAATTTAACTATGTGTTTTGATAAATTATTTGTGTTCCCTAAATTTTCCAATTTTTTGTTCCTAACTTTCCCTAATCAACTTTGAAAAATATTTTATTGCAGTTGCTAGTTGAGCTCAATTATGTAGGTTCCCTTTCCATTTTCAGTGGCAAAGTGTTGAAATCTACTCTACCAAATACCAATGAAGTAAGTTTAGAGTTTCATTCATTAATGTTTATGAGAAACTTGCCTTTATGTCTACTATTGTTACTAATAGTCTGATATTGTTATTAATATTCTGTATATTATAAAATTTGGTGTTTTTTATGAAATGTGTGCTTTGTTGAGTTTTTTGAAAAAATTATGAATTTAGTAATGCAATATTAGTATTATTGTTAACCAATTACTAATTAGGCTCATAAATTTTGTGTTTTATTAGCAATGGACAAATTTCTCAAAAGAAAATTACCATTGGAGTCTCAAACATTTGCTCAAAGTACCCTATTGGCCTCATCTACTAAGAAGAGGTTTATTGAATTCAATGTGAAAAACCTTCCTGTTGATCCTAGACAATGACATAAAATTTCAGATTATCATCCAAATGACTGAGATGAACTCAAAGGGCCTATTGGCAAAAAGGTCCTTGTCAACCAAGAGACATGATTTCCAAAAAACCAATTGTGGGTCTTCTTTTTGTAAATTTAGTACTAAGTGGTTTGATGACTTTGGCAATTAGTTAGAGTATAGAATATCAAAAGATGTTATCTTTTGTCTTTGTTGTTATCTCATGAAACTTGAGGTTGGAGGTAATGATGTATTTGTAATAGAGGGCTTTTCAAATTGGAGAAAGAAGGAGAGACTACAAATTCGTGTTAGAAATCATGATAGTGCTCATACTCAATCTTAGAGAAAATGTCAGACACTCATGAACCAAAAGCTACATATTGAAGTTGCTATTTGCAAGCAATCTGAGCAACTTAAAATGGATTATTGAATTCACTTAATGGCTACAATTGATTGCATTAGATTTCTATCACGATAAGGATCGGCTTTCCATGGTAATGATGAATCAGAGCATTCAAGTAATCAAGGTAATTTCTTGGAGTTTCTAAAGTTTCTTGCCTAACATAATGAAGTGATTGATCATGTTTTAAAAAATGCTCATGGAAATCTAAAATTAGTAGCACCTAAGATTCAAAAAGATATTGTAATAGCAGCTGCTAGTTAAACTACTAAAGTTCTTATTGATGATCTTGGAGAAGATATGTTTGTTGTTTTGATTGATGAAGCTAGAGATATTTCAATTAAACAGCAAATGGTTGTTTGTTTACATTATGTGAATAGCGAAGGACATGTTGTGTGTAACACCTTGAAAATTACTTGTTTCATAATATATATTCATTTTATAATATTTGTGACTTTTTTGTGAATTTTTTGGAATTATTTGAATTGTTTAATTATTTTAATATATTTCTTGATTTACGTGCACATTGAGCAGGGCTGGAAAAATAAAATATTTTTCTTGAGGCTAGAAAACCTTGGACTGTGGAAACGGTGATGGGGGATCTTACTAAACTTGAGGCCAGACACAGTTTACGAAGTTTTTATTTTTTGAGATTTGATCTGATAAATAAAATTGCGATACGTTTTATTATCTGTTGGATAATAAATACTGGTTTTGTTAACTGTAACTTTTGTCCACTGGGTAATAGCTTTAGTAGAATATTAGTCATCTTTTCTAGAGAATACTTTAATGACATCACCAAGACGACATCATCAAAGTAACATCATCCTTGACTTTTTCCAAAAAGTGAACAAAGCTTCTCAAGGCAGCTTTGTATCAAGCTTCTCAAGGAAGCCAACTTTTCTCTCTCCTCCCTTGGAGACTCCATGGCAATGAGGGGGAAAGATGACACAAATTGTCTTCTTTTCACCTAAACACCCATTCACATTTTCACCTTTTTCCATTTGCAAAAGTTTCTACCACTTTCTCTCTCCGCTTTTCCTTTCTCTCTCAACTTCTCCTTTTCTCTCACTTTTCTATCACATTTTCTCTTCTTCCTCTCCTCTCCAACCTCACGGCCACACCCCCTTTCTTCACCCTCCATGCTTGTTTAATTTCAAGCAATCATATTGCTTGAAACTATATCTTGTTTGAAGACCTTTTCTTGTTGGAATCACCTCCTAAAGCTCTCATCTCTATTTTCTCTCCTCACTCTCACGGCCAAGCACCACCATTGATGGCCATCTATGCTTACTTGCTCAACCAACCTTATTTCTTGCATCTACTCATCACCTAGAAGCTTTTTCCTTTTATGACCATCACTTGATTCTTCCATCTTCATATTCTTCCATAAAGCCCTAAACTTGAAGCTTTGAGGTAAAGTTCTTGATTTTCTATTTTCTTTCCTTCATTTTCATGATTCTTGGTCACCTTGGTGATCAAGGACTCTTCTTTTCAAGCTTTGGTTATTGATTATGTGAGTTTGATCATCCTAGGGTTTTGGAGAGGAGTTGGACGAATTTCAAGAGGCATAAAGGGAGTTTTTTTTCTTGTTATCTTCTTAGGTAAGAGGGAAATCATCCTCTTCAACCTTTCATGGTGGTGAGGAACTTGTTTTTGTGTTGATAGTGAGGAATCCATGTGTGGGTCACTCACTTTGTTGTATGGTTTTGGTGATGCTTGATGATTTTTGTGTTAATTTTACTTTGTATAGTTTTGTTTGTTTGCTAATGTACATTTTTTATGGTGTTAGATTGATTGGAATCATGTATGGAAAATAAGGGCTCCTTGCCCTTGTGTTTGAGGCTCACGGTCATGCCCTATAAATGGGGTGTCCAAAATTTAAAACTTTGTAATAATTTTGGGGACTAGCTAATTTAGTATTTAATAATGATTGGAATGAAAAGAATTTTAGGTTCCCAGCCTTTAGAGCTCATGACCATAGAGTATAAAATGGTAAAATTTTGTGTAGGATGGAAACTTAATTAATTAGAGGATTAGATATTGATTAGGGATTCATAAAATGGAAAGAACATGAGTATAAATGAAGTTTTGAGAACACTTGAAATAATTACTCTAAGTGAGTTATATTTAGAACTAAGAGAAGGACTTGTTTAATTAGAGTAGCAAAGATTAGGTGAAAAATACTAAAGGATTTCTCTAGAGAGGCTTAATAGAAAAAGTGTTGAAGTTGAAGCATAATTTTGTATTAAACCTTGAAAGTTTGTTTTCAGAAGTAAAAATTTGAACAATGAATTGTTATGGGTCCATGAATGGGACCCAAGTTTATTGATATTGATTTGGCCATTTATGACGTGTGGTTATGGAAAGGTTATGCCATTATTGATATATATATATATATATATATATATATATATATATATGCATTGAGTCATCATGCATTTTGCAAATTGCTAATGTTGAAGCATTTGATTTGAGGCTGACGAGATACAGACATGTCTCATTGATCATTCTCTTCGAAATTGTGTTTAGCTCCATGGAGGAGGATTTTGGTACCTTGTACATGTTCATGGTCAATCAACATGTTTATATGGCATACATGCATGTATATATGATATGTAACTGTTTATTTTACTGATATTATGATTGTCTAAATTATTAAACTGTTTATTTTTGGAATCTTGATACTGCTTATTGTTTTTGCTGTGCTGTATGGTGCCATCCACCATTTCTATTTCTTACTGCCATAATTGGTAATGATATTGGATATCTCACCTCTTTGCTTTGTTATTTTGTTTATGTCTATGCTTCTTTAAAGACCGAAGTGAAGAAGAGCCCAAGTTTCTTGGTTTTTGGTCAGTTTAGTTTTCTGCTTGTCATGGCATGTCGATGAGGTTTTCTAGGGTTTTCCAGACTGAGGTTCCACGGAGGCATTGACTGTTGGCACGTCGACATGATCACCGAGCGTTTCGTCTACGTGGGAGATATGACTATGTCTTTGGGTTAGGGTCATTATGATCCACCAATTTTCTCTTTTGATGTTGCTGTATCGTTGGAGTTCTACATGCCGATACATGAGGTGTGGGGTGATCGCGAGTATACTGCACACGAGAATTCATTCCTATCCTCTGCACGAGCTCCTGCTCGTGAATCTGTCGCTCTTGTAAGGATTTCCTCTTCTGAGGAGGAACCTGAGGAGGACCCCTTTGAGGCTCCTTCTCAGAAGTTTGTTGGGGGCAAGATACTTTTTGTAGTCTTTGTGGTTATTTGTGTATACCTGTTTGGGCATGTAAAGCTTCTATTTTCTTTTGCTAAAACTGTTGGTGTATCTAGATACTTATGTTATGTATCCTCTCTATAAAAGTATGGTTTGATATTCACGTTAATTTCTGTTAAGTTTTTGTTTTCCGCTTGCTGAACAAAAAGGAAATATATATATATATATATATATATATATATATATATATATATATATATATATATAAAAGAAAAATTGCCAAGTTGCTATATGAATTATAAATGAACAGATTACCACCTATATGTATATAAACCGGGTCTTAGTGTATGTTTTCGTATGTTTGGTGTGACGTCCTCCTCCCGAAAAAGGGGGCGTTACACTAGTTTAGTATCAGAGCCCCAGTTTGAGTTTTCTTTTGGGTTTTGTGGTTAGGTCTGTCTTGTTTATGTTGTGTGATTTTCTGTGTTGGTTTCTGAAGAATTATATCTAACTTCCCTTGTGTTTTGTTCAGTCTAACTTTGAAAAAAAGTGATGGCTCGTGGTGGAGGTATGGATGCACCAATCAAGGCAATGTAGCGGATGGCGGACGTCATAGTATAACAAAATGAGAGGGCTGTCCAGCAGCAAGAGGCGACAGTGGAAGCCCAAAATTTGTCAAAATTTTTCCGCAACAACCCACCTCAGTTTAAAGGGGAGTTTGATCCAGAAAAAGCTAGTCTTTGGATCAAGGAACTGGAGAAGATATTCCGAGGGATGGGCTATGCTGATGACCGGAAGGTAACTTATGCTACCTTCATGCTGGTCGGAGATGCTGAAGACTGGTGGAATGGAGCGCAAAGATTGCTAGAAGCTGAGGGCAAAGCGATTACATGGGAAGCATTCAATGACAAGTTTCTGGAGAAGTATTTTCCTAC
Source organism: Ormosia semicastrata (assembly GCA_029884595.1). NCBI lineage: Eukaryota > Viridiplantae > Streptophyta > Magnoliopsida > Fabales > Fabaceae > Ormosia > Ormosia semicastrata. The sequence continues at coordinate 21,641,146 of JAQQTO010000060.1, forward strand.
TAGTGCGAGGCATGCCAAGGAGATGGAGTTTCTTGGTCTGAAACAAGGGAACGTGACGGTCAGCGAATATGCTGCAAAGTTTAAAAGCTTGTCAAAGTTTACAAGGTATTTCCAGCTCCAACCTGATGAAGAGTGGAAGTGCCGAAAGTTCGAGGAAGGATTGCGACATGACTTGAAGAGAGCAGTACTATCGTTGGGAATTGAACAATTCCCAGCCTTGCTAGACAAGTGCCAAAGGATTGAGGAACTAGATCAATTGTGGGACACGAAGAATCGCAACTTTGGACCTTCTAGGTTCCAACGAGGAAGTGGCAGCAATGTGAATCACTTTTAGAGGAAGCCTTATTCCCGGCCGCTAGGAAGTTAACAACAATCACCTGGTGGAGGCTCTAGTGGAAATTTTGGTGGCCATCGAGTTAGTCAGACTGTGGCGCCTTCACCAAAGTGTTTGAAATGTGGAAAGGACCACCTGACAAGGGATTGCACAATCAAGGAAATTATCTACTTCAGATGTGGAAAGCCTGGACACATCTCTAGAGATTGCAACCAACCAAGGCAGAGCCTTCTGTCAACAATGCATGAGTTACAAAACCTCAGGTAGGAGGTAGAGTTTACACAATGAGTGGAGTGGAAGCCTCCCAATTTGAAAATCTGATAAAGGGAGATGGTACCATAAGAGGTAATCTTTTATCTGTACTGTATGACTCAAGGGCAACCCATTCTTTTATTGCTTATGATTGTGTGCACCGATTAGGTTTACCTGTGTCAATTTTACCCTTTGATTGAAGTGTTTCTACCCCTATTGCTAAACTTGTTGTTACTACCCAAGTTTATTTGAACTGTCCTTTATCTATTGAAGGTCGAATCTTTCCTGTTGATTTGATCTGTTTACTTATTTCTCAAATAGATGTGATCTTAGGAACCTATTGGATTATTCCAATAAAACCCTAGTTTTCCCTAATAAGGCTGAAGTTTCTGGATTTTTGACGGCCAACCAAGTTAAAGCTTTCTTGAAAGAAGGAGCTTAGGGATACGTGCTATTGTCTTCCTTAGAAGTCAAGAGCGAGACAGATGTGAATGTTATTCCAGTAGTTAATGAGTTTCCTGAAGTCTGTCCCTTCCCTTGGAGACTCCACGGTAATAAGGGGGAAAGATGACACAAATTGTCATCTTTTCATCCAAACACCCATTCACCTTTTCACCTTTTCCATTTTCAAATGTTTCTACCACTTTCTCTCTCTACTTTTCCTTTCTCTTTCAACTTCTCCTTTTCTCTCATTTTTCTATCACATTTTCTCTTCTTCCTCTCCTCTCCAACCTCACGACCACACCTCCTTTCTTCACCCTCCATGCTTGTTTAATTTCAAGAAATCACATTGCTTGAAACTACATCTTGTTTGAAGACATTTTCTTGTTGGAATCACCTCCTAAAGCTCTCATCTCCATTTTCTCTCCTCACTTTCACGGTCAAGCACCACCATTGATGGCCATCCATGCTTACTTGCTCAACCAACCTTATTTCTTGCATCTACTCATCACCTAGAAGTTTTTTCCTTTTATGACCATCACTTGATTCTTCCATCTTCATCTTCTTTTATAAAGCCCTAAACTTGAAGTTTTGAGGTAAAGTTCTTGATTTTCTATTTTTTTCCCTTCATTTCCATGATTCTTGGTCACCTTGGTGATCAAGGACTCCTCTTTTCAAGCTTTGGTTGTTGATTATGTGAGTTTGATCATCCTAAGGTTTTGGTGGAGGAGTTGGACGAATTTCAAGAGGCATAAAGGGAGTTTTTTTCTTATTATCTTCTTAGGTAAGAGAGAGATCATCCTCTTCAACCTTTCATGGTGGTGAGGAACTTGTTTTTTTGTTGATAGCGAGGAATCCATGTGTGGGTCACTCACTTTGTTGTATGATTTTGGTGATGCTTGATGATTTTTGTGTTGGTTTTACTTTGTATGATTTTGTTTGTTTGCTAGTGTACATTTTTTATGGTGTTAGATTGATTGGAATCATGTATGAAAAATAAAGGCTCCTTGCCCTTGTGTTTGAGGCTCACAGCTAGGCCCTATAAATCGAGTATCCAAAATTTAAAACTTTATAATAATTTTGGTGACTAGCTAATTTAGTATTTAATGATGATTGGAATGAAGAGAATTTTAGGTTCCTAGCCTTTAGAGCTCCCGACCATAGAGTATAAAATGGTAAAATTTTGTGTAGGATGAAAACTTAATTAATTAGAGGATTAGATGTTGATTAGGGATTCATAAAATGGAAAGAACATGAGTATAAATGAAGTTTTGAGAACAGTTGAAATAATTACTCTAAGTGAGTTATATTTAGAACTAAGAGAAGGACTTGTTTAATTAGAGTAGCAAAGATTAGGTGAAAAATACTAAAGGATTTCCCTAGAGAGGCTTAATAGAAAAAGTGTTGAAGTTGAAGCATAATTTTGTATTAAACCTTGAAAGTTTGTTTTCAGAAGTAAAAATTTGAACAATGAATTGTTATGGGTCCATGAATGGGACCCAAGTTTATTGATATTGATTTGGCCATTTATGGCGTATGGTTATGGAAAGATTATGCTATTATTGATATATATATATATATATATATATATATATATATATATATATATATATATATATATATATATATGCATTGAGTCATCATGCATTTTGATAGTCCGATGGACTATGTTTTTTTAAGGCTTTATGCCTAGGAGATGAATCACACCTAAGTGCGGGTGCGAGTAGACTAGTGTAGGTCACTTGTTGACCTTAGGGGCGTCAGGGTGTGGGTATCTCACAATGGGCAGTTGGTAGCTCCTCTGTACTGTGGGACAGACCGACACAAACGCACCGACGTTCCGGACCGAGACACGATGCTACATCGCGATCTTGTGAAGAATGTCTTGTATAAACCAAGTTGTGCAAATTGTTAATGTTGAAGCACTTGATTTGAGGTTGACGAGATACAGACATGTCTCCTTGATCATCCTCTCCGAAATTGTGTTTAGCTCCATGGAGTAGGATTTTGGTACCTTGTACATGTTCATGGTTGGTCAATATGTTTATATGGCATACATGCATGTATATATGATATGTAACTGTTTATTTTACTGATATTATGATTGTCAAGATTATTAAACTGTTTATTTTTGGAATCTTGATACTGCTTATTATTTTTGTTGTGCTATATGGCGCAATCCGTTGTTTCTGTTTCTTACTGTCATAATTGGTAATGATATTGGATATCTCACCTCTTTGATTTGTTATTCTATTTATGTCTACGCTTCTTTAAAGACCGAGGCAAGGAAGAGCCCGAGTTTCCTGATTTTTGGTCAGTTTAGTTTTCTACTTGTCATGGCATCTCGATGAGGATTTTTAGGGTATGCCAGACTGAGGTTCCACGAAGGCATTGACTGTTGGCACGTCGACTAGATCACCGAGCATTTCGTTTACGTGGGAGATGTGACTATATCTTTGACTTGGGGTCGTTATGATCCACCTATTTTCTCTTTTGATATTGTTGTATTGTTGGAGTTCTACATGTCGATACATGAGGTGTGGGATGATCGCGAGCATACTCCACTCGAGAATTCATTCCTATCCTCTGCATGAGCTCCTGCTCGTGAATCTATCGCTCCTGTAAGGATTTCCTCTTCTGAGGAGGATCCTGAGGAGGAACCTGAGGAGGACCCCTCTAAGGCTCCTTCTCAGAAGTTATTGGGGGCATGATACTTTTTGTAGTCTTTGTGGTTTTTTGTTTTTATCTTTTTGGGCATGTAAAGCTTCTGTTTTCTTTTGCTAAAACTATTGGTGTATCTAGATACTTATGTTATGTATCCTCTCTATAAAAGTATGGTTTGATATTCACGTTAATTTCTGTTAAGTTTTTGTTTTCCGCTTGCTGAAGAAAAAAAAAGGAAAAAAATATATATATATATAAGAAAAATTGCCAAGTTGCTATATGAATTATAAATGAACAGATTACCGCCTATATGTATATAAATCGGGTCTTAGTGTATATTTTCGTATGTTTGGTGTGACGTCCTTCTCCCATAAAAAAGGGCATTACACTAGTTTGGTATCAGAGCCCCGGTTTGAGTTTTCTTTTGGGTTTTGTGGTTAAGTCTGTCTTGTTTGTGTTGTGTGATTTTTTGTATTAGTTTCCAAAGAATTATATCTAACTTTCCTTGTGTTTTGTTTAGTCTAACTTTGAAAGAGAGTGACGGCACATGGTGGAGGTATGGTTGCAGCAGTCGAGGCAATGCAGCGGATGGCGAATGTCATAGTACAACGAAATGAGAGGGTTGCCCAGCAGCAAGAGGAGACAGCGGAAGCCCAGAATTTGTCATAATTTTGCCGCAACAACCCACCTTAGATTAAAGGGGAGTTTGATCTGAAAAAAGATAGTCTTTGGATCAAGGAATTGGAGAAGATATTCCGAGGGATGGGCTGTGCTGATGATTGAAAGGTAACTTATGCTACCTTCATGCTGGTCGGAGATGCTGAAGACTGGTGGAATGGAGCACAAAGATTGCTAGAAGCTGAGGGCAGAGCGATTACATGGGAAGCATTCAATGACAAGTTTATGGAGAAGTATTTTCCTACTAGTGCGAGGTATGCCAAGGAGATGGAGTTTCTTGGTCTGAAACAAGGGAACGTGACGGTCAGCGAATATGCTGCAAAGTTTAAAAGCTTGTTGAAGTTTTCAAGGTATTTCCAACTCCAACCTGATGAAGTGTGGAAGTGCCAAAAGTTCAAGGAAGGATTGCAATATGACTTGAAGAGAGCAGTACTACTGTTAGGAATTGAGCAATTCCTAGCCTTGTTGGACAAGTGTCGAAGGATTGAGGAACTGGATCAATTGCGGGACACTAGGAATCACAACTTTGGACCTTTTAGGTTCCAACGAGGAAGTGGCAGCAATGTGAATCGCTTTCAGAGGAAGCCTTATTCCCGGCCATCGGGAAGTCAAAAACAATCACCTGGTGGAGGCTCTAGTGGAAATTTTGGTGGCCATCGAGTTAGTCAGACTATGGCGTCTTCACCAAAGTGTTTGAAATGTGGAAAGGACCACCTGACAAGGGATTGCACCATCAAGGAAATTATCTGCTTCAGATGTGGAAAGCTTAGACACATCTCTAGAGATTGCAACCAACTAAGGTGGAGCCTTCTGTCAATAATGCACGAGTTACAAAACCTCAGGTAGGAGGCAGAGTTTACACGATGAGTAGAGTGGAAGCCTCCCAATCTGAAAATCTGATAAAGGGAGATGGTACCATAGTAGGTAATCTTTTATCTGTACTGTATGATTCAAGGGCAACCCATTCTTTTATTGCTTATGACTGTGTGCACTGATTAGGTTTACCTGTGTCTGCTTTACCCTTTGATTTGAGTGTTTCTACCCCTATTGCTAAACCTGTTGTTACTACCCAAGTTTGTTTGAACTGTCCTTTATCTATTGAAGGTTGAATCTTTCCTGTTGATTTGATCTGTTTACCTCTTTCTCAAATAGACGTGATCTTAGGAATGGATTGGTTATCTTCTAACCATATCCTGTTGGATTGTTCTAATAAAACCCTAGTTTTCCCTAAGGCTGAACTTTCTAGATTTTTGACGGCCAACCAAGTTGAAGCTTTCTTAAAAGAAGGAGCTCAGGGATAGGTGCTATTGTCTTCCTTAGAAGTCAAGAGCGAGACGGATGTAAATGCTATTCCGGTAGTCAATGAGTTTCCCGAAGTCTTTCCTGATGATGTACCTGGTTTACCACTGGAGCGGGAGATAAAGTTCACTATCGATCTTATGTCCGGATCTGGTCCTGTATCCATAGCACCCTACAGGATGTCACTGTCAGAGTTAGTTGAACTCAAGAAGTAGTTGGTGGAGCTCTTGGAAAAGTAGTTTATCAGAACTAGTGTGTTACCCTCGGGAGCGCTAGTATTGTTAGTCAAGAAGAAGGATGGAACTTCGCGCTTATGTGTAGATTATCACTAGCTGAACAAGGTCACAATCAAGAACAAGTATCCACTTTTGAGGATAGATGATTTAATGGATCAGCTGAAAGGAGCCGCTATTTTCTCCAAGATAGATCTGTATTCTGGCTATCATCAGATCTAAGTGAAGGTAGAGGATATCCCCAAGACGGCTTTTCATACACGTTACGGGCATTATGAATATCTTGTGATGCCGTTTGGAGTGATGAATGCACCTACCATATTCATGGATTACATGAATAGAATCTTTCGTCCTTACTTAGACAAATTTGTCGTTATTTTTATCGATGACATTCTGATCTATTCTCGAAATCAGGAGGAATATTTTGAACATCTCATTATAGTTCTCCAGATCCTGAAAGAGAAGAAGTTGTATGTCAAGTTGTCAAAGTGTGAATTTTTGCTGGAAGAGGTTAAGTTTTTAGGTCATATAATCTCAAAGGATGGAATTGCAGTAGATCCGTCAATGATCTAAGCAGTCCTACAATGGGAAAGGCCGAAGACCGTGTTTGAGATTTGAAGCTTTGTGGGATTAGCTGGTTATTATCGAAGATTTATTGAAGAATTCTCTAGGATAGCAGGACCTCTTATTCAACTTATGAGGAAGAACCATGCTTTTGGGTGGACCGATGCTTATGAAGAAAGTTTCCAAGAATTAAAGAGACGATTGACCACTTCACTAGTTTTGGTTCTACCCGATCCAAGTGAACCCTTTAAGGTGTTTTATGATGCTTCACATCAAGGTTTAGGATGTGTGCTCATGCAGAATAGGAAAGTGGTGGCGCATGCTTCAAGACAGTTGAGAGTACATGAAAAGAGTTATCCTACACATGACCTAGAGTTAGTAGCTGTGGTGTTTGCTCTAAAAATATGGAGACACTTTCTGTATGGAGCAACGTTCAATGTCTACAACGACCATAAGAGTCTAAAGTACCTGTTTGAGCAAAAGGAGCTGAACATGAGGCAGGGAAGGTGGTTGGAGTTTCTGAAAGACTACGATTTTCAACTCTAGTATCATCTCAAAAAGGCAAACGTTGTAGTAGATGCTTTGAGTTGGAAGATGCTTAGTATGTTTGCTATGATGATTAAGGAGAAGGAATTGATAGAGCAGTTCAGGGATATGTGGCTGTCTGTTGAATTGGCACCAAGAAGAATTTGTTCAAACATGGTTACTATTTTGAATGATTTAATGGAAGAGATCCGAGAGAAGTAAGAAAGTGATGAATTTTTGAAAAAGGAAAGGGAGCTAATGAAGGAAGGTAGTGTGACAACAGTAAAGGAAGGACCTAATGGAATCTTAAAGTTCAAAGGTAGGATTTGTATACCCAATGATCCGGAGCTTAGGAAAGTAATTCTTGATGAAGCTCATACCAGCATGTTAAGTATACATCCTAGAATGACTAAAATGTACCAAGATCTGAAACGGTTGTTTTGGTGGCCTAGAATGAAGAAAGATATGGCTTAACATGTGTCATCTTGCTTAGTTTGTCAGAAAGCTAAGATTGAACACCAGAGCCCGTCAGGAATGTTGCAACCTCTAACTATTCCCGAATGGAAATGGGATAGTATTGCAATAGATTTTGTGGTTTAGTTACCAAGAACCCGAAAGGGTCATGATTCGATATGGGTAATTGTTGATCAGCTTACGAAGTCTGCACAGTTGTTACCGATTAACATGAGGTATATAATGGAGAAGTCAACCCAGGTATATATTGGTGAGATTGTTAGACTTCATGGTGTGCCTTCCAGTATTATTTTCGATAGAGATCTGAGGTTCACATCAAGGTATTGGCAGAGTCTTCAAGAAGCAATGAGAATGAAAATTCATTTGAGTTTTGCTTATCATCCTCAAACCGATGGTCAATTAGAAAGGATGATCCAATCGTTGGAAGATCTGCTTAGAACTTGCACTTTGGAACAGACTGGAGGTTGGGATGAATTATTACCTTTGATAGAGTTCACCTACAACAACAGTTTTCACTCGAGCATAGGGATGGCACCCTATGAGGCTCTATATGGACAACGGAGCAGAACAACTTTGTGTTGATACCAAGCTGGAGAGCAATTCACAATCGGACCTGATCTTGTGCAACAAACAACAGAAAAGGTTAAGGTGATTCAAGAAAAGATGCGGACAGCTCAGAGTAGACAAAAGAGCTATGCGGACAGAAGAAGAAAACCTCTTGAGTTTGAGGAAGGCGAGCATATGTTTTTGAAAATCACACCTACAACTGGGGTCAACTGAGTTCTTAAATCTAGAAAACTCACTCTAGAGGTCATTGGACCTTACCAAATTCTTTGTCGGATAGGTCCAGTAGCCTATCAAATAGCTTTACCATATTTTCTTTCTAACCTTCATAATGTCTTTCATGTGTCGCAACTGCGAAAGTATATTCCTGATTCAAATCATGTCATAACACTGGATACAGTATAATTAAAAGAGAATTTAACCTATGAGACACTTTCTGTAAAGATCAAAAATAGGAGAGTGAAGCAACTCAGAGGGAAAGAGATTCCATTAGTGAAAGTTATCTGGAATGACATAACCGGAGACGCAACATGGGAGTTAGAGAACAAGATGAAGGAACAACATCCACATCTATTCTAAGGTATGAAAAATTTCGAGGATGAAATTTCTTTTTAGAAGGGGAGAGTTGTAACACCCCGAAAATTACTTGTTTCATACTATATATTCATTTTATAATATTTATGACTTTTTTGTGAATTTTTCTAGAATTATTTGAATTGTTTGATTATTTTGATATATTCTTCGATTTACGTGCGTACTGAGCGGGGCCAGAAAAATGAAATATTTTTTCCGAGGCCAGAAAACCTTAGATTGTAGAAACGGTGACAGAGGATCTTACTAAACCCGAGGCCGGACACAATTTATGATGTTTTTATTTTTTGAAATTTGATCTGATAAATAAAGTCGCGGTACGTTTTATTATCCGTTGGATAAGAAATACTGATTTTGTTAACTGTCACTTTTGTCCACTAGGTAATAACTTTAATAGAGTGTTAGTCATCTTTTCTAGAGAGCACTTTAACGACATCACCAAGATGACATCATCAAAGTGACATCATCCTTGACTTTTTCCAAAAGGTGGACAAAGCTTCTCAAGGAAGCTTTGTATCAAGCTTCTCAAGGAAGTCAACTTTTCTCTCTCCTCCCTTGGAGACTCCACAACAATGAGGGGGAAAGATGACACAAATTGTCATCTTTTCATCTAAACACCCTTTCATCTTTTCACTTTTTCATCTACCACTTTCTCTCTCAATTTCTCATTATCTCTCACTTTTCTATCAGATTTTCTCTTCTTCCTCTCCTCTCCAACCTCACGGCCACACCCCCTTTCTTCACCCTCCATGCTTGTTTAATTTCAAGCAATCACGTTGCTTGAAACTACATTTTGTTTGAAGACCTTTTCGTGTTGGAATCACCTCCTAAAGCTCTCATCTCCATTTTCTCTCCTCACTCTCACAGCCAAGCACCACCATTGATGGCCATCCATGCTTACTTGATCAACCAACCTTATTTCTTGCATCTACTTATCACCTAGAAGCTTTTTCCTTTTATGACCATCACTTGATTCTTCCATCTTCATCTTCTTCCATAAAGCCCTAAACTTGATGCTTTGAGGTAAAGTTCTTAATTTTCTATTTTCTTTCCTTCATTTTCGTTATTCTTGGTCACCTTGGTGATCAAGAACTCCTCTTTTCAAGTTTTGGTTGTTGATTATATGAGTTTGATCATCCAATGATTTTGGTGGAGGAGTTGGACGAATTTTAAGAGGCATAAAGGGAGTTTTTTTTCTTGTTATCTTCTTAGGTAAGAGGGAGATCATCCTCTTCAACCTTTCATGGTGGTGAGGAACTTGTTTTTGTGTTGATAGTGAGGAATCCATGTGTGGGTCACTTACTTTGTTGTATGATTTTAGTGATACTTGGTGATTTTTGTGTTGGTTTTACTTTGTATGATTTTGTTTATTTGCTAGTGTACATTTTTTATGGTGTTGGATTGATTGGAATCATGTATGGAAAATAAAGGCTCCTTGCCCTTGTGTTTGAGGTTCACAGCCATGCCCTATAAATGGGGTGTCCAAAATTTAAAACTTTGTAATAATTTTGGGAACTAGCTAAGTTAGTATTTAATGATGATTGGAATGAAGAGAATTTTAGGTTCCTAGCCTTTAGAGCTCACGGTCATAGAGTATAAAATGATAAAATTTTGTGTAGGGTGGAAATTTAATTAATTTGAGGATTAGATGTTGATTAGGGATTCATAAAATGGAAAGAACATGAGTGTAAGTGAAGCTTTGAGAAAACTTGAAATAATTACTTTAAGTGAGTTATGTTTAGAACTAAGAGAAGAACTTGTTTAATTAGAGTAGCAAAGATTAAGTGAAAAATATTAAAGGATTTCCCTAGAGAGGCTTAATAGAAAAAGTGTTAAAGTTGAAGCATAATTTTGTATTAAACCTTGAAAGTATGTTTTCAGAAGTAAAAATTTGAACAATGAATTGTTGTGGGTCCATGAATGGGACCCAAGTTTATTGATATTGATTTGGCCATTTATGGCGTGTAGTTATGGAAAAGTTATGCTATTATTGATATATATATATATATATATATATATATATATATATATATATATATATATATATATATATATATATATATATATGTGTGTGTGTGTGTGTGTGTGTATATATATATATATGTATTGAGTCATCATGCATTTTGAAAGTCCGGTGGACTATGTTTTTTTAAGGCTTTATGCCTAGGAGATTAATCACACTGTAGTGCGGGTGCGAGTATACTAGTTTAGGTCACTTGTTAACCTTGGGGACGTCGGGGGTACGGGTATCTCACAATGGGCAGTTGGTAGCTCCTCTGTACTGTGGGACAGACCGATGCAAACGCACCAACGATCCGAACTAAGACACTGTCCTATATCGCGATCATGTGAAGAATGTCTTGTATAAGCCAAGTTGCATAAATTGTTAATGTTGAAGCACTTGATTTGAGGCTGACGAGTTACAGACATGTCTCCTTGATCATTCTCTCTAAAATTGTGTTTAGCTCCATGGAGTAGGATTTTGGTATCTTGTACATGTTCATGGTCGGTCAACATGTTTATATGGCATACATGCATGTATATATGATATGTAACTGTTTATTTTACTGATATTATGATTATCTAGATTATTAAACTATTTATTTTTGGAATCTTGATACTGCTTATTATTTTTGTTGTGCTGTATGGTGCTATCCACCGTTTCTATTTCTTACTGCCATAATTGGTAATGATGTTGGATATCTCACATCTTTGCTTTGTTATTCTGATTATGTCTATGCTTCTTTAAAGACCGAGGCGATGAAGAGCCCAAGTTTCCTGGTTTTTGGTCAGTTTAGTTTTCTGCTTGTCATGGTATCCCGACGAGGTTTTCTAGGGTATGCTAGACTGAGGTTCCACGGAGGCATTGATTGTTGGCATGTCAACTTGATCACCGAGCATTTCGTCTACGTGGGAGATGTGACTATATCTTTGGCTTGGGGTCGTTACGATCCACCTGTTTTCTCTTTTGATGTTGTTGTATCGCTGGAGTTCTACATGCCGATACGTGAGGTGTGGGGTGATCGCGAGTATACTGCACACGAGAATTCATTCCTATCCTCTGCACGAGCTCCTGCTCGTGAATCTGTCGCTCTTGTAAGGATTTCCTCTTCTGAGGAGGATCCTGAGGAGGAACCTGAGGAGGACCCCTCTGAGGCTCCTTCTCAGAAGTTTGTTGGGGGCATGATACTTTTTGTAGTTTTGGTGGCTTTCTGTATATATCTTTTTGGGCATGTGAAGCTTCTGTTTTTTTTTTTGCTAAAACTGTTGGTGTATCTAGATACTTATGTTATGTATCCTCTGTATAAAAGTATGGTTTGATATTCACGTTAATTTCTGTTAAGTTTTTGTTTTTCGCTTGCTGAAAAAAAAGGATATATATATATATATAAGAGAAATTGTCAAGTTGCTATATGAATTATAAATGAACAGATTACTTCCTATATATATATAAATCGGGTCTTAATGTATGTTTTCGTATGTTTGGTGTGACGTCCTCCTCCCGAAAAAAGGGGCGTTACATTGTGGAGCGTTTTCTTGGCCTTGTTCATGTTTCTAATACAAGTCTTTTACCATTAAAATCAACTTTGGAGTCATTATTAGAAACATATAATTTAAGCTTGGCAAGAATACGTGGACAAGGATACGATGGAGCTAGTAACATGCAAAGAGAATTCAATGGCCTAAAAAGTTTGATTTTGAAAGAAAATTCTTGTGCATTCTATTTTCATTGCTTTGTCCACCAACTTCAGTTAGCACTTGTGACAGTTGCAAAGAAACAAGTTGAAATTGCTTTACTTTTTAATTTGGTTACTAATTTGTGTAATGTTGTTGGAGTTTCTTGTAAGCGTAGAGACATGCTCCGTGAAAGTCAAATGCTTAAGACAATTGAATCATTACAAAGCGGATAAATTTCTAGTGGATGTGGCTTGAATCAAGAAACAACATTAAAAAGGGCAGGAGGTACAAGATGGGACTCACATTATGGTACAATACTTAGCTTGGTTTCTATGTTTTCTTCAGTGATTGATGTTCTTGAAATTGTTGAGGAAGATGGGATAAATTTAGAACAAAGAGTTGAAGCATGTCATTTGTTGAATGTTATTCAATCTTTTGAATTTATTTTCAACTTGCACTTAATGAAAACTATATTGGGAGTCACTGTTGAGTTATCCCTGTAACACCCCAAAATTCATTTTCCTGTTATCTGTGTTTTTATGTGTTTTTGTGATTTTTGTGAATTATTTGATTTATTTTGACTAGTTTATTATTTTTCTTAAGCTTCTGTGTGTTTGAGGTGGTGTTGAAAAAATAAAAAATTTTCAGAGCCGAAAAAATTTTGACTGTTCACGTGGGGCCGAGAGAGCTTACTAAATCCGAAACCAGGAACGGATTTCAAAATTTTTCTTTTCTGAGATTTTATCTGACTAATAAAATTTAGGTACGTTCTATTATCCATTGGATAATAACCACTAGTTTTCTAGCAGTAGCTTTTATTCATTGGGTAATAGCTACCGGTAAGTATCTAGTTAGATGACTAGAAAGCTTCCAAGAGAAGCTTGTTGGAGTCAAGTTTAATGACTTTGACTTTTTTTTTTGTGTTGCACCAATAGGAAGAAAGCTTCCAAGACAAGCTTGGAAAGCAATATTATAAGACAAGCTTAGAAGGAGAACTTCCTAAACAAGCTTTGAGTGGATCTTGTAGGAGAAGCTTTGCCCAAAATGCCCTTGTGGCCCACAGCCAAGGGAGCTTATTGGAGAAGCTTTGTGACCAAAATTAGTTTCTTATATCTCTTAAGCCTTTCTTGTTTTGTTTTTGGGAACCAATACACCAAAACTCTCTCTTTTCCTCTCCTTTGTGATTCATGGCCAACACCTTCCAAACCCCCTCAAGCTTTGTTCAATTCCAACCAACCTCATTTCTTGAACCTAAACACCTTTTTGAGACACTTTGTTGTTGTGAGTTTCTTCAAGATCATCCATCTTCAATCTCTTTCTCAAGGCTTGAAGTTTGAAGGTTCTAGGTGAAGTTTCTTATCTCCATTTCTAAGTTTTCTTCTCAAGTTCTTGACCATAGTCTTGATTCATGGGCATCTTGTTTCAAGCCCTAGATGTTGATGTTTGTATGTTTGTTTTGTTTTAAGGATCTTTTTGGAAGGAGAACCTTTTTCAAGAGGACATCAAGGAGCTTTGATCATCATCTAAGGTAAGAGGGAGATTAACCTTATTAACCATCTTGGCAGTGAGGAATGAATTTTATGATTGGTTGTTGAAAAATTCATGTGATGATTTATTCACTTGGTTGTCTGTATTTGATGATTTATGTTTGTTGGGCTATATGTGATTATGTGATTTTTATGGTGTACATGAGATTGCTATTACATGAATTGCTGATTGAAAATGCTTTGTATGATTTGAATCATGTGTGAAAGGCAAGCTTTTTTGTTCCAAAAGCCACTCATGGCTCACAGCCATTTAGTTTAAAATAAGGTATCCAAGACAAAAATGTTTTATGAAGTGAAAACCTAGGTGATTAGGTAATAATAATATGATTTAAGGGTTTTCAAATTAAAAGGGAAATGAACACAATTTTGTTATCTAAGAAAGAATGATTTTCGGCCATGAAATGGAAAATAAGCCTTGAAGGATGATTTGAAAATTAAAATGTTTTATTTAAGTGAGTTTTTAGTAAAAACAAAAGAAAATGTTTTAAAATTTTTACGAGGTTGAAAAATGATGTAAAGATGTTATGTGGTTTTGAGACGTAACAAGAAGTGTTATGCATTTATGATAAAACAGTGAAAATGCTTCACGTTTGAGAAAAATAGCAGTTTGCTATCAGGCCGACGTACTAGACCTGGAGGTGTCAGTGGATGACCTAAGCCCTGTGGTGGCTCATTTTTCATGGAATTTATGCTGTTAATGGTTATTGATTTTATCATGTCATGTGATCATGCATTGTGAAAGTCTTGGTGATTTGTTGTTAAGACTGTATGCCTAGGAGATGAATTACACCTTTGTGCGGATGCGAATTGCGTAGTGAAGGTCTATGAATGACCTAGGAGGCGTCAGGGCGCGGGTATCCTATAAGTGGCCAGTTAGTAGCTCTATTGGGCCGTGATGACTGTGCAACGCACCGACGATCTCGACGAGACATTATTCCTATTCCCGATCCAGTATAGAATGTCTTGTATAAGCCATGATGTGTATGCTGATATATTTGAAAGCACTTGATTTGAGGCTAATGATATATAGACATGACTCCCCGATCATTCTCTTCGATGTTTGGTTTTAACTCCATGGAGTAGGTGTCAGTTCATTGTGCATTTGCATAGTCAGTAAACATTTGGTGGTGATATATTTATACTGTTGAATTATCTATTGATCAATATCATGATTGTGATTGTTATTTCTGTACTCTATGACTTTATTATTATTTCTATTTCTTGCTGCCATGCTGGTATGTGATGTAGGGGATCTCACCTCTTTATGTCTTGTTCTGCCTGTTTTGTTTTATGTTTATGCTCTATGAAGATAGTGATGGCGACAAGGGGAGATCTACTGGGTTACGTGAGAGTCTAGTTCCATGGAGGCACTGATGTCTGACATGTCCATTTGGGCACGGAGTGAGTAGAGTATCGTGGAGACGTTACTTTATCCCTGAGTAGGACCCACCATGGGGTCACTACTTTTTCTTTTTTTGCTATAGTTTATCTAGAGTTTCATATGCCTTTAAGGGATTTATGAGGTGATCTTCACTATTCTCCTAGGGAGGATTCCGAGATATCTTCTGCTCAGACTCCCTTTTGTCGAGACATTACCTGGTTAGGGAATTTGTCTAGTGAGGATCTTGAGGAGGATCCAATGGAAGACCCTTCCCTTAGGTGTAATGAACTTGGGCTAGTTTGAGTTTGTTGTTAAGTTGTATTTATGTCCTTTTGGTATGTAAAGTATTATGTACTTATGTTTAATTCAGTCCCTTATGCCTTATGTGTATGTGTGTGTGTGTGTGTATATATATATATATATATGTATGAAATGTTTTGTTCAGTTATTTATATCTTGAGTTTATCTGTTAAGTTATGTTATCCGCGAAAAAGAATTTTAAAACCCGTATGTTATAATATTAAATCTTAATTATGGCTTAGGTAAAGTTTTAAAATAATAAAAAGTGTTGGTCCGAAATGTAATGCCTAAGCGAGGGTGTTACAATCCCAAGCACTACAAAGAAGTGATCAAGATATTGTAAATGTCATGACATTGGTTAAAGTGTGCAAGCAACAATTGCAGAGTTTGAGAGATGATGGTTGGCATCCTTTGCTCAATGAAGTTTCCTTGTTTAGTAACAAGCACAATATTATCATTCCAAATATGAATGATATATTTGTAATACAAGGAAGATCAAGGCATAAAGTTGAAAAGATATCAAATCAGCACCATTTTCAAGTTGACCTATTCTATCAAGTGATTGATAGACAACTTCAAAAACTTAACAATTGTTTTACAGAGATAAATACCGAACTACTTCTTTGTGTAGCTTGCTTAAACCCAAGAGATTCATTTTCTACTTTTGACAATGAGAAGTTAATTCGTTTAACTCAATTTTATCCATCTAAATTTTCTTCTGATGATTTTTTGGGACTTAATTGTCAACTTGAGAATTATATATTGGATGTGTATTTTGATGATCAATCTCAAATGTGAATGAGATTAGTGGTCTCTCTTAGAAGTTGGTTAGAAAGCATATTGTTTATCCATTGGTGTTTCTTCTTTTGAAATTAGCTTTGATCTTACTAGTAGCAACTGCATCAGTTAAGAAAACTTTCTCTGCTATGAATATCATAAAGAATCAGCTACACAATCATATAGTAGATGAATGGTTGAATAATTGCTTGGTTACATACATAGAGAAAGAAATGTTTGATAGTATTGATAATGAAAAGATCATTTAATGTTTTTAAAATATAAAAATATGAAAGAAACAATTATAAATTAATCTTTTATAATTTTATATTAATATAGTTTTTGATATATAAATATAATTATTGAAACATTTTTTATACTTCTATATTGATAATATTGCCTTTACTCTCATTACCTAAAATTCTCTTTCACTATCTTTATCTCCAACTGAGAGTTGTAATATCATCTTGTACTCGTTATTGTCATAATATATTATATTAACTTATCTTTATATTTGTGTTGTTTTGTCTTATTCATCAGTGGGTCAGGACTTTTAGTGGGCTTAGATGTTTTGCTTTTATCGGACGTTCTACTCTTGGGTTCTGGAAGTGTTGATCTTTTAGCAAAGCTTGGTGCAAGCTCATCGTCTGCCCTAGAACTTTGACGTCATCCACCCTCTGGGTAGTTTGCTAAGATGGGAGTGTTGTTTATTAGGCCGTAGCTTTTTTGTTTCTTTTTGATATACCAAAAAAAATATTTCAGAAAAAAAAAAAAAACAGACAGAGCAATTGTTCTCTACTTCTCTTGTTTGACTCTCGCTGATTTTTTAAAATTTAGTTTACAGAGAATAAAAATCGAAGATGCTTGAAACTAAAAAGAAAGATATGCTTGGTTAAATTAAAAGAATTTGAAATTAAAAATAAATAAAATAATAACGACATGTGTTGAAGAAGAATAAAAAAAAATCAAGGCACTTTAAAATAAAAGGACTCAAATATGATAAATATGGTGGATACTGGATAATGGATCAATGGATGATATCAATAAATTTTTATCCGAAATTTGGGCCAGTCGTCAGAGTCCCAACAAATTGCAAGGTTGCCCCGGTTGCAAAACATGAAGTCCATAACAGAAGAGACCTCTGTTCCCTTTTCCTTTCCCCAGTAATCCCCCACCGCGAGATACAGTGATAGAAAGGAAAGCTGGAAGTCTGAAACCCAGTTAAGTAAGCCTCGCTGGCAGGAGGATCTCTAATTCTCAATTCACAAGGGTTATTTTCTTTTCTTATTTTCCTTTTGTGTTTATTTTCATTGGGGCATGTTTTTATCGACATGTGACAGTAACTGTAAATTAATCCTTTGGGATGGGATTGTTCACTTGACTTCTCTTTAGGAAGTAACCCTGTTAGATATGAAGAAGGATTGGGCATTTTCTATTCTATTCATGATCTCTAATGTTTTTTGTGCTTTATTTTTCTATATTCAGAAGTTGGGATAATTTGGGGTTTGATCTATGTACGTAGTTACTTCTTTAATGCTTTGTTGTTATTTTGTGTGTTGACTTCGTAACATATTCATTCATCTCTAATATACATACTCTGTCAAAACCTATTGTTTGGAAGTTTGGCTGATTTAGAGCCTGAAGCGTTTAAAGGAAAAGGAAACTTATGATTACCATTAGTTTGTTGTATGTTGCACGAGTTTAACTGTGGCCATTTCCTTAATTTGTTTAGACAGTTGACTCCTGATTGATCTCTTGTTTACCCTTGGAAAGTTCCAAGGGCCAAGGTTTGCACTGAGTAGGGGCGGAACAAGGATTAGGTTGGGGTGCAAATATCCTATATATCCTATATATCTCATGGATTAATAAGTTTTACATTGAATACATACCTAATATATGGACAACATATTCAGGTTGGAGATGTGATTACCCCGCCTCTCTCCCAAAGCCTCAATGTAGTTCTGAACCTCTGCCTTTGGCACTGAGGGTTGTCTAGGCTTTCAGATCATGATTTTCTTGAAATGAATCTAAGCAATATCCTTATGGTTCACATATCGTTTAAAATTTCTTATAGATGACACTTCTGACTTTGTGCTTTACACTAGTTTGAATATAAAAACAGATAATTAAAGAAATAAAGATCTGATCATCTCAGCTTCAGCTTTGGGCTTCGGCCCTCCACTGTACCCCAAAAAAAAAAAAAGATCAGCTCAGCTAATGTCTACTTGATCATAAGAAATGCATCTCCTCCTTTTTTGTAGGTATGGACGTAAAAGAAGCTGTTAGGGACATAAACCCTTGGGATGGGACTCTCTCTTCAAGTGATTTTTTCCTTGCTGCTTGTGCATTTTCTGAGAAGTGGAAAAGGTTCAATCCTTCTGTTCCTCCATGGCTGTGGGTCCCATGTCCAAAACATCATTTGGTATCTTCTCATAAGTTGGACCTTTGTCATTAGATTTTTACATCCAATGCCTTATTGTTCTATGCTTAGCAGCTTTCCTGGTTTTTCTATGTCTCTCTCTGTCAGGTGGAAGGATACTTATCACTGGAGAACATGTGCCATATCAAATCAAGTGAGGTCTGTCAGCAATTTAAAGTAGTACTAACACCTTAAAGGTGGAGCTGATGAAAGTTAGTTGATTGTAATTGTCATTACAGGAAGAACAGAGTAATAGAACTCTGACATGGAAAGAAGAGAGCAACATCTCACAGAGAGAAGAGCCCTTTGATTATGCCACTTTAGTATGTATGGCCTAATTGGTATTCCTAATCTAGCTTGCGTTTATCTCACACTACATGAATTTGGTAATTATCAATCTTGGCAGTTTCTGTACTCTTCCCTACTACTTACAATAATTTTTTCTTCCTTTCTACTAGGTCCAGAGCAATTGTCATGAAGTAAACCACTATGATTTTCATATTGTCTACAGTCCTTCATATAGAGTTCCAGTGTTGTATTTCCGTGCATACCATAGTGGTATATTCACTTTTCTATCAATGGAGTTTGTGTATGGTAAATATCTTATCGGATGCATAATTATGCTTTTCATTAAAATTGTTTAGTTTGAAAACCAAGACCACCTTATGTCTATCTATGGAGTTTGTGTATGATAAATATCTTATTAGAAGCATAATTATGCTTTTCACATTGTTTATTCATATCATAAAGATTCGACAACGTTTTACGTTTGCTGTCGACTGCCTAACACAACCCTCCTCTTTTATCCGGGCTTGGAACCGGCTATGTAAGGATTTGCAACAAAGCTCAGCATTGGCAGAAAGCTAAAGCGTTCGACGGTTTATATCAATTTCTGGGTACCAAAGACGGAGAAAGGAATATTTACAGGCTTGCTAAAAGTAGGGAAAGGAAGACGAGACTTGGATCAAGTGAAATGTATTAAGGATGAAGAGGGTAAAGTCTTGGTTAGGGAACAAGACATCAAGGATCGATGGAAGGGTTATTTTCACAAGTTATTTAATGAGGGACATGAGACTTTAGGGGACTCGAACATTCTAAACATTAGAGAGGAGGACCAAAATAAAACCTTTTATCGTAGAATTCAGGAGTTTGAGGTAAAAGAAGCATTGAAGAGGATGAATAATGGAAAAGCGGTTGGACCAGATAATATACCTATTGAGGTATGAAAGTGCCTAGGAGAGAAAGGTATAAGTTAGCTCACAAAACTGTTTAACAAGATAATGAGGTCTAAGAAAATGCCAAATGAATGGAGGAGAAACACTTTGTTCTGAAGTGAATTCAGAGGGGTACCTGAGATAGGCACGTAACAACGATCTCCTCCTTGAGCAGCAGCGGTAGCGATGGTGCGAGGGGGTGGGTACCTGCAAATGGCACTCCGACACTCAAGTTAGACCGTGCATAATGAGGACAGTCTGTATATTAGAGGGGATCCATACCTTTGAGACCTGACATGATATTTATAGGAGCATCATAGGATGAGTGCAATCTATATTAAATGCAGATATTTAGGATTAGAATCTTTTAGGGATTGTGATCCCTTTTAACTAATTTCCCTATTTATGTGGGATATAATTAGCTTCCATATCCATCAAGGATACTTGAGAGATTTATGCCTAATAAATAGGTTGATATACTTATCAAGATAGCGTGTAATAATATCTGAGTATTATTCTGGTGGGGCCGGGTTGCTCGTGACTGATAACCCAAAATCTCAGTTCAGAACAGTTGCCTCCAGCTTGGCACTTAGATGAGACAGCTAAGTGTCAAGGTACCTATGTTTAGCAGGAGCACACAGCATGCAGTGAACAAAAGGATCCAAGTCAGAGTTAACGCTGGATCTCACGATGTTTCGAAAGGTCCGAGGTCCGTGATATGTCACAGTATTCTTCCGGGGTTGATGTGTAAAGTCGGGGTCCAAGTTGGATCGCCCTGCTTACGTTAGCATTCCGTCCTCTGAGGTAAGCCATACGTTGCTCCCATGTGTAATTCGGGGGATCTCGGTTGTATGTCATGAGTGAATTCCTGCTGGGGTGTCAATGACGGACTCAAGTCGGATGCGTGCCAGGTTGACCAAAGGGACAAGATCCCGGCTTACGGTCAAAAATTGTTCCCCTCGGCTTGGCGTTTGGCCAGTATAGTAAAGTAGCAAGTCTCAATGCCCTCGAATGATGGACTCTGTGCTTTTACTTGAAGTCGTGGTTTGCGCTTCTCCATAAGGTTATGAGTTCTAATCTGGAGGCGTTTAATCATGACACTTGTGGACGCGTCGTAGTCCGGACATGGTCCATGTGTCAATTGGCCATAAGTGGACATTCCGGGGTGTAGCTAGAGTCTGTAGAATGAACCAAAATTGTTGCGTGTTTACTTCTTTTTTCATGGTCCGTACTGGGTCCAATGCCCATTGTGTTGCTTTTCACAGACTCAAGTCGGATGCGTGCCAGGTTGACCAAAGGGACAGGATCCCGGCTTACGGTCAAAAATTGTTCCCCTCGGCTTGGCGTTTGGCCAGTATAGTAAAGTAGCAAGTCTCAATGCCCTCGAATGACAGACTCCGTGCTTTTACTTGAAGCCGTGGTTTGCGCTTCTCCATAAGGTTATGAGTTCTAATCTGGAGGCGTTTAATCATGACACTTGTGGACGCGTCGTAGTCCGGACATGGTCCATGTGTCAATTGGCCATAAGTGGTCATTCCAGGGTGTAGCTGGAGTCCGTAGAATGAACCAAAATTGTTGCCGTATTTACTTCGTTTTTCATGGTCCGTACTGGGTCCAACGCCCATTGTGTTGCTTTTCACAACCATTTTACGGACTTAGGAAATTGTTTCTTTATGGAAAAAACCATGGTCCGGGATCCCACACCCATAATATCGAGTGCATGGCATTTCACTTGACTTAGGTAAAAATGCCGCCTTAGTCCATGGTCCAATGCCTATCATAATCAACAGTTTTGGAATTTAAGACGTAGGCATAAATAACACCATAATCCATAATCCAAGGCACAAAACATGGTTTAAACAAGAACAAGGGACGAGGATGCCCTAAACACACTTTAATCCCTATTTATAAGAACAAGGGAGATATACAAAACTGTGCAAATTACAGAGAGATTAAGCTTATGAGTCATACCATGAAGTTATGGGAAAGAGTAATTGAAAGGAGATTAAGACAAGAAACTCATATTTTAGAAAATCAATTTGGTTTTATGCCTGTGAGGTCAACCATGAAAGCAATCTATCTTCTACGAAGATTAATGGAGAGGTATCGGAGGAAGCAAAAAGACCTACATATGGTTTTCATTGATCTGGAAAAAGCCTATGATAGGGTGCCAAGAGAGGTCTTGTGGAAGGCTTTGGAGAAGAAAGGAGTTCGTATCGCTTATATTCAAGTAATCTAAGATATGTATGATGGGGCTAAAACTAGTGTGAGAACACAAAGTTGGGTCACAGAAGATTTCTCTATAACTATAGGACTGCACTAAGGGTCAACTTTGAGTTCATATTTTCTTACCTTAGACTTGGATGTGCTTACACATATCCAAGAGTCAGCGCCACAATGCGTGCTTTCTGTAGATGATATAGTCTTAGTTGGAGAGTCGAGAGAAAAAACAAATGAGAAGTTAGAACTATGGAAACGAGCTTTGGAAGAACATGACTTCCGTCTAAACCGAAGTAAGACGGAGTATATGGAATATAAGTTCAGTAAGAAGCATGCTAATACTAGCTTAGCGGTGAAAATTGGAGAGCATACCATACCACAAGTTACACGGTTTAGGTATCTTGAATCTATTATACAAAATAACAGAGAGATAGAGGGAGATGTAAACTATAGGGTTCAAGCTGGATGGATGAAATGGAGGAGTGCTTCAGGAGTTATTTGTGATAGAAAAGTGCCTCTCAAGCTTAAGGATAAATTTTATTGCACAGTTATAAGGCCCGCGATGTTGTATGGTACTGAATGTTGGGCGGTAAAAAGCTAGCAAGAGCATAAGATCAGTGTCACGGAGATGAGGATGTTGCGATGGATGTGTGGCCATACAAAACAAGATAGGATTAAGAATGAATGCATTAGAGAAAAAGTAGGGGTAGCACCTATTGTGGAAAGGATGAGAGAATCTCGTCTTAGGTGGTTTGGACATGTAAGAAGAAGACCCTTAGAAGCCCCTATAAGAAGAGTAGATCAGGTGGAAGATAACCCAGTAGCTAGAGGTAGAGGAAGACCAAGAAAGACTATAGGTGAAATGATTAAAAAATATTTAGATTTGAATGACATTTCAGAAGACTTGGTTTATGATAGGGCACAATGGCGTCGTTTGATCCATGTAACCAACCTCACCTAGTGGAAAAAGGCTTGGTTGTTGTTGTTGTTGTAGATGCATAATTATGCTTTTCATTAAAACTATTTAGTTTGAAAACCAAGACCACCTTATGGTTGTTTTGTTGGAAACCTGGTTTCTTGAAGTGATCCAGTGATCCTATTACAACATTTATGTTGTTAGATGTGGATACTAGAAGTGCTGGCTAAATCAAGAGTCCTGCACCTCGTTGTATCTTTGTCAGGTTGGAGGGAAGTAAGGGCATACCCCCAATGCCACTGTAATTGAAGCTGCGGTTGGATTTTGGGGCCTATGACCTTTTTTTGTGATAGTTAAAGAAATTTTATTAGAAAAATGGAGGGAAATACAACTATTAGGAGGAAAGTAAGGCTTTGGATTCTATCACTTAGGTTGATTGTGTTGACTTTCTTGAATACGAATGATTCTAAAATTAGGTCTTCTAAATTTTTTGTTCTTATCTAATAGGTATGAAATTTAACTGTTTCTTTCTATATGCGGAATTGCACTATCACATATATGTACACCTGCATTCTTATTTGTTACTATATAATGTAAATTTTTTTATTGAAATAAATGATGTTCACTATATGTTTGATACAGTGGTGCTGTTTGATTATGTAGATGGACAACCTTTGCCGTTCAATGAAATTGAAAAGGAACTTCCTGGTCACTCTGCAAAGTTGCTATCAGAATCCAAATGGACATTTATAACTCACGAGGTAAATAACTTGTTTCTGTCTTTTTCCTTTTCTTTTAATGTCATTGTTTTCGACATTTTTATAAATTTCCATGATTATTGTACTTATAATTTTGTTTGTGTTTGAAAATATACTGAAAAATATATAATTTCTTTTTCCTTTTCTTTGCTTGTGATTATTTCTTTAATGAAATGAATTTTATGAATACATATGAATGGAAAATGTTGAAAACTAAGGATAAGATATGTGTTGAAAGCTCCATTAGTAGAGCCCCATAAAAGTGCCATTTGGCCCACAAAAAGGAAATGACAGACTTCTGCTTTTATAAGCTGAGCACTGCTCATAAAACATACAAGCAATACTTCCAGATAGGTGGAAGTTAGCAAAATATTTTCACTTCAGTTTCTAACCACATCTTATATTAAATATCCATAATTTATCTGCACACCTTGTCACCAGTTTTGTTCATAACCCGTGAACTATACATTAAATGATTTCAAATTTTCAATGTTATATCTTGTAGGAGCACCCATATTTGAACAGGCCATGGTACAAGTTACATCCATGTGGGACGGGTGACTGGATGAAGCTGCTATTCCTTGGTGATACATCTTTGAATAAAAATGGTTTCGTTATTGAACAATATCTGGTTTCCTGGTTCTCGGTCATCGGACAACTGGTTGATCTTAAAATTCCTTTGGGAATGCTGGATACTGTAGTTGCTAAGTATTCTTAGACGCACTCATGCTTACACAAAATGAAGTACAGGAAAAGAGAAAAAAAGTCTGTGCACACCACTTACTATTATTGGTGTAGTAGTCATTGTAAAAAGTTTGATATTGGAGGCCAAGCATTATTAAATGATTGGTAAAATGTACTTTCAAATGCTGCCACTGGTAAATGTGGCATGCAATAGGAACATAAATTGAAATGATGAGTGCTGAATTATTAAGCTGTATGATATTTTACTAAGGGAAGATCATAGGTGCCTCTTGGGAAAAAGTTTTTCATTTCAATTCATGGTTAACCAAAATAACCAAGTATCAATTTAATTTAACTAACAATCTACCCAAAATCAACTTCTGAATATGCAAAAGGGGTTGTGGCAAAAATGCCTGAAAGATTCGTAGGTAGATTATTGGTTAAATTAAATTCATGTTTGGTTAATCAAATATTGGTTAATCATCAATTGAGGGTAGGGTTATTGGCACATTCAATTGTCTATTTGCACTCTTCTAACTATCTATAATTCTGATTACCTTAAATACCCTTAATTAAGTACTTTTATTTAAATTCAAACTTTTTCCATTTACATTTTATTTATGTATGTACAATTTATATTTTAATATATAATTGATAATTTCTTTTAACGAGATGAAAATTAATTGTTATAAAAATTTCATGAATTCCTCTCTTTTTTTGTGTTATTGTTAGTTAGAACCTGCACATATAAAATGGCAACGCATTTTTTTTTAAAAAAAGACAGGTCTTAAGAATAACCAAAATAAAAAAGCCGGGGGGGGGGGAAGAGAAGGAAGCAAATATTAAACAAAGATATTAGAAATTATTCAAATGCTAATCGTTTTAAGCAACACTGGTTAAAATTGAATTTGTAATGTGGATTATTGAATGTGTAAAACTAACGAGTGCATTGCACGGATGTTTAAAATTTGGGTAGAATTTAAAAAATATATAAATTAAAAGAAAAAAATGTTTAAAATTATAAGAGATATGTAACTAATTCAAAAGATAATTTGAATTTCAAACTTAAAAAAAAGAAAGTTAAGAATGAAATTTATCATTCTTTGAAGGAGGGTAAAGCAGAATATTAAGTCACTCTAAAAAAAGACATGCTAATTTAATATATAGGAGTGGATTAAAAATGAATAATATTGAAACTGAGATTTTTTAATTGAAGTAAAGTGGATCATATAAATTTACCATATTATGTTATTTATATTTCATTGTCAACTACTCATATAACAAACAAATTAGGTGAATCAACAATGGTTGGTCGCAATGGAAGTGAATTGTGACCTCAAGCGAACCTTACCTATAATGTCGGGAGATTCAAACCCTGGAATTGCAACTTTGAGAAGGAATTTACCTAATCATCACTCTGGCTCAGAAGTTAGTCTCACGATAATGCTTGTGAAAATACCTTGGTCAAAGGCAAAAAACAAAAAAAAACAAAGGTGGGTGAGGTGGTAAGTAAATCGCACACCTAGCGAGATGACTAAAGTCAAATCCTAAAAAAGGTTATTGTTAGAAAGGCCCCCTAATCGTGATAATTTTTAAAAAGTTAATCTTATAGTAATGTCTCTGTGGGTACACTAGTAAGAAACAAAAACTTATACAAAAAAAAAAACATCTTATACAAAATCAAGGAATAGCATGTGGATTTAAAATAACTTTCTATAGAGACACTAGTAAAAAAAAAAAAAACTTATACAAGAAATAACATCTTTTACAAAATCAAGGAATACACATGGATTTAAAATGACTTACTTGGTTTAAATAGAGCATACTTCACAAGAAAATTCGGCTCATGTTCTATCTGATGCTGGTAAAGATAGGGAACAAGGTAAAGATGATATGGACAAACTATCTTGCTTCCAAATTTTGAAGATAGTTGGACTAGATTGGCCTACGGACCAGGGCCCAAAGGAAAAAGGACAAAGACTAGACCAATGAGGGATCCTGGTCGGCCTATTGACATGAACCCGATCCAAGTTAGCATGAAGATTCTCATTATCATTTTCTTTTAGGATATGGGACACCTATCCTTTTTCTAATGGATCGAGGTGTAACAGAAAAGATGGTTATTAGGCTATGAAGCATAGATACGGATATGGATATGGACATAGATATGGAGATACTAAATTCAAAAATTATAGGATACGGACATGGCAAATATATATATATAATTACAAAATTTAAGTAAAAAAATTCATAATTCATTAATATCATTTCTATAAGTTTGAAGGTTTACAATATCTTAATATATGTCACATGTACCAATATTTATTACCTAATAAGCTCCTCCTAAAAAATATGGAGCATAATTTCTATTGATATATTCTAAAAAATCTCTTAAACCAACTTCTCCTAATAGAACTAACCATGAATGAGTACATATGCATAAAAAAATTAACTAGAGGGAATATTAGTATGAAGCAAGATTTAGTAACGACGAAGTGAACGATTTGGTACTAGTAAAGGTAGAAGGAGCAGATGAAAATAGTGGTGTGTGAAAAGATAAAACTTAAAAGTCTAATAGTGATGTATGAAAAGATAAAACTTAAAATATTGATGTGTGAAAATAATGACTTGGGACATTAGTTATGTGATTAGACTTGGGTGGGTTACGGGCTTACTAATTGAACGTTAATCATGGAAACTATTTAAAAAAATATTAATGGATCGTGTTCAAGTCGTGTCTTAGACGTGTCCAAACATGTCCGAGACATATCCAACCGTATCCGAGACGTGTCCAAGTGTGTCTGAGACGTGTCCAAATTGAAAAAAAATAATCTTTTTAATCAGACACATTCTGACACACAGGATACGTGTGTCGTACGGGTGTCCCCATGTATCTGACACGGACACGTGTCTGACACGCGGACACGCCTCAACAACGACGTGTCCGTGCTTTATAGGTGCTAGGTAATGTCCAGCACCTAGGATATTCTTTTACTTACCCTAAAAAAGGGAGATTTATCTACAAATACCAGGTTACGTTTTCTCTCTCTAGTCTCACTTTCACCATTTTTCTTCAATATTCTTATTTGAGCATTGGAGTCTATGTAGGTAACATTCCCCCACCTTTGATCAAAGCTAGAGAATGGAGGCGGTGCTGATGACCTAAGTGAGGTGCTAAAGGACCTGAGCATAGATTAGGCCAAAGACAAAAATAATAGTTATGTTTAGAACTGAGTTCTGAGAGTTACCTGAGAAAGTAAGCAATAGTGGATTCCTCCGTGGCGCAGCAGTAACGGTTTGAGGAGTAAAGGGGTAGATACCTGTAAAAGACACTCCGACACTTAGTGGCTGCTCAAGGAGGATAGTTTGTAATGGAATTA
The DNA here is from genome assembly GCA_029884595.1 of Ormosia semicastrata. Taxonomy (NCBI): domain Eukaryota; kingdom Viridiplantae; phylum Streptophyta; class Magnoliopsida; order Fabales; family Fabaceae; genus Ormosia; species Ormosia semicastrata. The sequence continues at coordinate 21,669,039 of JAQQTO010000060.1, forward strand.
ATGTGTATCTTTGTCCCCTTGTTTTACCTTTATATATAGATGTATGAGCGTGTAAAAAAGTGTGGGTTCTGAGCGTTTCAGTGCGTATTGTACGTTGTCCCCTAATGGTGTAGGAAATCCTTATTTTGTATGCTTTGTCCTCTCCATCTGAGTAGAGTGGTGTCTCCTCTTTTCTGTTGGGGGGTGAGACTCAGTGGACGAGTTGCTTCCTGTGCATGGCACATTCAGTGGCCAGCTTGACGGGTCGAGTTGCTCCAGTTCTATGGGCTTCTACCCAGTCCAGAACAGTTGCCCCCAGCTTAACGCTTTGATGGATCAGCTAAGTGTCAAGGTACAAATTCAATGGAACACACAACACGCAATGGGCAAAGGCATTCAAGTCATAGTGTCTATGCTGGATATCTCGATGTTTTCTCAAAGGGGCGAGGTTCGTGATGTACTAGGACGAGTCTGGGGTAAGTGATTAAGGTCGGGATTTGGGGTGTTGTTTCACCACGGAGTTTTACTGAAGGTCCGGTGTTTAGCTTACGTGTCCCTTCATGGTGTCATGTGTCACTTCAGTTTTGAACATTTTGAGTCTTGTCTTTTTGGTTATTTTTGTATGGAGATAGTACGACACGTGGTTGAAGAGTATTGGGTGGCATTGCTTAGGCTTCGTATAGTCAGAATGGGCCATTTTGAAATGGTGTATCTATGAAGTATCGACATATCCGTCTCGGGCTATTTGTAACAGACTGCGCTTGCTTAGGAATTGTTGCTTTGTATTTATAGGGAATTAGACTACTTTGACAACAATAGTAGTTTCGTGCTGCTTCCCAATTGCCTGCTACCCTCATGGCCAATCACGAGGGGAAATCAATATCTTGGAATGAAGCATTCTCCTCATGTTGATTGAGAGGAAAGGCATGCGTGTTGGTTTCTGGAAGAACTGTGGAGGTGGTCGTGGTTAGTGTTCGGTTATCATCTTCATCACGTTTGGCCTCCTTTCTGGCTTCCTCTAATGGACACCTTTGTCTTGAAGTAGTTTTGTAGGTCCTTTTTGTAAAGTTCCTTGTAAATTAAGTGACATTTGGAATGAGAATAAAAACTCACTTTTCTGAATATTCTTCTTTCCATTGTTTTGTATAGTTAAGTTGTCACTGTCTTGTGTAGTTGTTTTCGTGGTTCTGAGATTGGTCCAATGCCAAGTATCGGTGTACCCTTGTATAACAAACGCTCGCTGCACCTAATCGAGGTGAGTGTGAAACTTGACCTCGATGGTAAGGTTCATTTGATTGGACAAACATTCGCTTCACCGACCGAGATGAATGCAAAACTCGACCTCGGTGGTAGGGTTCGTTTGATTGGACAAACACTCGCTTCACTGACCGAGATGAATATGAAACTCGACCTTGATGGTAGGGTTCATTTGACTTGACGAACATTCACTTCACCAACCGAGATGAATGCTAAACTCAACCTCAGTGGTATGGTTCGTTTGATTTGATGAACATTCACTTCACCAACCAAGATGAATGTGAAACTCGAACTCGGTGGTAGGGTCGTTTGATTGGACGAACACTTGTTTCACAAGATGAGTGCGAAACTCAACCTCGGTGGTTGGGTTCGTTTAATTTGACGAACATTCACTTCACCAACCGAGATGAATGCGAAACTTGACCTCAGGGGTTGGGTTCGTTTGATTGGATGTGCAGTAACCCTGTGGTGTGGAGTCCACTGTCCTGGGTTACGGTCAATTATCCCTAACCACTGCAAACCTTGTCAGTTGGTGGCTAAGGTACGACTCAAATTGGCATGGGTTAAGACCCTTGATCGTGCTGCTTGACCTTGGAGGGTGTTCAAGTGGCTCTCCCCAGTTTGATTGTCTTATGTAGATGTTGGAATAGTCGATCCTTTTCGGACCTTATATTCCTTAGACCTCACCAAGGCATGGTAACCTTGGGAGATGTGGGGCACCGAGGTACTCATGGACTCAAGGTTGCGATCGAAATATTGGCTTCAAATGAGACAATAGTTGGAGAAAGCTGATTTATTAATATCGGGAGCAATTTACATAACCAGAGCATTCAATTATTGTTTGCGTTCTAGAAATTTTTACTTGGCTTTCCCGAAAGGGTTTCCAAGGTGTATGCCCCCTTATTGGTTGTGGACGTAATTTTATACGGTCTTTCCCAGTTAGGTGCTAGTTTTTTTTCCCTTGCATTGTTCCTTCTGATGTCCGTGGTTCGAGTGTCGAGCTCAACCAAATAATAAAATTTCAGTTCTATCGATAACTTGTAGTACAAGTAGGGGTGTCAAAATGAGCCAAACCCGATGAGTTGGCCCAAATAACCCGATAAAATAGATGGGTTGGGTTAGCAAAATGCCAGCCCGAAACTTACATGGCCCGAATGGGCTAAGCTAGAATGGGCTAGACTAGCCCACTTTTTTAACACTATATAAGGCTAAATGGGTTGAGCTGGGCTAGCAAAATACCAGTCCGAAACTTACATGGCCCGAATAGACCGGCTCGAAAATGGTCCGACCCCGAATGGGCCGGCCCAGCCTGTTTTGACATCCCTAAGTACAAGGCAACGAACCGAGTCCTCTCTTGAGGATGAAGATACCAATCAAACCAAATCATGATCACACAAGGGGGATTGTGTATCCAGAATGTAAACATAATAATTAAATATAAGAAAGAAAATCAAATTGCAAAGCAACCAATTCAAGAAACTATCAAAAATCTAGTTGGCTTGTCATCGATCACTAAACATGCATCTGGATTGAATTAATTGGTTGATCTATGATTGACCGAAATCTCTGCATCAAACACATAGAATTGAACACTATATAATCACCTAAAATTTAACTAACAAACAATTCGTAAATCCACAACCGCTAGAATCATGCAACCAATGTTAGTTTAACAACCAGAATTCAATTAACACAGATTAACAAATTTGCCAACCTAACATTCTTCAATTGATGTGATTAAATCATAATTAATCAATCATAATTTAATCACAAATCTTAATTAGGATTAAGGATTCAATCAAATCATATAACACAACAGAAATCTCTAATCATGTAATTCGAAATCCAAATCAAGAGAAGAAGAAGATAATTAATTCAATTCAAAATCGAAAATAGGAATAGAATCTCAAAGTCAAACCAGAATTTCCTGAAGATCCTTGGATTGATATCAGATAATTAGCTCTCCATGGCTGCCACACACAGTTTGCAAAAGAAAAGAGAAAACTCTAGGTAGAAGAATTAAGTAAAAACGGCTTGGCTTTCTATCTATCTCAGGTTCCCTATTTATACAAAAATAACTGACCTAAAAATTAAAAATCCTAATTTTCCCCTAGGCTAAAGTTAATCCTCTACCTCTTAGCTTTCCTTAGCCACCGAAATCACTTCAATTGGGCTTAAGATGAGAGAGTTATGCCCAAATCACTCTTAACATGTCTCTGATTCCGTCAGCCGACTTCATAGGGGTGAAACATAATCAAAACGTTGTAGTTTCAATTCGTGCTCTTCATAAGAATTGAAGATATATGTCTCAGCTTTCAAATTTCATCAATTTCAGGTCCATATCACATCTACAACTCGAATTATGGACCAATTAGTGCACACTTCTAGGGTTATGTAATAGAACCCGAGTTCTGACTTTCAAGCCCAATTCGGTCCACTAGATATCTGATTCAGCTCTGGGACTCTCATCAAAGTTGTAGAGATTTCTCTCAGCTTTCCTACAAGGTAAAATTCAAAATTTTTAGATATCCATAACTCAAGATATGGCTGAAATACAGAAACAGTGTAAAATCCTAATAATGCTAAAAAAATCAATTAAGCCCAAACTTATAAATTGTGGCCAAGCTCAATCAATTAAGTACATGGAGAGTGTAAAAGAATAAAAATAAGGATTTATTAATGTATAAAATCTATGATTATCAAATTTTCTCACACTTAGCTTTTGCAAGTCCCGGGCAAACTAAAGATTCAAACTAAGGGACAAGAAACACAAAAACTCAAAAATCAAAACTCAAAGAGATTCACTTTTCAATGACCCTCAAGAATGCAAAAGTTTACAAGTAAGGATAGCAACCAAGAAGTTTAAGGGATCAAAACATTCTTGAAGTGACACTCTTTACATCTCAAATAAATAAGCAAGGTAATTTTAATTGAAAAGCATAAATCAAGAATGATAGATTCTCACAAGATATACTCTCACTCCCTCAAGTGTTTAGTGTTAGAAATGCCTATAAGGTAAGTGTTTCACTCAACTCAACTCATGAAAATTTACACTACCATAAGCTTGCCTATTTTCTTTTTCTCCACTATTCTATACACATGCATACACAAATCAAGAGGGCTTTATTCAAGATTGTAATGAGGTCAAGGTAAGGAAAGGAAATAATATGGATATGACAAGCTAAATACCCAAAAGAATAAAAGAGCATTGGGGGTGAACTCAAATGACAAGCATGAAATTTTATCCCCAATTCCATATAAGGTGCATTCTCTTTACATATTCCTTTCTTTTTTTTAATCTTTTTTCTTTTACAACCTTTTTGCATTTATTCTTTTTCTTTTTCTTTTTTTTGCATAACAATTTAGCATAACATTTTCACACACCCCACACCTAAACCTTGTTTGTCCTCAAGCAAGACCAAACAACAATAACAATATAAGATTCCTCCGCACTTGTTCATAAGCTCATCCAAGGATAAGGCCAATGCTCTCCTATTTTCTAAGGTAAAGGGACAATATGATTTTTTGTAACATCCCGAAAATTCTTTATTTCATTATAAACGATCATTTTATAATATTTATGATTTTTAAGAATTTTTGTGGATTATTCTGAAAATGATGAATATTTTAATATATTCTTCGTTTTGCGTGTACACTGAGCGGAGCCAGGGAAACTAGAATATTTTCCCTGAGGCTGGTAAACTTTGAACTGTCAACGTGTCAACGGGGGATCTTACTAAACCCGAGACTGGGCACAGTTTGCGAGATTTACATTTTTTTGAGGTTTTATCTGTTAAATAAAATTTCGGTATCATAAAATTATCTGATGAATAATAAAATATTATTTTCATCAATTGTAAATTTTATTCACTGAGAAAATAATTCCACAGTGTAATTAATCATCTGTCAGATGTATTTAATTTGGAGACAAGCTTACTATGTACTTTATCGAGGAGCGCGCGAAGCTTCTCAAGGAAGCTTCCTCCAACCATTATTTTTATCATTTCTCTCTCCTCCCAAATTTGTGCTGCACGTTTGAAATTAAGGGGGTCTAATTCATTTCCTTTTCTCACATTTTCTCTCCTCCAAATACGCTGCTACTATTCACTCATCTTCTCTCTTCTCTTTCACCCTACAGTAGTAACACCACCCACACCTCCATTTTGTTCTTCAAAACCGTCCCAATCTTAGCACCATTTCGTGATTGGAGGACCACCATCATTAAGGAAATCAGCTTCAAGATTCTGCCATTTCCTCCATCTTTATTCTCCTACGTCTTTGAAGCTTAAAGGTTGGAACTTTAAGGTAAAGCTCTTAGCTTTTTCTCACTCTCTTCTCTTTTTCGTAAACCACTGTCATTTTGATGACAATGGGTATCCATTTCAATATTAGGATTCTGATTCTTGCAAGTTTAAATCTTTAAGGAATTCCTGGAAGCTGGAAACGAAATCCTGACCAAAAAGGAGCCACCTTTCTTTGTGCTTCTCCCAGGTAAGCGGAAGACACTCCTCCTCAACCTCTTTTAGCATTTAGGAACGTTGTTTGTGATTGGTACTGTGATTCGTCTGTGTTTGTATGCTACTGGTGATGTATATATATATATATATATGCCATTTGATTGTTTGTGTGTTTTGATATATATATGTCTGGAACGTATAATCTAAAAGGAACACTGTCGGGCTGGCTCTCGGATGGCCACGCCTTGAGACTAAAATTTTGGGATTATTGGTAAGAAGTGGTAATGATTTAGGTTTCTGACCATTAAGTGCAATGTCAAAACCTGTCGTGTAGGAACCCCTGGCCAAATCCGTCAAATGTGATGCCCGTCGAATTTGATTCCTGGTCATTTAGTGCATTATCAAAATCTGTCGAGTATGAACCCCTGGCCAAACCCGTTGAATGTGATGTCTTGATCACTTAGTAAAGTCAAAACCTGTCGAGTATGAACCCCTGGCCAAACCCGTCGAATGTGATGTCTTGATCACTTAGTAAAGTCAAAACCTGTCGAGTATGAACCCCTGGTCAAACCCGTCGAATGTGATGTCTTGATCACTTAGTAAAGTCAAAACCTGTCGAGTATGAACCCCTAGCGAAACCCGTCGAATGTGATGTCATGATCACTTGGTAAAGTCAAAACCTGTCGAGTATGAACCCCTGGCCAAACCCGTCGAATGTGATGTCTTGATCACTTAGTAAAGTCAAAACCTGTCGAGTATGAACCCCTGGCCAAACCCGTCGAATTTGATTCCTGGTCATTAGTGCAATATCAAAAACCGTGGAGTAGGAACTCCTGACCACTTAGGAGAGAAACTCCTCCAATGCAAAATCTGTCGAATTTGAATGACCACTTCCGTCGAGTGAAATATTCATCGAGTTAGAATGCCAATACCCATTGAGAGACATACCTGTCGAGTGGATCTTTTGTCCATTTATCAGAAGCTTCCCAAAGTTAATGTTCGTCGAGTTAGAATGCCAATACCCATTGAGAGACATACCTGTCGAGTGGATCTTCTGTCCATTTATCAGAAACTTCCCAAAGTTAATATTTGTCGAGTAGAACGTCAAGATCCATCGAATTAGAGTTCTGACCATAGTGTTTTCATCGGTTCGACACTTGGGAGATTTCTCCAACGTCGACACCCACATTCGTCGAAATTGGACTCTGCTGATCTTCTGGAAAAATTTGACAGTTTTGATCTCTGTTCGACAGAACCTCCATCCGACAGAAATTGGTTTTTATCCAATCTTGTTATAAAATGTTCTCCCATTTTTCATCCTTCTGCCATGTTAGTCTTCGTCGAATGGCAGCCTCAATTTTCCACTAAATGCATAGTCTCCGTCGAATTCACAACTAGGGTTTATCACCCAATACCTAGCAATTAAATCTGTGACGTTGTTGGTGATTTTGGCCATATATCTTCCTGGATTCAAAACCCTTGGATTAATAAAAGTACATAAATCATAAATGATTGGATGATTAGAGATTAAGTAGGGATTCATAAACAGGGAAGAACATGAGTATGGGTGAGCTTTTGAGGCACATAATGAATTTAAGGGTTTTTGTTATCATGACTATGAATGGAAATTGTGGATATCCTTAAAATGTACTATTGGATTGTTGTGGACCCGTGAATGGGATCAGATATTGATGATAAATGATATGACATGCATTTGAAGCATGATGGACCTAGTTGGTCATGAAGAGTATGATTGTGTCATGCATTGAACAAAAAGAAAGAGATTGTCCGTTGGACTTGGTTAAGGCCGGTAGCCTAGGAGTTGAACTTACACCTTTGTGCGGGTGCGAATAGACAAGTGTAGGTTACTTGTTGACCTTGGGGGCGTCAGGGTGCGGGTACCTCACAATGGGCAGCTGGTAGCTCTCTGTCTGTGGGGCAGACCGATGCAAACACACTGACGATCCGGACCGAGACGCTGTCCTATGTCGAGATCTGTGTAGAATGTCTTGTAAAATGCCATGATGTACAAAATGATAATTTGAGAATTTTCAGCACTTGAGGGCCTGGGCAGCCAAAAATACAGACATACCTCCTGATCGTTCTCTCCGACTGTTTTGTGTCTAGCTCCATGGAGTAGGATTTTGGTTATTGAGGGCAAGTGTGCATAGTGAGTCCATGAATCATCTGGCATGCATTGTTATTATATTTGGAACTGTTGTACTTCTGATATATCTATATGTATACGACTGCCTGGAACTGTTTGGTTGATCATAATTGCTATTGAATGTTTATTACCATTATTGCTGTCATAAATGCTATGTGGGCGCTCTGTGCCATTTGGTTTCTGGATGCTATGATTAGTAATGATGGTAGGATGTCTTACCTCTTCTCTGTCTCTCCATTTCTGTTTTGTCCGTATACTGCGTTCCATAGAAGATAACTGCAAGGAACCGGAAGCCCCCGACTTCCCTGGTTTTTGGCCTCATCTCGACTGAGCGACTGTAGAAGCGTATGGAGCCACGCACGCAAAGATTTTTGGGAGATGTGCACCTGACCTTCTTGGGAGGCCAGAGTCTTCGGTACATCAATTATGGTTCTGAGCGTTGCGTCTATACGGGGGATGTGTCGTTATCTCTAGCCTGGAGGCGTCACGAGCCGCCTGTCTTCACCTGCTGTATTAGTTTACGTCTGGAGTTTCAGCTACCGATACGCGAGATGTGGGGTGACCGTTATTTCACTCCGCGGGAAGACTCTTTTCGTTCCACCGCTCGGGCCCCGTCCCATGACTCTACGATTCCTATGGTGATTTCCTCTGATGAAGAAGATCCTGAGGAAGATCCCGAAGAAGTTCCTGAGGACGACCCCCGAAGAGGATCCTGAAGAGGACCATGACTTGATTCCTCCTCACTTGAGGGATCGACTTTACTTGTAGCTACCGAGGGCTACCGGTATTTTATTTTGGGGGCCACGATGTTTTGTCGTAGTGGAAATTTGTATATTCGATACCGTAGGGATATGTATGTATAATCCTTTGGGGGCAGGTATAGTTTTGCTTTTTGTTATGCCAGGCTTTGTAACTAAACAGTTGATAATTATATATATATATATATATGAATGAAATATTAATTTCCCATGTATGTCTCGTCACCGTGGATATTGATTATCGTTAACGTAAATGTAATGAATAGAAAAAAAAATATACTTGCTAATTTACTTAACCAACTACAATTGAGTAAATGTATATATTATTAAAATGAACCGGGTCTTAACTCACATAAAATTTTATTTCCGCATTGTAATTGAAAGTGAGATGTTCCCTTGGGTTTTTAAAAAAGGGGCGTCACATTTTTCACTAAGGATATATAATGAGCTAAGAACAACAAAGAATATGAAAATAAGCTGAAGGGGGTTAATCATGTTACCAAGTGGCTCCAGTACTCAAGAGGGGAGTGAATTGAGTATAGAAAATTTTCGCAAATGCTTTTTAAAACAAAAACAAATGTTGAAGCTATTAAATAAAAGATCTGAAATTACGAGAAGAAGAAGAAAAACTTAAGAACAACAAATAAACAATTAAGCAATAATAATAAATTATAGTAAATAAAGAGATTGAGAAGAGAAAAGTAGGTACAATATTTATCCTAATTTGACCACTAAACCACTTGTGGCCTACGTCCAGTCCTCGAAAAATATCTGAGATTTTTCACTATGAAAACAAGTTTCAATAGGTGCTTGTTACCATTACAAAATAGAGCACTTTTCACACACAGGAAAACTCTACCCTAGTGCTAAAGCCTCAGCCTGCAGGGATACCTCACCCTTATACAAACCTTGAGGGATACCTCACCCTCGATATAGAAAAGCAGAATATAGATGAAGAGAAACTCTCACACAGAGTAAATATCACAAATTGAAGTGCTAAGAGGCTCTCTAAGGATATCTCAAGGTTTTCACAAAAAGAGCACAAAAAATATGTTAATAATTATAAATCACGTTTTCAAAGCAAGCATAAAATATTCAGATAGCTGGGTAAGAAACAGAAGAGACCCACAGTCTCTATTTATAGAGTTTTAGAAGAAAATAGCCGTTGGGGCAATTAATTCATGTAATAAATGCAAAATATGGTTGTTTCTTTCTAAAACAGGATTCGTGTTTATTCGAATAAACCTTGGGTTATTCGAATAACACATTTTTAAAAAATAACCAGTTCTAAAAATGGTTATTTGAATAACACATGAGTTATTCGAATAACATTGCTTTAAAAAGTTTTTTGAGAAACAGTTCTATTTGAATAACTCTGGGGTTATTCGAATAGCTTATATAAGAACAAGCCATTCTGAAAGGTTTTATTCAAATAACAAGAATGTTATTTGAATAACACTTGTAAAAACAGAGGCGTGTAGTAGCCATTTGAAAACATTATTTGAATAACTCATAGGTTATTCGAATAACTCTGTTTCTGAAACATGTGTAAATACTTTAAAAGGAGTCGAAATGATTTTTCAAAAACACCAAAACCTTTTAAAATATTTTCAAGATCAAATACAGTTTTGGGATAAGTTTAAAAAACATTTTTGTCTTATCTTGTAAAAGACCATGAGATATCTACAAAGATCCTCATACAAAGAGACTCTAAGTCCTAAAGCTAATCTTGAAGTTCTTGGACTTGGTCTTCTTATCATCTTCATGTTTGTTATCATCAAAACCAAACTTCATTGTAGTATAGTCAAACACATTCTCCCCCTTTTTGATGATGACAAACTATCATTGAGAAAAACATTAGTTGACATAAATTGGAATTCATAAGGATAAAGTTTGGAGAACTTATTCCCCCTCTTTTTCATAAGAGGTGCTTTAAATCAGAGATGTGCGTAGCTCCCCCTTTCTTTTGGAATCCAATAATTGTTTTTATTTTTACCTGACTTTTACTTTTCTTAAGAATTACCTGATATTATTTTTCTCCTCCTTTGGCATGATCAAAAAGCACAAGGGACCAAGGCAAAACATATAATAGGCATTGCAAACAAGATATTCATATTAACTTAGATAAAATAGATAATGCATCAAAAAATAGGCATTTTCCATTAATATTAACTTGGCCAAATAAAGGTACATGTACAAAAAGAAATCAGCCATTACAAAAATAAATAAGCCAAGAAACAAGAGAAAAACAAAATGAAGCCTAAAAGTAAGCATCCGGTGGCGGAAGAGGGGAGTCAGGAGCTCGAGGAGTCAGCAAGGAGGGAAGGGCAGCTTGTTCATGCTCTACACCCTCTATCCTGTCAAACAGAATAGAAAAGGTGTTCTCCATGTAGGCCCTGTTATCCTGCAAGGATGCCATGATTTGATCCAAGGTGACTGGATCAGGAGCAGCAGGAGCAAGAAAAGGCACATCAGCAACAGGGGCAGCAGGAACGTCATCTTGATCTTCATCTTCAACTTCATCAGGGTACACCCAGCCATCGGGAGTCCTAACCATTTTCATTTTGTTTAGGGTAAAAGACCCAAAAACATGATGGTGAGTTAGCTTTGTCGCCGGCTCAATTTCCAGTATCTGAGGGTACTTGCCTAGGAAGGCAGAGATGATCAAGCCATAGAACAAGTCAGATCATTCTTTGCCCTTTGCCTTCATTATGTGCTTCATGATAAAGGCAGGCCAGTTAACCTGGTACCCTTTCTTGATAAGCCACTTCATGAAGATGTCGTCTTCACTCAAATAGGCGTAGTTGCCTCCCCAAGGTGCTAGAATATGAGCATAAGCGTAATGTAAGAGCCTGTCTTGGTTCTTCATCATGCCTCCCTTGACGCCCTTAGGAAGCAGGGCTAAACTAGGCTTCCTCAGATCTTCAATAGCTTGAAGCTTCTTATACTCTTAGTCTAGAGTATCAATATCATCATCAATGTTGTGCCCAATGGTTTGCAACCCAAACATCTGTTGCCAATCACTGGGAGTGATGACCATGTGCTGATTAGAGACGTCAGAGTGTAGGTCTTCACTAACAATCTTCATGTTGCAGTAGACCATCTTTACCAAGTCAGGGTAAAGAGGGGCGTGGTGTGAGCAGAAGCGAAGAACACCTTGTGTGGCCAGAAGGTTGAGGAGTCAAAGCCGCCTTCATTCTAGAAAAAGTTCAGGTCTATGTACTTCAGGTGCACAAGGTTACGCTCCCCAAAATGAGTAACAAAGCGACCCAGTTCTTCTTGGTTTGAGGACAGCCTTCGAAGATCTAGAGGGTTGTTGCAAGGGGTTGTCTTCATCCGTGGGCACTTGGCACATGAAGAGGAGGATGCCATGGTGGGATGGTGGTTACAGTGAGAAGGGTTGAGAAGGATGTGGAGAGGAGCAAAGGTGATGATGGCAGATGAGGAGAGGGGCGCGTAGAACAGAGAGAGAGAAAGGAGATAATATGATAAAAGGTGATAAAATAGATAAAAAGACGTTTGGACAGCATTGGGAGAATTTATAGAGATCCCATGTTTATTCGAATCACAAAGGTGTTATTCGAATAAAACTACGTGGGAACTAAACGGTCGTGACGTTTCAGCTAGAAGTTATTCGAATAACACTGAGTTTATTCGAATAATAAGCTCTATAATGGGGCTATCTGCCAAGGATTTATTCGAATGACCATATGGTTATTCGAATAACCAAAACAAAGAACAAATGCCTTGATAAGGCATTTATTCGAATAAGGTGTTAATTATTCGAATAAGGCAGAGATGGGAAAACACACGATTAAACGATCCACTTCAGGTTTATTCGAATAAAGTATTGTTTATTCGAATAAATTATGAAGACAAAGGCACATGCATTACATATATTCGAATAACAGTAGAGTTATTCGAATGAAACCGATATGAAAGAATAAAACTGTGGTTGCTTGTCTTAGTTTATTCGAATAAATTAAGGTTTATTCAAATAAAACTAATATGCAACACCTCTTTTTCAACAGCTGATGGAGTTTATTCAAATAACCACAGGTTTATTTGAATAAACTTATCAGAAAAACATTATTAAACATGATCAGAAGGTAATTTTAAGATTCAAAGACTTACCTCACGATGATTTACCTGAAAAAAGAGAATTTGGGGATATCTCCAACACTCAAGTCAGTAAAAATTCAAGATTAATAGCTCAACAATGAAACTAAATATAAGCATTATATGCATGATTGATCTAGAATTCCAAGTTCTCTTCTTCAGTGGAAGAAAGAGTCTTTAGTCAAAGGTTTTGTGAAAATATCAGCAAGTTGATTTGTTGTTTCAGTAAATTCTAAAACACAATTATCTTTTTGAATATGATCCCTTATGAAATGATGTCTTATCTCAATGTGTTTAGACATTGAATGCATAATAGGGTTTTTAGTCAAGTTGATTGCATTAGTATTGTCACATTTTATAGGGATGTGATCAAGCCGAAGACCAAAGTCTAGAAGTTGTTGCTTCATCTATAAGATTTGGGCACAACTTTCGGCTGCAACATATTCAGCCTTAGCAGTAGATAAAGCCACACTATTTTGTTTCTTGCTATGCCAAGAAACTAAAGAGCTTCCAAGTAAGTGGCATGTTCCACTAATGCTTTTCCTATCCAATTTACAACCAACGAAATTAGAGTCAGAGTAACCAACAAGACTACAAGTGGCACCTTTGGGGTTCTACAAGCCCACTTGTGAAGTGCCACCAATATATTTCATAATACGTTTTACAGCACTTAAGTGTGATTCTTTAGGATTAGCTTAGTATCTGGCATACATGCATACGCTAAACATGATATCAGGTCTACTAGCAGTGAGATAAAGAAGGGATCCAATCATACCTTTGTATTTGGTGATTTCAACAGGTTTACCTACTTCATCCCTGTCTAAGTAGCATGAGGTGCTCATTGGAGTGTCCATATGCTTTGAGTTATCCATTCCAAATCTTTTGAGGAGTTCTTTGCAATACTTGGATTAGCTAATGAATGTTCCACTCCTTGTTTGTTTAATTTGAAGTCCAAGGAAAAAGTTGAGCTCCCCCATCATAGACATCTCGAATTCGCTTTGCATGATATTAGAGAAATCCTTGCATAGAGACTCGTTAGTAGCACAAAAGATAATATCATCTACATACACTTGTACAAGGAGAATGTCATGCTTATTATTTTTAATAAAAAGAGTTGTATTAACTTTGCCTCTTGAAAAATCGTATTCTAAAAGAAACTTACTCAACCTTTCATACCAAGCTCTAGGAGCTTGTTTTAAACCATATAAAGTTTTTTTAAGTTTGAAAACATGGTTGGGTAGTTCATGATTTTTAAAACCTAGAGGTTGTTCAACGTATACCTCCTCTTGAATAAAATCATTTAGAAAAGTGTTTTTAACATCCATTTGATATAACTTAAAATCCATGATGCAAGCCTAAGCAAGTAACATTCTAATAGCTTCTAGTCTAGCTATAGGTGCATAGGTTTCTTCATAATCTATTCTTTATTCTTGATTATACCCTTTAACTACAAGCCTAGCTTTATGTCTTGTTATTAGGCCAGCTTCATCAAGCTTGTTCCTAAAGACTGATTTGGTGCCTATAATTGGATGATCATTGGGCCTTGGAACCAATTCCCATACTTGGTTTCTTTCAAATTGATTTAACTCTTCTTGCATTGCTAAAATCTAATGTTCATCATCAAAAGCTTCATTTAAGTCTTTAGGTTCAATTTGAGAAACGAAAGCCATATGGTTGCATGCATTTCTAATTGAGTTTTGAGTACTTACACCTTTGGATACATCACCTATTACCTGGTCAAGTGGATAGTATCTTAAGGTTTGCCATTCCTTGGGAAGGTCTATGGCTTATGAATTCTGTTGAATTGGGAGTTCCTCTTGACTTTCTTCTTGCTTCAATTCTTCTATCTCCTTGTCATCCAAGTTGGTTTTTGCCAAAGCTTCTGCAACATCATTAATAACAAAATCCTTTCTCGATCCATTTGGATTAGTTTCATCAAATGCAACATGGATGGATTCTTCAATAGTCATAGTTCTCTTATTATAAATTCTAAAACCTTTACTATGAATAGAATAACTAAGAAATATACCTTCATCAGACTTAGCATCAAACTTGCCTAGGTTATCATTTCCATTATTCAAAACAAAACATTTGCAACCAAAAACATGAAAATGTAAGACATTTGACTTTCTTCCTTTGTATAACATATGATGTTTTCTTTAAAATTGGCCTTATAAGGGTCCTGTTCATTAGTCCGCCCAAAAATACTTAGGAAAAGCAGCCTCATTGAGCATAGTTCTTGTCATTTCTTCTAAAGATCAATTTTTCCTTTCTACAACTCCATTTTGTTGTGGACTTCTAGGGGCAAAAAAATTATGCTCAATGCCATGTTCATCACAAAAGGTTTCAAAAGCATGATTTTTAAATTCGCCACCATGGTCACTTCTTATAGAAGAAATAGAAAAACCTTTTTCGTTTTGGATAACTTTGGCAAGTCTTTTAAATGCTAAAAATGCATCATTTTTATTTGAAAGAAATAAAGTCTATGTGAACCTAAAAAAATCATCCACAATCACTAAAACATAGTAATTCTTACTAAAGCTCATAGTTCTAGATGGTCCAAAAAGATTCATGTGCAAAAACTGTAAAGGTCTAGAAGTTGAAACTATATTTTTTGCTTTAAAAGATACATTTACTTGTTTTTCCTTTTGACATGCGTCACATAATTTATCTTTTATAAAATTGAGTTTGGGTAGTCCAATTACTAGCTCTTTAGAGACTAACTTTTTTAAGTGATCCATGTGAATGTGTGTAATTCTCTTATGCCATAATCATGAATCATTATTCTTACTTAAAAGGTATTTTGCATCATTTGAAGATATGTCATCAAGGCTAATCATATAAATGTTGTTAACTCTATGACTGATGAACTTAACATGTGTATCATTTTTATCTTCAATTATGCAATAATTTGAATAAAAAATTACTCTATTTCCTTTATCACATAATTGGCTAATACTAAGCAAGTTGTGTTTGAGTCCTTCAACAAGCAATACATTATCTATAGAGGAATTAGGACTCTTACCGACTTTGTCGATTCCAAGAATCTTTCCTTTGTTGTTATCACCATATGTAACATGCCCATGATTCTTGGGAACAAGAAATGTGAACTTGGAGTCATCTCCGGTCATGTGCTTGGAGCAACCGCTATCGAGATACTAATTTGAGCTCCTAGCCTTCAAGCACACCTACAACACATGTTTAATTTTTAACTTTTAGTACCCAAATTTTCTTGGGTCCTTGAGTGTTAGTTTTGGGAATTGTACCCTTAAGAACCCAAACCATTTTTGTTCCACTCTTTGTATTTATATTTTTGCTAGCATTGCATGTTGACGCATTGTGTCCTTTCTTCCCATAATAGAAACATTTAATGAAAGGACTACTAGAAGTACTTGAATGAACAAATTTTTTTTTATAGAATTTATGTTTATTTTTGGGGTTGTAATCTATCCCAACTTTTTGAAAAATAGCTCTTTATTTTCCTAACAAAATATTTAAGTCATCTCTTCCAAAAGTCAATTTAGAAAGTGTGTTCTTTAAGTCTTCAATTTCTTTTTCCAGATTTTGGCATGATAGACAAGATGAAGAAGTTGAGACATGTGAAGAACAACCTGTATAAGCATCAATTAATCCTAATGTTTCATTTTCAATTTTTAAATCTTCAAATTCTTTATTTAAAGCAAGAATTTGATTTTCTAAAGAAGAGACTGTTTTCTTAAATAAGGAGATTAATTTTGTTAGCCTTATCGATTATTCATGTAATTCTTCAGAAGCATTTTGTAATTCATCATAAGAAGGTGATAAATCATAGCTAGAACTTACCTCGTTGTCGCTTTCTTCTTCTTCTTCTCCTTTGGCCATAAGACATAGATGGGCTTCTTCGCTATCTGAATTATCAGTGGAGTCCTGTTAGGGCTAAAACGTGTTTGCCCATTTGCTAACCGCAAGTGCATGGGTCGCGCAAGTAATACAGATACAGAGTAAGAGATCATTCCCACGAGGATAAGTTTATTTCCAATGTTAAGTATTAATCGATAGCTTACCTAATTCTATTCAAGGACATAAAAATATAGGGAGAAAGCAATTAAATTAAAGACTAAAAAGCGATAAAGATAATGGTTAGAGATTAAGAAAATCCTTCTTCACCCTTTACTTCAACCAACAACATGCAATCCTCTTCATAAATATGAATGCAATGATTAGGTTAGCTTGAGAATCTACATTAACTAAATGCCTATATCTAAGTCATCTAACAATGGTTTCAATTGCACAACTCACTAAATGTCCATGAGAGCTAGCACAAAATCCACTCTTTAAGGTCTGTTCTCAAACACATGCTATGCATTGAAATAGAATCAAACATGCATCAATCATACATACGATCTCAAACCCAAATCCCTATGTCTAGGTTCATTAGACTTTATCAAATCAACTTAAATGTTGGCCAAATACTTAAGAGCATTAAGAACAATATGATTAAACAAAATCAAAGATCCACACAAACTCAAAGAAGAACAGCTTGTCGATGCGTGCCGCGACGTGAACAATTCCCACGCCACGGCGTAGAGCTCTTTGTCTTGTCAGTATGTGCTGGCTGAGACCATCACGCCGCGGCGTGCACATGTTTGCGCCTCGGCGTGGAGCTCTAGAATGCCTCCTTGACTTCTTTCCTTCAATGCGGGGCCTTGGCTTATATCAATTTGTCTCTTTTGAGCCCTTCCTGCATTAGAGAAAGCACCAAGTTAAATATAATTGTAAATCTACTTAATCAATCAACAAATATGCATAAATTGCTCAAAAACATAAAGGAAGGTCTCAAAATAGAATTTCACAAATATAAGCATAAAACCTTCCAAATATGTATAAGAACAAGGACTAAGCATGCCATGAAGCATAAATATAGGGCATAAATAACTACATTTCATGGAGTTATCAAACCCCCAAACTTAAGATGTTGCTAGTCCTCGAGCAACACAAAGTATGACTAAGAAAACTCACTTTGACAATTCATGTTCACATGCATTCAACAATGATAAATTCAATTTTTTTTAACCACAACCAGTGCACAATGATTATAATGGCCCTCAAAGAATGCACATGCCTCACAGTTAAGCTCAACACATACACAATCCTTAATATGCCTTCAATCAAGCTTCCAATCATGCACATGACATCTCCCACAAACATGTAAGTTAAACTTATCTTTTTCAAATCATGCTCATCCAGATAAATTTATAAACCTACACATGGATACAAATCAAGATTCCACAAAATTGTAGCACAACTCTCTCTCCACTAATGTAAATCACACATGATTGAGGATCAAAAGGGAATTTATAGCTTGTAATGTAAGGCTAAGGTGATGAGGTGAAGAACAAAGGGGAATGGAAAACATACAAATATTGAGAAACATAACATGATATTTTAAGACTTGAGTCACTACAACAAGGGTATACAAAATGAAACAAATAAAACTATCCAGAACCACTCAATGCTTTTTTATTTATTTATGCTTTCTTTCTTTCATTTGTTTTCTTTTTCTTTTTCTCTTTTTGTATTTTCTTTTTCTTTGACAAAAATAACTTTTTGTATAGCAAATGGTTCTTTCAAGCCACTTTCGTATTGAACAACATAAATACCCTAAACAATGGACTCAAGTGAAGAAATAACATATCATGCACTCAATAAACATAAAGGGAAAGAAAAGATTGCAATGCTTTCACATGCATTAGAATGATTACAAGGTAGGAAATATGAGGGTGAAAGAAGAACATAGAAGGCCAAACATTTAGAAAGCTTCAAAAGAGGACCTAAGGATATAATCATGTAAGGGTAAGCTTGAAAGGCTCAACTGGTCCAAATAATGTCCTAATCACTTCCTTAATCATGCATAATCTAGGATTTCGCCTCAAGAGAATTGCAAAACAATTTCAAGGATAGTAGAAATCATCCACATGCATAATCCATAAACATTCTCTAGACAAGCACTCAAATCTTTTCAAAATTAAACAAGCATCTAAGTGAGAAACACATAATGCATAAAAATAAATAAGATTTCTTAAGCATGCTTTAAGATCGCAAATTGTTTCATAAAAGAATTGAGGACAATCGCAAGCATTTATGTCATTGGCCAACCAAAACCACACTAGCAAATGGGAACAAATCATGCATTCAAAAGATTCATAATTTTTCATTCAAGCATGCATAACATCATGTAGAGAATGTTAAAAATTGAAACTTTTATCAACAGCCCACCAGTAATAGCTAAAACAGGATATAATCATGAAAGCATGATGACTATCACTAGCACATACTTAAAGTATCAAAACATATGTAAACATTAAGCAGTAAGGGTAAAAAACATGCAATGATACTCTCCCAAATCAAAGTGAATGTGTGTTCTTGGTGTTCATGGTCTATAGGGTACTTGAGCAAGTCAAAATAGCAGCCTAACTAGAACTGAGCATTATTAAACAAAGAAAAACTAGAAAAATATTAGAAACATGCAAAAACAGGGGTCCACGCCGCGGCATAAACAAGTGTGTGCCGCGGCGTGAAGCTCTCAGGTGCGTTTTCCAGATATGGCAGAGACTGGCATGCCGCGGCGTGAACTCTTGCTGCACCACGACGTGAGAAGCCATGCTACAGAATTTTGCAGTAGACTAGTTTCTGCCAAAATTGGTGCTCCATTTTGGCCCCTAGCACCTCCAAAATGTGTCTAAAAGCTTAAAACATAGAATGTACAACAAAAACATAACAAAAACACAAAAATACACTATTAGCACTTATATACAAAACAAGAACATAAACTAAAGACAACATAAAAAGCTAAATACTAAAGGATCTAAATATGTCCAAATGAACTTATTGAATATACTAAACAAGGTTTGGACAACAAAAATGCAATAACACACAAAATCAAACTATTGGCATATTTAAAGACTTAAAGCTAAAGAACTAAAACATGTCCAAATGGACTTATTGAGCTAAACTAAAAACAAAACTTGAATTAGAACTAAGCAAACTCATTGTCAATATTAGTAATACAGAAATAATGCCTTATCCCCGGCAACGGCGCCAAAAACTTGTTAGGGCCAAAATGTGTTTGCCTATTTGCTAACCGCAAGTGCACGGGTCGCGCACGTAATACAGATACAGAGTAAGAGATCGTTCCCACGAGGATAAGTTTATTTCCAATGCTAAGTATTAACTGATAGCTTACCTAATTCTATTCAAGGATATAAAAATATAGGGGAAAGCAATTAAACTAAAGACTAAAAAGTGATGAAGATAATGGTTAGAGATTAGGGAAATCCTTCTTCACCCTTTACTTCAACCAACAACATGCAATCCTCTTCATAAATATGAATGCAATGATTAAGTTAGCTTGAGAATCTACATTAGCTAAATACCTATGTCTAGGTCATCTAACCATGGTTTCAATTGCCTAACTCACTAAGTGTCCTTGAGAGCTAGCACAAAATCCACTCTTTACGGTCTATTCTCAAACACATGCTATGAATGACTAAGAGGTATATTTCTATCCCATTAGTGAATCAACTCATCCCACAATAGAATCGAACATACATCAATCATACATGCGATCTCAAACCCAAATTCCTATGTCTAGGTTTATTGGACTTTATCAAATCAACTTAAATGTTAGCCAAACACTCAAGAGCATTAAGAACAATATGATTGAACAAAATCAAAGATCCACATAAACTCAGAGAAGAACAAATCATTAGTATTCATAAAAAGGATTTAAAATCATCCCTAAAATAGATGCTACATCATTGAACATGAAAATACAAATCAAAATACATGTTCAAGAAATGAGGAAGAGAAAAGAGCAAAGGGGGAAAGAGAAAGCTTATGGATTTCGCCATTGAAACTCAGATCCTCCTCCAATGGAAAGAGAGCTTCCTTCCTTAGCTCCCCAAGCTCCATCTCCACCTCCAATGGAGATCCCAGTCGCAGCCTTTAACCCTAAAAAGCTAAAAACCTAAAACCTAAGAGAGAAAAATGAGAGAGAGAGAGAGAGAGGAGAGAGCGTGAAAAATAGAATAAATAGGCTCAGCTCACCAATGCACGCTGTGGCGTGAACAATTCCCACATCGCGGCGTGGAGCTTTCTGTCTTGTCAGTATGCGCTGGCTGAGATCATCACGCCGTGGCGTGCACATGTTTGCGCCTTGACGTGGAGCTTTGGAATGCCTTATTGGCTTCTTTCCTCCAATGCTGGGCCTTGGCTTGTATCAATTTGTCTCTTTTAAGCCCTTCCTGCATTAGAGAAAGCACTAAGTTAAATATAATTGTAAATCTACTTAATTAATCAACAAATATGCACAAATTGCTCAAAAACATAAAAAAAGGTCTCAAAATAGAATTCTATAAATATAAGCATAAAACTTTCTAAATATGTATAACAACAAGGACTAAGCATACCATGAAGCACAAATAGGGGGCATAAATAACTACATTTCATGGAGTTATCAAGTCCATATCGTTGTCATCCCATGCTATGTAGGCTCTTCTTCCTTTTCTATCCTTGAAGGAATTTTTTTCATGTTTCTCTATTTTCTTTTGGTATATTGGGCACTCCATCTTCATATGGCTAGATTTTCTGCACTCGTAACAGGTTGGAGTTGATGATGCTCCTTCCTTTTTTTGATGAATCTTCTTTTGGGGGAACGACGGTCTTCTTTGAGTTCCTTTCTTTTTGAGGAACTTTCCAAATTTCTTTACTAGAAGACTAAGGTTCTCTTCGTTCAGCTTAAGGTTGTCCACTTCATCTCCATCATTTTCATCTTTATTATCGATATTGGAGGAGGTGGCTTTAAGTGTGATTCCTTTTTTCTTCTTATCATTTTCTTCGCTTTGGCTTAACCTGCTCAACTCCATCTCGTGTTCATGAAGTTTTCCAAAAAGAGTAGCTAATGTCATTGTTGACAAATCCCTTGATTCTGATATGGTTGTTACCTTGGGTAGCCAAATCCTACTAAGATATCTCAAAACTTTGTTAATCAAATCTTCATTAGAAATTTTTTTTCCTAATGATGCAAGGTGATTAACAATGTGGGTGAACCTCTTTTGCATTTCCTAAATGTTTTCTCCTTGGTTCATTCTGAATAATTCATATTCATAAGTGAGAGAATTTATTTTTGACCTCTTTACTTCACTAGTACCCTCATGGGTGACTTGTAAAGTGTCTCACATTTCTTTAGCAGTTTTACAATTTGAAATTCTAAAAACTTCATCATACCCCAAGGCGGTAGTAATGATGTTTTTGGCTTTTAAATTGTGTTGAACTTTTCTTTTTTCCTCATCAAACCAATCACTCCTTGGTGTCTCGGTTTTTACACCATTGACCTCTTTTGTAGGTATAAATGCTCCGTTTTCGACAGCATCCAACACATCGAGATCAATAGTTTCGATGAAGATTTTCATTCTTTCCTTCCAATAGGCATAACCATCCCCATTGAAAAAGAGTGGTCGATTTATGGAAGATCCCTCTGAAAAGCCATTTGAGAAAGTCATGTTCTCTTGAAGCTGCTAAGCTCTTTAACAAGAGTCTAGCTCTAATACCACTTATTACCAAATGGCTCCAGTACTCAAGAGGGGGTGAATTGAGTATAGAAATTTTTCGCAAATGCTTTTTAAAACAAAAACAAATGTTGAAGCTATTAAATAAAAGATGTGAAATTACGAGAGGAAGAAGAAAAACTTAAGACCAATAAATAAACAATTAAGCAATAATAATAAACTGCTGTAAATAAAGATATTGAGAAGAGAAGAGCAGAAACAATATTTATCCTGGTTCGACCACTAAACCACATGTGGTCTACGTCCAGTCCTCCAAAAATATCTGAGATTTTTCACTATGAAAATAAGCTTCAATAGGTGCTTGCTACCGTTACAAAATAAAGCACTTTTCACACAGGGAAACTCTACCCTTGTGCTAAAGCCTTAGATTGCAAGGATACCTCACGCTTATACAAAACCTTGAGGGATACCTCACCCTCGATACAGAAAAATAAAATATAGATGAAGAGAAACTCTCACACAGAGTAAATATCACAAATTGAAGTGCTAAGAGGCTCTCTAAGGATATCTCAAAGTTTTTGCAAAAAGAGCACAAAAAATATGTTAATAATTATAAATCACGTTTTCAAAGCAAGCATAAAATATTCAAATAGCTGGGCAAGAAATAGAAAAGACCCACAGTCTCTATTTATAGATTTTTAGAAGAAAATAGCAGTTGGGGCAATTAATTCACATAATAAATGTAAAATATGGTTGTTTCTTTCTAAAACAGGATTCGTGTTTATTCGAATAAACCTTGGGTTATTCGAATAACACGTTCTTAAAAAATAACCAGTTCTAAAAATGGTTATTTGAATAACACATGAGTTATTCGAATAATACTGCTTTAAAAAGTTTTCTGAGAAACAGTTCTATTCGAATAACTCTGGGGTTATTCGAGTAGCTTATATAAGAACAAGCTATTCTGAAAGGTTTTATTCAAATAACAAGAATGTTATTCGAATAACACTTGTAAAAACAGAGGTGCGTAGCAGCCATTTGAAAACATTATTCGAATAACTAATGGGTTATTTGAATAACTCTATTTTTGAAACATGTGTAAATACTTTAAAAGGAGCCCAGATGATTTTTCAAAAACACCAAAACCTTTTAAAATATTTTCAAGATCAAATCAATTTTGGGATAAGTTTAAAAAAACGTTTTTGTCTTATCTTGTAAAAGACCATGAGATATCCAAAAAGATCCCCGTACAAAGAGACTCTAAGTCCTAAAGCTAATCTTGAAGTTCTTGGGCTTGGTCTTCTTATCATCTTCATGTTTGTTATCATCAAAACCAAACTTCATTGTAGCATAGTCAAACACAAATCAAGAGGACATATGTAAGGTTGGCTATTTAGTTAAAGTAGCTAATGCAAGGAAAGAATGCCTCAATCATATTCATGCATGCATGTGAAAATGTAGCCTAAAAAAGAATCAAAGTAAGTTCTAGAGTGATCAAAATCTATGAGTGAAAATCACACAAGAAGGAAGAGAATGACGCAATTACTTAATCCATTCATCAATAAGCTCAAATTCTCACAATGTATATGTCTATCAAACTTAATTTACTAATTCAATTTCCATTACCAAACAAGTCAAGTGCAAGATGAAAGACAACTCATTCACTTATGCCATGAACCTCAATCCTCAATTTGTCCAAACTTACAACTTCCACATATCTCAAGAGTCAATAGAAAGTAATTAAAAACTAAAAAACAAGAAGCATGTAATTTTTTTAACCAAAAATAGCAAAACAGAATTTAAAAACAAAACAAAAATAGAATTGAAAAACAGAAAAACAGCAAAATAGAAACATAATAGTAAGGTAAAATAAAAACAAAAAATTAAAACAGAAAATGAAATCAAACACGAGAAAACAAAAATAAAAATAGAAAACAAAAAAAATTAGAAAACAAAATGTAAATTCCTCCCCCATACTTAAATTCTACATTGTCCTTAATGTAAAGCTCAAAAGAAAACAACATCCCTCAATTATCATTCATTAATCTAGGACAAGTAAAATAAAAGAGAGAGAGAAGAAACATCCTTATCAAGTGAGGTAGATGGAGAGACTTCCATCAGGATTCCATTGGTGAAAGCATAATGACCGAGTTATGCTTGAAGCATGAGAGCTTCCATCGGGGTCCCATTAGCCCTCCTTAATTCCCTTGGGATTCACCCAGGTGCTATCACCAGAATCCCAGGCTTTCTTATGCTCTCTCGAATTTGTAGCAATCTCTCCTCCTATTCATCAAGGAAGTTCTTGGCCACGATCACAGGAAGTTGTTCATCATCCGCCAAGTATGCATACTTCAGGTGCTCAGGCAAAGGCTTAAGCTCCAATTTTGGTGGTTGCACTATAGAGGGTAATAATCTAATGGGTTGTTGTTGCTCTACTTCTGTTACCTGAACCTCTGCATATATATCACCTGTTGTACAATCTGCTAACACAGGAGCAGATTTATCATATCCTAAAAATGTAAAAATTTCAGAACATACAGAACACAATTTATCACCATCACAACTAGCACACAAATCACTGCACATTAAGGCACCAAAATTAGCAATCTCAAGAAACTCCTCACACAAGTCAGCAAACAAATTATCAACCAAGTCATTAATTAAATCAATATGAAAGATAAAATGTTCTTCCATGGGATGTTTCATAGCATCAAGAATATTAAATCTCACTATAGGGACTCAAAACACAAAAGCACAAAGTAATGGTAAAAAAAATCACATAAAAATTCAACAGAAACTATATGTAAAGATTTTTAAAAATTATGAGAGCACCACAGCATGAAACTACACAAAAATGAAACTAAAAAATGTAATAAAAATATTAAAAAATTAAAAAAGTGGTATAAATGATGGAATTTAGCCAAAATATGAGTGACCTAGTTACATGTAACAAGCTTTACTTAAAATGCTATTTTATATGGTCTTTCCCAGTTAGGTGCTAGTTTCTTTTCTCTTGCATTGTTCCCTCTGATGTCCGTGGTTCGAGTGTCGAGCTCAACTAAATAATAAAATTTCAGTTCTACCGATAACTTGTAGTACAAGGCAACGAACTGAGTCGTCTCTTGAGGATCAAGATACCAATCAAACCAAATCAAGATCACACAAGGGGGATTGTGTATATAGAATGTAAACGTAATAATTAAATATAAGAAAGAAAATCAAATCACAAAGCTACCAATCCAAGAAATCGTTAGAAATCTAGTTAGCTTGTCATCGATCACTAAACATGTATCTGGATTAAATTAATTAGTTAATCTATGATTAGCTAAAATCTCTACATCAAATACATAGAATTCAACACTAGATAATCATCTAGAATTTAACTAACAAATAATTCATAAATCTGCAATCGCTAGAATCATGCAACCTATGTTAGTTTAACAACCAGAATTCAATTAACCCAGATTAACAAATCTGCCATCCTAACCTTCTTCAATTCATGTGACTAAACCAAAATTAAGCAATCATAATTTAATCACAAATCTTAATTAGGATTAAGGATTCAATCAAATCACATCACATAACAGAAATTTCTAATCATATAATTTGAAATTCAAATCAAGAGAAGAAGAAGATAATTAATTCAACTCAAAATCAAAATTAGGAATAAAATCTCAAAGCCAAACTAGAATTTCCTTAAGATCCTTGGATTGAACTTAGATAATTAGCTCTCCATGGCTGCCACACACAATTTACAAAAAAAAAAAAAGAGAAAACTCTAGGTAGAAGAATCAAGTAAAAATGGTTTGGCTTTCTATCTATCTCAGGTTTCCTATTTATACAAAAATAATTACCCTAAAAAATAAGAATCCTAATTTACCCCTAGGTTAAAGCTAATCCTCTACCTCTTAGCTTTCCTTAGCCACCGAAATCACTTCAATTGGGCTTAAGATGGGAGAATTAAGCCCAAATCACTTTTAATAGGTCTCTTATGCCATCAGCTGACTTCATAGGGGTGAAACGCCATCAAAACGCTGTAGTTTCAATTTGTGGTCTCATAATAATTTAATATCTATGTCTTACCTTTCGAATGCCACTGATTTCAGGTCCATATCACCCCTATAGCCCGAATTATGGATCAATTAGTGCACACTACTCGGGTTATGCGACAGAACCCGAGTTCTGACTTCCAAGCCCAATTCGGTCCACTAGATATCTGATTCAGCTCTGGGGCTCATCAAAGTTTGTAGGGCTTTCTCTTAGCTTTCCTACAAGGTAAAATTCATAATTATTAGATATATAGAACTCAAGATATGGTCGAAATACAAAAATAGTGTAAAATCCTAATAATGCTAGAAAAAATTAATTAAGCCCAATTTGAGCCCAAACTTATAAATTATGGCCAAGCTCAATCAATTAAGTACATGGAGAGTGTAAAGGACTAAAAATAGGGGTTTATTAATTATGAAATCTGTGATTATCAGTTTGCTCTACGTAGTATGAGATCACCAGGGTTGAACCACCATGGGATCACTTTGGAATTATATCACGCGATAATTTTCTACTTTAGGCGCTATTCTTCTAAGAGGTCAAGTTCATGGCGGATAAGGTCAGAGTTGGTTTCTGTGGAAAAGTTATGCTTCCTCCAACTCGATATTCCTATCTCCGCCGGGATCATGGCTTCACAACCATAAGTTAACTTGAAGGGAATTTCTCCTATGGAGGAGTGTGGTGTGGTTCGATATATCCATAGGACATGATTGAGTTGTTCCACCCAACTTCCTTTAGCATCAATAAGTCTTTTCTTTATCCCCCTAGTATAACTCAGTTGGCGGCCTCGACTTGCTCGTTAGTTTTCGGGTGCTCTACCAAGGTGAAATGCTATTTGATCTTAAGCCCCCCCAGGAGATCTTTAAATTTCTTATCAATGAATTGAGTTTCGTTGTCTGTAACAATTGACTCTGGGACTATGAATCTGCTTGTGATATTCCCGTAGGTGAATTTTTGGATTCTCATGGAGGAGATTATGGCCAATCGTTCTGCTTTAATCCACTTGGTGAAATAATTAATGGCTACCACCAAGTATTTTACTTGCCCGGGGGCTTAGGGAAAAAGGGCCTAAAATGTCCATTCCCTATTGGTAGAACGGCCAAAGGAAGGACATTGTTGACAACTCTTCAGGTGGTGCAGCATAGATGTCTGAGTGGTGTTGGAACTTATCACATTTTTGCACATGCTCCATGCTATCAACTTCCATGGTGGGCCAATAATACCATTCTCTTAATGTTTTCCTTGCCAGGGATTTTCTGCTTAGGTGGTGGCTCAAGCTTCCCTCATGAATTTTGACCAGGACATATTCTGCCTCCTTGGGACCGAGGCACTTGAGGAGGGGACATAAGAAACCTTGGTAATACAACTGGCTATCGTAAGTGGTATACCAAGCCGCTGTCCACATTACTTTATGGGTTTCTTTTTCGACCTCGATGAGTGAGCCATTACAAAGGTAGGCTAAAATAGGCATCATCTAGGATTCCTCAACCTCCAGTGAGAGGACTTCATTGCCTGTGATATTGGAAGTGAATAGAGTGTCTTGAATTACAGACTTGTTGTTGCTCGAGCTCTTAGTGTTAGCCTGTTTTGACAAGATGTCAGCTCTAGAGTTTTGATCCTTGGGGATGTGCTCCACACTAACGTTATCAAAACTTTCCATAAGTTTTTAACCTTGGCTAGGTATTTTCGCAGCAAGGGTTCTTTCACTAGATATTCTCATTTGATTTGGGATGTTTCCAATTGTGAGTCGCTACATAGAACTACGTCTATGGCCCCCATTTCCTTTGCCATGGTGATACCTGTTATGTAGGGAACTCAAATCTCAATGAGTGTTCTAGCATGAGGCCAACTTCATTTTCCAACATAACTCTGGCCCCGCTCCATTTTGGATTCGAGGATTCATCGATATAAATGGTCCACAAATGTGATCTACGGTTACGGGAGTCTAGTGTGAGTTCGATCAAGAAGTCGGACAGTACTTAGGCTTTAATGGCTAGTCTTAGCTCGTGGATGATTTTGAACTCAGAGAGCTCTACAGACCAAGCAATCATTCTCCCTGTGAAATCTGGATTGTGCAGTACCTACCTGATAGGTTGGTTTGTCCTTACCACTATGGGGTGGCATTGGAAGTATTGTCTCAACCTTTTTGCAGTGACTACTAATGCTAGAGCCAGCTTCTCAATTTTCTGGTAACGAGCTTCCGGATTTTAGAGAACTTTGCTGACAAAATAAACTAGTCTTTAGCCTTCATCTATCTCCCTTATCAGAACCGAGCTAACAACTTCATTGCTGACAGAGAGGTAGATGTAGAACATCTCGCCAGGGTTCGGTCTTGTCAGGATGGGTGGTGTTGACAAGATCTTTTTTAGTTTTTGGAACACAACTTTACATTCCGAGGTCCATTAAAAGTTTTTCCCCTTCTTTAAAGTTTGAAAAAAAAAAGGGAGAGACTTTTGGGTAGTCTTGGCCAAGAAACGCATGAGGGCTGCGATTCGACCTGTCAACTGTTGTACTTGTTTGACGGATTAGGGGCTACGCATGTTGAGCACCGTTTGACATTTCTCTTGGTTTGCTTCGATACTACGGTTCGTCAGCAAAAACCCTATAAATTTTCTAGCTTGTACCTTGAATGCCCATTTCTCTGGGTTTAGTAGTATGTTATGCTTCTGAACCTCGACAAATACCTTTTTCAAATCCTGGATGTGATCACCAGTGTCTGTCATCTTAACAATTATGTCATTAATGTACACTTCTAGTATCTTGCCAATCTGTCCTTCAATGACCTTATTCATCATGCGCTAGTAAGTGGCCCCTACATTTTTTAGCCCAAATGGCATAACTTAGTAGCAGTAACTTCCCATCTTGGTTACAAAGGTTGTCTTATCCTCGTCGTCTAGATGCATGTGGATCTGGTTATAGCTAGAGTATGCATCTATAAAGGAAAATAATCTAAAACTGGACGAGTTGTTCACCATCTTGTCAATAGTAGGAAGTGGGTAAGGGTCCTTTAGATATGCCTTGTTGAGGTTGGTGTAGTTGACACACATACGCCATTTTCCATTGGCCTTTTTGATTAGGATCACATTTGAAATCCACGTGCTATAGGGGACCTCCCTGATGAAATCGGCATTCAAGAGTTCCTTCACTTGTTTTTGTATTACATCTTGTCTTTCCAGCCTAACTTTCTTTCTTTGTTGTGCCATTGGGTTGGCGTTCCTCATGATAGAAAGACAGTGGCAAACTAATTCAGGATCTAAGCCTAGCAAGTCTTCTGAAGTCCAAGCGAACAAGTCCTTGTTTTTCTGAAGGATCTCGGTTAGCTGGGCTTTCTCTTCTTGGCTGAGTTGCCCCCCCAATCTTGGTGACTTGGTCTGGTTCGACTCCCAACTAAAGGGTTTGGAGCTCTTCGTCTAGAAGGGGTCGTGTATCCCAGATCTCTTCGCGTACATCCAGCTCGGTCAAGAGGATGTTAATGGAGTCTGTAGTGACTGGGACTGGATTGTAGCGCGGGATTGCTGTTCGTAGTCTCTTAGCGATTTTCAGGTTTTTGTTATAGCACTTCCTTGCCACGACTTGGTCTCCCTTTACTGTCACAATCCTATCTTGCTGGTCCAAAAATTTCATGGCCAAGTGGGGTATGGAGATTATTGCCCTAAGGGCATTGAGTGAAGAGCAGCCCAGAATAATATTATAGGCGGAGTGGCAGTCTACCGCCAAAAACCTGACCTTGACAGTTTTGAAGAGGGGGTCTTTTCCCAAAAAGTGAGTCTTGATATACCCAACTGGGATGATCTTGTGACCGGTGAACTCGATCAGCTCGCCAGAATGTGGAATGAGCTCTTCATTCGATAATCCTAACTTGTTGAATAAGTCTAAGAACATTATATCAGCCGAGATTCCCTAGTCCACGAATATTCTTTGGACCTCGGTGTTTGTGATTATTCCAGTGATGACCATAAGGTCATCGTGGTCTAGAATGGTGTTACCATAGTCCTTGTCAGAAAACGAGATCAGAGGGGCCTTTCTTGACCCTCTTCTTGATTTGGATTCTGCAAGGGAAGTAACACTCATCACTGCCTGAATGGCCCTCTTCCTAGCATTTGCTGACTCACCACCGTACGCGTATCCTCCAGAAATGGTGTTTACCATCTGGGTTACTTCAAAGTGGCAGCGATTATCTCACACTAGGTCTCCAGGTCTTCGCAGCACTAACGACCACTGTTTAGCATCTTGGGAATACACCTTTTCCAAACTGGAGCGTTGTCTCTCCGGAACTTTCTCGAGAAGCGGGGGGAGATTCTCTTCGGTGGACGAATTCTCGTGCCCATCCTGCCTGGGTTCCAGTCAAGTTAAGGTTTGTTCATGGGCGATAGGGATTAATGCTGGAGGTAGGTTGTGCGATGTTGAAGCTTGATTTTGGTTTGTTGGAGTTTTTCTCCTCCTTGCGTTCACCATTGTGGCAATGTTAGAGGGAGTATTGGAAGTGGTGTTGGGAGTAGAAATTTATCATTTCCTACAGACAACACCAATGTTCAGAACTGGGTTATGAGAGTTACTTGAGAAGGTAAAAATGGTGCATTCTTCCATGGCGCAGCAGCAACAGTTTGAGGAGCGAGGGGGTGGGTACCTACAAAAGGCACTCTGACACTTAAGTCATCAAGGAGGATAGTGTGTAATGGAATTAATACGTACCTTTGTCCTCTTGTTTTGCCTTTATATAAAGACGTATAAGGACGTAAAAATTGTGGGGGTTCTGAGTGTTTCAGTACGTATTGTATGTTGTCCCCTAATGGTGTAGGAAATCGTCATTCCGTATGCTATATCCTCTCCATTCGAGTGGAGTGGTATCTCCTCTTTTCTGTCGGGGGAGACAGGCTCAGTGGACGAGTTACTTCCTGCGCATGGCACATCCAGGGTCCAACCTAGCAGGTTGGATTGCTCCAATTCTACAGGCATGTACTCAATCCATAATAAGTTATATCTAAATTTTCATTTCTATAAGTTTTCTCAATATATTTTCATGATACATAGGAGGTATAAGTATTCAAGTATAGGAGGATAGGTGGTATAGCAAAGCATTAAGGTTTTAATATTATCATCACATACAAATTCAAAAACTTGAGCCGGTATTAATTGAGCTATAATTGTAACACCCCAAAAATTATTCATTTCATCATAAGTAGTCATTTGATAATATTTATGATTTTTGAGAATTTTTTTGGATATTTTCAGAAATGTTAAATATTTTAATATATTTTTCATTTTGCGTGCACACTGAACAGAGTAAGTGTAACACCCAAAAAATTATTTGGTTTATTATAAATAGTCATTTTATAATATTTATAATTTTTGTGGATTTTTTCAGAAACGTTGAATATTTTAATATATTTCTCATTTTGCGTACGCACTGAGCGAGGCCGGGAAAATGAAATATTTTCCCTTTGGCTGGTAAACTTTGAACTGTGGAAACGTCGATGGGGGATCTTACTAAACTCGAGGTCGGACACAGTTTACGAGGTTTATGTTTTTTGACATTTTATCTGATAAATAAAATCGTAGTACGTTCTGTTAAATAAAATTCTGCAGTACGCTCTATTATCCATTGGACAATGTATATTGGCTTTGTGAACTATAACAATTGTCCATTGGGTAATAGCTTGTAGTGAAAATTCTAATCATCTTATTACTTTATTACTTTATCATCTTATCACCTTATCTAAATGACATCAACTTTATGTCTAATCAAATTTACTTTTGAAAAAGCTATCAAGCTAACCCTAATTTTAGAAGCCAATTTCCCCCTCTTTTCTCCCTCATACTCCACGACCATGAGGCCTTTTTGTGAGCCAAAAAGTGGCTTTCCACTTTATCATTTCACATTTCTAGTTTTCAAAATCCAAAAGCTATCATCATTCTTACTATCATTTTCTCTCTCTACACTCATTTTTCTCTCAAGTTCTCCTCCTTCTCTCTTCTCCCCCATACACGGCCACACCTCCTTCATGCCTCCAAAGATTGCAAAAATTCCAAATAACCATATTTTCCTAACCTCCATCACATTCTAAACACCTTTCTAGTTGAAGTTTACTTGAAAAGCTTCCATCTTCATCATCTTCTTCAAGCTTCAAAGTTTAAAGCTTTAGGGTAAGATTCTTAATTTCTCACCTTCTCTTCTTCATTTTCGTTTTAATGGTCTTCATCATGACCATTTATTCTCTTTTTTCCAAGCCTTGGTATTAATTTGAGGAGTTGTGATTTCTAGGGTTTTGGAGGACTCTTGGCTGAAATTATCAAGAAGTAAACAAGCAGATTTCTTCTCTTGATTTCTCTTGGGTAAGAGGGAGATGGTCCACTTAAACCTCTATTGGTAGTGAGAGGCTTTATTTTGTGTTGGTTATGAGAAACCATTGTTAGGGTTACTCTCTTGGATGTATGATTTTGATACTTATATGTTGATTTTACCTTGTATGATTTATTGGATTGAATATATATATGTATATTGATGACCTTGGATTGATTTCGGTGGATTGGAAACATGAAGTGGAAGCAAGGGTTCCTTGCTCTCCTCTAAGTGGCTCATGGCCATACCCCTCAAATAGGGTGTTCATGGTTAAAAATTGGTAACAAGTGGAGACATAACTAATCAAGTGAATAACATGAAATGGAGTGAAGGAAAATTTAAGGTTTCTACCCTTGGGAGGCCTACGGCCTCTAGGGCCATTTTGGGGCCCAACCATGTGACTTCATGCAACCTTGGAATTTAATTAGTCAAGTGATTAAGTAGTTAACAATGTGATGGAAAGAAATCTAATTGATAACCGACGAGCGCCAAACTCAGTCAAAATTATAACTGAAGTTATTACCTAAGCTTGTAGCACAGTGGCAACACCGGATCATCTCCACGAGGATTGTAGATGCAATTTAATCAAATCAAGTGAAAGTTTAGCAAAGGGGGTTTTGACAGTTTAAGATCGCACTTAACAAAATTAAAGGAAGAAATAACAATTAAAGAGCAGTCAATTTAGAAACCTATCCAAGATTGAGTGGATTCAATCATAGACCCTTCATAGAACACTTGAAGCGCAATCGAATTATTAATTTGGATCTAACCGAGATCTCTGCATCAAATCCAGAATTCATACTAGACGATCGTCTAGAATTCAATTAACAAGTGATAAACACAAATCCGCAATCACACCATTCATGAAGATCTATGTTAATTTCAAGTACCGAATTCAATTAACTTAGGCACAAATCAGTAACCCAACCTTTTCAATTCTGTGATTAATTTAGATCAATCAGTTCTAAGTTTCATCACAAATCTCAATCTTCATTTATGTGATTAGTTTAGATCAATCAGTTCTAAGTTTTATCATAAATCTCAATCTTAAACCAAGATCAAATCAGATCAATATAAATAGAATCACCATTCATGCATTCAAGATCAAGAAGAATAAATTGAGAAGAATAAAAGAGGAATTCAATTACAAATCAAATACAATACATAACCAAGGTCTCAAGAATCCAAACCACAATCTCTTCAAGAGTTCTAAATTGACCGAAAGTAGCTTAGCCCTCCATTACCACGAAGGGGAGCATCAAAATATACAAAAGCTATGAGAAACTATAAAGAAACAAGAAGAAACTATGAGAGAAATGAAGGAGAATACAACTTCTTACTTTCATGATAACCAATGGTGCCTTTTATAAAAGTCTAGGGTAACAAAATGACAAAGGGGAGTGGGTGGATGAGTGGGGTAGTTGAGTGGGTTAGTGAGTAGAGTAGTTGAGAGGGTTGGTGAGTGGAGTAGTTGAGAGGGTTGGTGAGTGGAGTAGTTGAGTGGGTTGGTGAGTGAAGTAGTTGAGTGGGTTGTTGAGGACGAAAATTTCTTGTCTGACTTGGAAGCCAAAAACGACTAACTATACTTCAGACTCATGAAAAGTACTCTTCATGAAAGTTGTAGATCTTTGTCTTGGCTATAACATGCATATCTAGATCGTCCAATTTGGCTTCCTACAACCCAAGATATGACCCAAATACCACAGGTTGCTCAGACCCAACTTCAGCACCTCTGTTCGGACTTGTAAGCTCAAACTGACCCATTAGACTTCATTTTTTCAAAAAATGTTCTTCATGAAAGTTGTTTATTTGGATCTTAACTATCAACTATCCAAATTTCAGCCTATCTCCATTATTACCGTTTGAGATATGATTTTATGAGTGCACACCATTTGAATTCTAGTGACAGAATCCGTATTCTGACTTTCATGTAAACGTAGGTCCCTTAGACATCTGTTTAGGACTTCGAGATCTTCATCAAAGTTGTAGAGCTTCCTCTTAGCTTTCCTACAAGGTAAAATTCATGATTATCAGATATCAGGAACTCAAGTTATGGCCAAAATACAGAAACAGTGTCAAATCTCAATAATGCTGAAAATATTCAATTAGGACCAATTTGAGCTCAAACTCACAAAATCATACCAAACTCAATCAATTAAGAATATGGAGAGTGTAAATGACTAAACATAAGAGTTTCTTAATGAATAAAATATGTGATTATCAAATTCCCCCACACTTAGCTTTTTGCACTCTTGGGCAAAACTTAAGACCAAAACAAGGACATAAGAGATTAACAAAAATTTAAATTCCAACGACATTCAAGAGCCCAAAATTTTACAATCAAGAAGAACAACCAAAGGTTCAAGGGATCAAAACATTCATGAGTTAACAATTATCCATATCTCAAACCAACAAGCAAGGTATCTTCAATATGAATCGAGAATGATAGATCTTCACAAGATTCCCTCTCAATCTCTCAAGTGTTTAAAAGGTAGGTATTTCACTCAATTCAACCTATAAAAATTGCACTACCATAAGCTTACTTATCTTTTACTTCTCCACTACTCAAAACACATGCACACACAAATTATGAGGACTTTATTCAAGGTTGTAGTGAGGTCAAGGTAACAGAAGAGGATAAAATGGATGTGAGAAGATAAATACCAAAGGGAATAAAAGCAAATAAGGGCTGAGTTCAAATAACAAGCATAAAAGTTCATCCCAACTCTAATGT
The DNA here is from genome assembly GCA_029884595.1 of Ormosia semicastrata. NCBI lineage: Eukaryota > Viridiplantae > Streptophyta > Magnoliopsida > Fabales > Fabaceae > Ormosia > Ormosia semicastrata. The sequence continues at coordinate 21,704,445 of JAQQTO010000060.1, forward strand.
ATATCCCTTTACATATTCATTTCCCAATCCTTTTCTTTTCTTTTTTTTTCTTTTTTTTATATATATATGAACATAACTATATACATACATTTTTCCTCTTTTTTTTAGGCACTTTTTCCTTTTTCAACAACCATTTTGTACACACACCCCCACACTTATTCAAAAACTCATCCATTAACCAAGCTAATGTTCTTTTATTCCCTAAGGTAAAGTAAGAACACGATTTTTCATTTAAGGCACATAATGAGCTAGAAACAAGGAATGGTCAAATAAGCTCAAAGGGGTTAAGTAAAGGAAAATATACAAGGTTGGCAGGAATCAAAGAATTTTCAAGAAGTCAAAAGAGTCCTTAATATCATATTGAAAACAAGGTTAGCTATTCGGTTAAACTAGCTAATTAAGAAAGAGGGCCTCAATTATATTCATGCATGCAAGTGAAATGTAGCCTCAAAAAGAATCAAAGCAAGTTCTAGAGTGGTCATTAACATGAGTGAAAATCACACAAGAAAGAAGAGAATGGCATAAATGTTAAATCCATCCATTAGGCTCAAAATCTCACAAGGTATGCATACATCAAACTCAATTTATCAATTCAATCATCCATCACCAAACATATCAGTTCAAGAAGGGAGAAAAGTTATTCAATCATGCAATGAATCCTTTTTTTTTAAACAAAACAAAAAATAAAAAAAAATGCTAAAATCTCTCCCCCATACTTAATATAACATTGCCCTCAATGTGAAAAAGAGATATAGAAAAGAGTAACACAACCTGATAAGAAGTGAATCAACGCTAAGCAGAAAAGAAGCACACTGTCAGTGCCGTATCAGACCCTGAAAAGAAATAAAATAATAAAATTTTAGTACTTCCACAATTTAATACTAATTAATTACTACCTAAAAAAACTCCTTACTCTGCCATCAATTAAGATGCGTCTCAAGAGTAAAATTACTCCTTACTCTGCCATCACTAATTGGTTTAATAAGTCCATGACAATCATATCATACTTTCCAAACAAAACAACAATAAATTTTCTTTTTTTGGTCAACTATCCTTCCCCCCCAACTAGATCACAACATTGTCCTCAATGTTAAAATATAGATGAATAAAAGATAGAAGATATTACCTGTTGGAGAAAGCTGACACAAATTTAAACAGAAATAAAGTACAATAAAATCAAACCGATTAAAGAGAAAGTGTCAGATCGGCTTTCTTTTCTTGTTACTCCCTTTTGCTTCTGTTGACCAATCTATCTCGAGCTAATACCTTATCAGGTACATACTCAAAAGCTTCTAATTTATCAATGAGCTCATCAATAGTGGAGGCAGAGATAAGAAGTTGTCTTGCCGAAGGAGTGATAAAGTTCTGTTCCACAACTTTGTCAAGAAAAGATAACAAAAGATCAAAGAAATTATTAACATTCAACAAACCAATGGGTTTATGGAGGATGTTCAGTTTGGCCCAAGAGACAATTTGAAAAATTTCTTCCAAAGTACCAAAACCACCTGGTAAGACAAGAAATGCATCAGAATTGTCAACCATTGTTTTCATTCGTCCATGCATAGATGTTACTTGAATTTCTTCTCCAACTGTCTTTCCAGTGATGTTATTTTTAGCTAAAGGTTTAGGAATAACACCTAAAACCTGACTGCCTCCTATAAAAGCAGAAAGTGATACAGCCCCCATTAACCCACGACAACCTCCCCCATATATAAGATGAATATTCCTCGCAGCAAGTGATCGACCAAGAGTGCTAGCTGCGTTTACAAACTCTAATCCCTTCCCATAACTCGACCCACAAAAAACACAGATATTTTTGAGGTTACGAATAGAAGGCCCCATTCAATACTCTTCCTCTCTGTGAGTGTTTCTGAGTTGAAGGAAAATGGAGAAAATGGAGTGTTTAAATAAGAAAAAGAATGGAAAGGGGAATAATTGCACCTATAAGGGTAGGTTGACGGTTGTCAGAAAAGGTTGAATTTACGAAACACAGAATCTTTTCTTTCTTTTTTTTTTTTTTTTTTTTTTTTTTTTTTTTTTTTTTTTTTTTTTTTTTTTTTTGTTAGAAAGATGACATGAAGAAGAAGAAGAGGATGATACGTACAGATTGTTTGTAGATATGGCTCACATCTGCCTCTGGTTTAACGTCCAGTAACGGCTTAAACGTCTTCTATGAGTCGAGGATAAGCTTCCCATCCAATTTTCTTATAAATTGGCAAACAGGGTCTTTTAGAGTCAGATTCCCAAGACTGTAGCATTTTTCTTCATCCTTGAAGAGATTCTACAATTTAAGAATTTCACGATGCACCAATCCACAAGAATGCGTCTCAAGAGTCAATAAGATATCATCTAATGACTCCTTACTCAGTTCATGCTTAATGAAGAAAATTTTATCTTCTCTATTTGCGGAAACCATGCCCAAAGTACGACATCGCTTGTTACAGTTTCATCGTCCACATTTGTGACAGACTTGTAATCTTTTTGCTCTTCTCCTTTTAGAATATGAACTTCTTCCAAGACCGGGCATATATGAGTCAAATGAAATTGAGGACTCACCTGCTAATCGGACCTTTGCTTCAATTATCCAGCGTACATCTTCTAGCATACCTTTGTGCATTAACAGTCTCAATCTTTCACATCGAACTTTGTAGATTTTTCTCAGAGCATTTTGAGGAAGAGAAGGAAAATGTTTGCTCAGGTTTGAAAGAATGACATCCATTTTGAAGGAGAAGAAGGGTTCAGTTATTTTGGGAAACTGAAAAATAAACCGACTTGAGAGTCACAGAGTACCGTATCCGCCACTTAACCGGTAACACAAAGAACTCAAGAACTTGGTTTTTCAGGAATGGTTGAGTCTTTGTCCATTAACTTTAAGCACATTACCATTCCTAGGATCCTCAATATCTACGGCCCCAAAGGATACACGTGTTTGACAACAAAAGAACCGCGCCACCTAGATCTCAATTTTCCAAAGAGTAGGTGCAGATGATAATCTCAAAGCAGAACTTTTTTGACCAATTTTCGTAGTTTTTGTAAAAGGTGTAACTGACCTTGCATAAAGTAGGCCAATAAAATCCATACTGCAAGATTTTCGCAGTTGTTGTGTTGAAAAAAAAAATGACCTCCACATGCTTCCGAGTGACAAAATTTAATGTCACTACCTACCTCATTGTCGGGCAAACAGCTATTTTTTTTTCTCTTTTTTTCTCTTTTTTTTATTCATAATGCGGATGGAGAAGGTTCATCACCTCCATTTCTGCATTCTCTGGAAGTTCATGATACTGTTTGAGGCGGTGTCCATTTACGATGAAAACTTTGGCAGTGACCTCACTTTTAATCTGAACAGCACTAGAAGGAAAAACCTTAGTAATAATAAATGGTCCATCCCATCTAGACTTTAATTTGCCAGGCATGAGTCGGAGGCGGGAGTTATAGAGGAGAACTTTTTGACCAATCTCGAATGTTTTCCTCAGAATCAACTTATCATGGAAGGCTTTGGTCTTCTCCTTATAAAGTTTGGAACTTTCATAAGCCTCCAAGCGGATCTCCTCCAATTGCTGCAGCTGCAGCTTCCTCTCCATACCTGCTTGATCTAGGTCCAAGTTGCACCTTTTCACCGCCCAGAATGCACGATGCTCAATTTCCACCGGCAGGTGGCAGGCTTTTCCAAAAATAATCCGATACGGAGACATCCCGATTGGTGTCTTATAAGCAGTCCGGTAAGCCCATAAAGCATCCTTAAGCCTCTTGCTCCAATCCTTTCTGTTAGGTTGAACTGTCTTCTGAAGTATTTGCTTGATCTCCCTGTTGGAAATCTCGGCTTGCCCATTAGTTTGGGGATGGTAAGGTGTAGAAACTCTGTGCAAGATCCCATACTTTTTCATCAAAGCTTCCATGCTTCGATTACAAAAATGTGAACCCTGATCATTGATGATGGCCTTCGGAACTCCAAACCTGCAGAAAATCTGTGATCTAACAAAATCCACAACAACTTTGGAATCATCAGTCCGAGTAGCTTTCGCCTCCACCCACTTGGATACATAATCAACAACTAGAAAAATGTAAACAAAACCAAAAGAAACAGGAAAGGGTCCCATAAAATCAATACCCCATACATCAAAAATCTCACAGAACAATAAGGATTTCTGGGGCATCTCATTCCTTCGAGAAGTGTTTCCTATTCTTTGGCATTGATCACAAGATTTACAAAATACATATGCATCATGAAATAGAGTGGGCTAATATAATCCAGATTCCAAAACTTTCCTAGCAGTCCTTTGGGGACCAAAATGACCGCCACATGCAAGTGTATGACAAAAGCTAAAAATAGAATGAAATTCATTATTAGGCACGCATCTCCTAATGACTTGGTCACTACAAAATTTCCACAGATAAGGGTCATCCAACACATAATATTTTGACTCACTCTTCAATTTACCAATCTGAGCCCTAATAAAATGTGCAGGGAAAACACCAAGAACTAAGAAATTTATCAAATCAACAAACCAAGGAGTGTTACCTTGCGACTTGAAAAGTCGCTCATCGAGAAGACATCATGGATAGGAAAAGTATCTGCCTCCCTTTCAATTCGCTTAGGTGATCAGCCACTAAATTCTCCGCTCCACTTTTATCACGGATTTCAATATCAAACTCTTGGAGGAGCAAAATCCACCTAATCAACCTAGGCTTTGCATCAAGCTTCTTCAGGAGAAACTTCAGAGCTGTATGATCTGAAAACACAACCACTCTAGAACCAAGCAAATATGATCGAAATTTGTCTAAAGCAAAAACAATTGCTAAAAGTTCTTTTTCAGTGGTGGTGTAGTTGACTTGTGCAGGATCTAAAGTTCTTGAAGCATAGGAGATGACATGAGATATTTTGCCGACCCTTTGTGCAAGAACAGCTCCTAAAGCATAATTAGAGGCATCACACATGAGCTCAAATGGGAGTGTCCAGTCTGGTGGCTGGATGATAGGTGTACTGGTCAATGCTTGCTTCAAGTGATTGAAGGCATCCTTGCATTTCTGGTCAAAATGGAACTCCACTTCTTTTTGTAGCAAGTTGGATAGTGGAAGAGCAATTTTGCTGAAATCTTTTATGAATCGCCTATAGAAACTTGCATGACCAAGGAAAGAACGAACCTCCCGCACGCATGTAGGGTAAGATAGGCATGAAATAACATCTATTTTTGCAGGATCTACCTCAATACCCTTGCTAGATATTATATGCCCTAAAACTATGCCTTGCTCTACCATGAAATGACATTTCTCAAAATTCAGAACAATGTTAGCCTTAATGCATTTATGCAAAACCTGAGTCAAACTATCCAAACATGCATCAAAGGAAGAGCCATAGACAGTAAAGTCATCCATGAATACATCCATGCAATTTTCTAAAAGGTCAGAAAATATACTTACCATACATCTTTGAAAGGTGCCTGGAGCGTTGCACAGACCAAAAGGCATCCTTCTGTATGCAAATGTGCCAAATGGGCAAGTGAAATTAGTTTTATCTTGGTCTTCTGGGGCTATATGGATCTGAAAATAACCAGAATATCCATCTAAGAAACAGTAATGCGACTTGCCAGCTAGTCTCTCTAACATCTGATCAATGAAAGGCAATGGGAAATGATCTTTCTTGGTGGCTTGGTTAAGTCGTCTGTAATCAATGCAAACCCGCCAACTATTTTGAATTCTTGTGGGTAGTAGCTCATTGTTCTAATTTTCAACTACTGTGACCCCAGATTTCTTTGGAACAACCTGCACGGGGCTCACCCATTTACTATCAGATATGGGATAAATAATGCCAGCTTGCAGTAGCTTGGTAACTTCCTTTTTTACCACATCCAGAGTCAGGGGGTTCAGTCTCCTTTGGGGCTGCCGTACTGGTTTAGTATCTTCCTCCAACAAAATCCTATGTATGCATGTGGAGGGACTGATACCAGGAAGATCTGCAAGTGTCCATCCGATGGCTTGTTTATTTTGCCTCAAAACCTGCAGTAATTTTTTTTCTTGATTAGGTTGCAAATTTTTAGCAACAATCACAGGCAGCTTCTCACCATCTTCCAAATATGCATATTTAAGATGGTCCGGCAAAATCTTTAATTCTAAGGATGGAGGCTGTACAATGGAGGGCAACAAGCTGTTTGAAACAATTAACTCAGCAACATTAAATTCAACATACTTCTGACTCTCATTTTCACATTGCATCATTCAAGTCAGCAGCTACATCACCACTTATAACTGCATAAATCTCAGCACATGCAGCACATGGTACAATATCACAACCAGCACATGTTTCACAGGTAACAGAATCCAAAAAATCAGCAATATCAGGAAATTTAGCATAAATATCAGCATAAACATCGTCAACTAGTATATCAATCATATCAACATGGAAAACAGAATGCTCCTCTAGGGGATGTCTCATGGCCTCAAAAATGTTAAATTGTACCACATCGTCGCCAAATTCCATGGAAAGGGTGCCAGCATGCACATCTATCTTGGTCTTGGCTGTCTTGAGGAAAGGTCTACCTAGGATCAATGGAGCATGGTTTGTTGAAGACTCATCTTCCATGTTCAGAATATAGAAGTCCGCTGGAAAAATTAGCTCATTCACTCGAACTAACACATCTTCTAGCACTCCTGCAAGATGAGCAGTGGTCCTATTTGCCAACTGAATCACTATACTAGTAGGTTGCAAAGTGCCAATGTTCAAGGACTGATATATTGACATAGGCATGACATTAATTGAAGCACCCAAGTCTAGCATTGCATGTTCAAATTTGTAGTTACCTATCATGCAAGGAATTGTGAAAGTTCCAGGATCTTTGCATTTTTGTGGCATGCTTGGTAGAATCATTGCAGAAACATTTCTGCCCATGCTTATTTTCTCAATACCCTTAAGTCTTCTCTTGTGAGTACATAACTCTTTGAGGAATTTGGCATATTTCAAAATCTGCTTGATTGCATCAAGGAGGGGAATATTGATTTCCACCTTCCTGAATGTGTCCATGACTTCTCTTTCTAATTCTGTTTGCGCAGTATGCTTGGACTGTTTGACTCTGTTTGGAAAAGGTAGTGGAATGGCCAGATTTGAATTCTCTGCACATTTCTTCTGTGTCACAGATTTTTGGACTGAGCTATCCACTTTCTTCTATTTCTGGTCACCTTCTGGTTGCTGCACTTGTAGTTCAGGTTATGGTGGAGTAGGACCATCAACTTCTCTGCCACTTCTCAAGCTAATGGCACTTACATTGCCTCTTGGGTTGTTGACTATTTGTGAAGGCAATTGGTTCGACCCTTGACTTTTTAGCTCACTCAGAGTGGTTGCCATCTGCCCAATTTGAGTTTGTAAATTCTGGGTGGTGGCATTGACATTCTGCTGAAACTGTTTCATCAAGTCTTCGAAAGGTGGCTCAGCTGGAGTGGCTATTGGAACAGGTAGCTGGAGGGGCTGCTACATGGGTGGCGGCACAGGTTGTGCTTGCCTAAATGTAGGTGGTTGGTACTTGTTGCTAGGGCCTGTAGCTTGGTATCTAAATTGCGGTTGCTGCTGTTGGTAGGGCTATTGTTGTTGTTGACCAGAATTTCTATATCTCAGGTTGGGATGGTCCCTCCAGCCAGGGTTATAGGTATTAGAAAATGGATCATATCTGGGCTGCTGCTGTGATTGCTGATATTGGGGTCTACCAGGAAAAATACCAGCTGCTGCAACAGATTACTCTGGAAAAATAGAACCACCATCCTGAAGTGTGGGGCATGCATCAGTAGGATGAGATGAACAAGAGCAAATGTCACACACAGTTGCAGCCATCTGCATTGGTGCTTGTTGTCCCACTGTTAACTGCCTCACCAAAGAAGTCAATTCATCAAGTCTGTGTTCCATTCTCTGTTGGTCTACATGAGATGATTGAATCTCATTGACTCCTCTGGTTGAGGTAATAATTCGTGTGCCAAATTGTTGGGTGTTGGCTGCCATATTTGCTATCAAATCTCTCACTGCTGCAGGGGTCTTGTCTACTAAGGCTCCTCCAGAGGCAGCATCCACCATGCTTCTGTCATTTGGCAGCAAGCCTTCATAGAAATATTGAATTAAGAGTTGAACGGTGATTTGGTCGTGGGGACAGCTCGAGCACAGCTTCTTGAATCTTTCCCAATATTCATGCAAGGTCTCTCCTGTCATTTGTCTTATGCCACAAATATCTTTTCTAATGGCAGCAGCTCTAGAGGCAGGGAAAAATTTCTCTAAGAACAACCGCTTCATGTCAGTCCAACTTGTTACTGAACCTGGTGAAAGATAAAATAACCAATCCTTGGCTGTATCAGCAAGTGAGAAAGGAAATGCCCTCAGCTTGATGTGCTCTTCTGAGATCCCATGTGGCTTCATGGTTAAACAAACCACATGGAACTCCTTTAGATGCTTATGGGGATCCTCACCTGCAAAACCATGAAACTTGGGCAATAAATGTATCAATCCAGATTTTAACTCAAAATCAGCATCAAGATCTGGGTATTGAATACACAAAGACTAGTTAGTTATATCAGGAGCAGCAAGTTCCTTAAGAGTTCTATTCTGTATGTTATTAGCCATGGTTTCAGAATTATTCAAGATCTCAAGTTCACTCCCAATATTAAGATCAAATTCAGAAGTAATTCTTGCACTTGGCCTACGAGCTCTAATCAACCTATGCAAGGTTCTATCAATCTCAGGATCAAAGTCAACCAAGTTATCAGGGTCGGACCTAGTCATGCATCACACAAAAATAAATAAATAAGCAAAATATACTAGACAATGGATAAAAATGTTAGAAAAGTTAATAAAAAGCAAAAGTTAGTAAAAACACTTAAAATGAAAAGATTACACTTACTAATCCCGCAACAGCGCCAAAATTTTGACGATGCGCCGAACTCGGTCAAAATTATAACCAAAGTTATTACCTAAGCTTGTAGCAGTGACAACACCGGATCATCTCCACGAGGATTGTAGATGCAATTTAATCAAATCAAGTGAAAGTTTAGCAAAGGGAGTTTTGACAGTTTAAGATCGCACTTAACAAAATTAAAGGAAGAAATAACAATTAAAGAGCAGTCAATTTAGAAACCTATCCAAGATTGGGTGGATTCAATCATAGACCCTTCATAGAACACTTGAAGCGTAATCGAATTGTTAATTTGGATCTAACCGAGATCTCTGCATCAAATCCAGAATTCATACTAGACGATCGTCTAGAATTCAATTAACAAGTGATAAACACAAATCCGCAATCACACCATTCATGAAGATCTATGTTAATTTCAAGTACCGAATTCAATTAACTTAGGCACAAATCAGTAACCTAACCTTTTCAATTCTGTGATTAATTTAGATCAATCAGTTCTAAGTTTCATCACAAATCTCAATCTTCATTTATGTGATTGGTTTAGATCAATCAGTTCTAAGTTTCATCACAAATCTCAATCTTAAACTAAGATCAAATCAGATCAATATAAATAGAATCACCATTCATGCATTCAAGATCAAGAAGAAGAAATTGAGAAGAATAAAAGAGGAATTCAATTACAAATCAAATACAATACATAACCAAGGTCTCAAGAATCCAAACCACAATCTCTTCAAGAGTTCTAAATTGACCGAAAGTAGCTTAGCCCTCCATTACCACGAAGGGGAGCATCAAAATATACAAAAGCTATGAGAAACTATGAAGAAACAAGAAGAAATTATGAGAGAAATGAAGGAGAATACAACTTCTTACTTTCATGATAACCAATGGTGCATTTTATAGAAGTCTAGGGTAACAAAATGACAAAGGGGAGTGGGTGGATGAGTGGGGTGGTTGAGTGGGTTGGTGAGTAGAATAGTTGAGAGGGTTGGTGAGTGGAGTAGTTGAGAAGGTTGGTGAGTGAAGTAGTTGAGTGGGTTGTTGAGGACAAAAATTTCTTGTCTGACTTGGAAGTCAAAAACAACTAACTATACTTCAGACCCATGAAAAGTACTCTTCATGAAAGTTGTAGATCTTTGTCTTGGCTATAACATGCATATCCGGATCGTCCAATTTGGCTTCCTACAACCCAAGATATGACCCAAATACCACAGGGTGCTCAGATCCAACTTCAGCACCTTTGTTCCGACTTGCAAGCTCAAACTGACCCATTAGACTTCATTTTTTCAAAAAGTGTTATTCATGAAAGTTGTTTATTTAGATCTTAACTATCAACTATACAAATTTCAGCCCATCTCCATTATTACAACTTGAGATATGATTTTATGAGTGCACACCATTCGGATTCTAGTGACAAAACCCGTATTTTGACTTCCATGTAAACTTAGGTCCCTTAGAAATCTGTTTAGGACTTTGAGCTCTTCATCAAAGTTGTAGAGCTTCCTCTTCGCTTTCCTATAAGATAAAATTCATGATTATCATATATCAGAAACTCAAGTTATGGCCAAAATACAAAAACAGTGTCAAATCTTAATAATGCTGAAAATATTCAATTAGGACCAGATTGAGCTCAAACTTACAAAATCATACCAAACTCAATCAATTAAGAATATGGAGAGTGTAAATGAATAAACATAAGGGTTTCTTAATGAATAAAATATGTGATTATCAATAACTTAAAGTGATTCTTTAGACCTGAGAAAAGAATAAGAGTGTGTGAGACTTGGAAAACCTTAGATTAATTTTCTAAGTGAGTATAAATAAACTTAAGGTGAGAAACTTAATAATCAAGAGAATTCCTCTAGAGAAGGATTTCTTAAGAAATGCTAAATTAAAGTGAAACTTAGTTAATTGGATAATTAGAAATTGATTAGGAATTCATAAAAATGGAAAAGAATCAAGAATGAGATCATATCTTAAAACTAAGAATAATTCTTAATTAAAAGAAGAACATAAGTGTAAGTAAGATATTGAATAACTCAATTAAAATTATTTTAAGGGAATTAGGTTAAAAATTAAGTGAGGAACTTGTTTAATTAAAGTAATGAGGATTAGACGAAAAGTGCGAAAGAATTTATGCAAAGTGAAACTTGAGAAGAAAAACATAGAAAATTTAGGCATAATTCCATAATGAACCCTAAAAGTGTAATGTCTTATTTGAGGACTTGATAATATTTATTGTGCGTCCATGATGGGACCAAGAATGTGTTGATGCCTAACTTGGCCAAATTGTGGCGTGCTATTGATGAAATGTATCATTGTTGATTGTACATGTTAATGCATTGAGTTATCATACATTGTGGAAGTCCGATGGACTATTTGTCAAGGCTATGTTGCCTAGGAGATTGAATTACACCTTAGTGCAGGTTTGAATAGACTAGTATAGGTCATGATGTTGACCTTGGGGGCGTCGGGGCGCGGGCGTCTCACAGCAGACAGTTGGTAGTCCCTCTGGGCAGTGGGACAAACCAATGCAAACGCACCGATGATCCGGACCGAGACACTGTCCTATATTGCGATCTTGTGGGAATGCCGCTGTATAAAGCCTTGTTGAGCAAAATTATTATTTTTCTGGAAAGCACTTGTTTTAGGCTGACGAGATATTGACATATCTCCCTGATCATTCTCTCCGATGTTTGTGTCTAGCTCCATGGAGTATGATTTTGATATCGTGTGCATGTGCATAGTGAGTCAACATATTCATTTGGCATAAATAAATGTGATTATGAGAATGTCTCTTTTAATAATAAGTATGATTATCTGCATTATTAAATTGTTTACTACCTATACCTTGATGCTGCTTATTATGTTTGCTATGTTGTATGGCGTCCTGCACCGTTTCTATTTCTTACTGTCATAATTGGTAATGATGTTGGATATCTCACCTGTTGCTTGCACTATTTGATGGGATAAATCCAACAACGCAAGTATACGTGTCAATCAAGTAATAAAGTAGTGAATAAAAGTCGTTCCCATGAGGATTTGTTACTAAATTTTATAGTTAACTACTAACATTCAGAACTCTTACTATTATTCAAATAACAATTTAATTTTGATCAATTTAATTAGATTAAAAATAATATTGCAAAAAGCGTAAACTATCAAGAACTGAATAATTTAGAAACTCTATTCTGATGGATCCTAGGATTGTAATCTTTCTTCTCACTTCATTTGAATTGCAGTTAAAACAACTTTTTCCTATTCCAATTTACTCAAAATATCAATCTAGAGCTCTAATATAATTGTATCCCTCTTTCGATGGCAATACAAAATTTAACCCATTTAATTTTAATCTCTATATTCCTATGAGACAATACATCAAACAGGTTACATTCATGATCAAGCTATATTTGAAATCGCATATGGCTCTAACAGATATTCCTATCCTTAGAGCAAATTTTTTTCAATTAACAACAATTGGTTCAAACATATGTTACTCATACTAGTTCATAGATTCAAATTCCATTTCCCAAGTTCAATTCAAATCCACAAAATCATCCAATTGATGATCAAACAATCAGAAGCATTACACACAAGCATGAGTAAATATTTTGCGTAAACTGAAATAGGAACTCAACAAAGTAATAATTCAAATTACATGAGAAGTTTGATTACAATCCTAGAAATAAAATTAGTTCATGGCATACATTGAGAACAACAATAACAATTTAGAAACAGGAGCCCTCATACGAAAAACTCAAAAATTTAGAAAAATCGTAAATACGGAGTTATAGACGATGAATCCAAGACTCCGATCTTGATTTTTCCTTTGTTTCCTTTAAGATTCCTGCCTTCCAATCCTCTATTTTTTTGTCCTCTCTTTCCTTCAGAATGGCCTCTTATTAAATAACCTTTTTAATTCAGCTGTTACAAAACTGAACAGGTACTCATTCACGAATCTGCGGCGTAAAGCATTGGAGTTTCTACCTGTGTCAAAGATCCAAAGAACTTTGCATGCTCTGGAATTCTTCTTCCTTCTTGGGTCATTCATGCAAGACACTTGGACATGATAATCTTTCGGTAAGAAACAAGAACCTTGCATTTTCTTCATGTTTTTCTATGATTTCTTTATGTCCTAAAGACTATCTCCATCTTGTCAATGATGTCTTCTCAATCTCTTTTTTTACATTGAAGTTTTTAACCTTTCCATCAGTAGAAAGAAACTCAATAATCAAAGCACTATGATAGAGAAATCATTCAAATTCATCACATATAATCATAGATACTTAAAGATAGATAACCATACTCAACTTTGACAAAGAAAAAGTATTTCCAATGCTCATCATGACAATAAAACAAGGATTTAGCACAATTTAAAGATAAAAAAGAGTTCAAATAACTCTACTTTTATAGAGTTATCACACCCCCAAACTTAATATTTTGCTAGTCCTCGAGCAAAAGAACAACAGAGAGCAACACTCAAGATTTATCAAATTAATTTCAACAACTTGTGCAAACTAGATTCTCAGCTCAGTTCTCAAACAATCATCATATTCACTTAACATCTCAATATTCACAAATATCATCCTAATATGCTTTCACTCAGCCACAAATCAGGAGTTAAGTTGAGCTTCCTGTGTTTGTGTGCATTGCCTCTTAGCAAAGGTTTGTATGTTATCCGAAAAAGTTTAAGCAAAATGATACTCATCAAAATGCATGAACCTTACAACTTTCATTTCCACACTCTCTCCACTAATGTAGGCATGATCCCAAAACTCAGATCAGAAGGACTTTCAAGCTTGTAATGTTAGGCCAGGGTACTTGGTTATGAACAAATGGATGGATATCACAAAAATTCTGGGTATCACAAGATGCATCAAATCTTTTTTTTTTTAATGATCTTTCCATCAAAATTCTCATCTTTTGACTTTGGTGCCCCTCTTTACATATTTTCATTTCTCCTTTCTATTCCTTCTTTCTTTGTTTTTTTTTTTTTGGAACAGATGCTTTTTACAACACAAAATTGAGACACCCTCAAATATAATCAAATAATGCCCAGACTCAAAGTAGATGCATCCACATAATACCCAAAACTTGATAGGGTTTGACAATTATAAATAGGTTCATCCAGGTTGATCATGTTATGGCTTAACAGAATAAAAGGCTTATGTATCACAAGGCTCAAAAGAGGTACTAAGGATGTATATCACAAATGGTAGGCTTGAAAGGCACAAACGATCCAAAAAATTGCCTAAATCATATCCAAATTCTGGGATCACACTTAGGATTTCGCCTCAAGAGAGCATCACAATTATTATAAGATCCCGCAAATAGAGAGCACAATTTATATAAACATTCTCTAAATAAACATGCATATCAAAGTAAGAGACTAAGTGGAAATGTTTTTATGGGCCACTTAACTTAACCAAACCAATTGCAACAAAGCTAAGCACACTTCAGATAATCTTTCGTGTTCTCAAGAGTTAAGCAAAATGAATGATTTAATACTATCATGGGAGCTGAAAATCAATCATGCACACAAATCAATAGACAAATTACAAGAATGGAATATCCCCCCAAACTTAAATAGTGCATTGTCCTTAATGTGCCAATCATAAAACTAACAAAGAACAGTAAAAGAAAAGAAAGAAAATTAAGAAAAAGAAAATTCCCAAGTAAAGAGTCAGCTAATCAACAGGTGGATCATCTCATCCAGCATCCAACTCCGGAGGTGGGGGACGCACAACAGATGGTCGCGTAGCAGAAGAACTTGCTCCAACAGAAGGACCATAAGCTCCACTCAAAATGCGAGAGACAAATGTGTCATCCATAGGGGTCTCCTTAGTACCACTAGGAAGATCAAGAGATTTGAACTGTCGTGGAAGTCTAGATAATTTAGGAAATGAATCCAACCACTTCACACACTCTTCCACTTCTCTTGACCTTGGACCCTCATAGTAAGCTCTCCTTTTTGCACATCTATTAAAGTCCTTCCAGTTGCGAGAAAAGGTCTCCCAAGGATGATTGGCACATCTCAGTCCTCTTCCATATCCAACATAATGAAATCCGAGGGGAATATGAATTTATCAACTTTTACAAGCACATCCTCTATAATTCCTCTAGGAAAAGCATATGATTTATCCGTCAATTAGAGAGTGACCGATGTAGGCTTAGCTTCTCCTAATCCCAACTTTTGAAAAATAGACAATGGCATCAAATTAATACTTACACCCAAGTCAAATAATGCCTTACCAAAGAAATAGCTCCCAATGGTGCACGAAATAGTGAAGCTTTCGGGGTCCTTTAGCTTAGGAGGTAGCTTGTTTTGAAGGATAGCACTACATTCCTCCGTCAATGCAACCGTCTCAAACTCACCCAACCTTCTTTTCTTGGATGATGTCCTTCATAAATCTCACATAATTGGGCATCTATTCCAGTGCTTCAGCAAACGGGATATTGATATGCAGCTTCTTAAAGACATCCAGAAATTTTTTAAATTGAGCTTCATTCTTTTGTTTCTGGAGTCTCTGAGGAAATGAAGGAGGAGGAGGAATAAGATTCAAAATTGCCTCCTCTTTATCTTGATTTTTCTCGATCTGGCCTTCCCTTGAAGTGTTAGAATTTTTATTCACATCATTCTCAATTTCTTTGCCACTCCGAAGTGTAATTGCTTTGCAATGCTCCCTGTCCTCCAATCTTGGATTTGCCTCCGTATTGCTAGGAAGAGTTCCAGGAGGTCGACTATTAATAGCAGAAGCTAGTTGGCCCACCTGATTCTCCAAACTCCTGAGAGAAGCTGCTTGACTCTGAATCATGGCATCATTCTTTGCCATATATTGCATAAACATATCCTCTAGTGATGGCTTCTTCTCCTGCTGCGGAACAATATTTTGCTGATTAAAATCGGGAGGAGGGCCTTGTGCTCTAGAAGATGAAGCACCAACATTCTGATTTTGACTCCAAGCAAAATTTGGATGATTCCTCCATCCTGGATTAAATGTGTTAGAGTAGGGATTGTTCTTCTACTGATTAAATCGCTTCACAAAGTTCACAGACTCTGAATTTAATGAACAATTCTCTGGAGAATGAGCCTCTCCACAATAGTTACAGGTAACAAAAGGACTTGCAGCAGATTGAATACCAAGGCCATCAAACTTCTTTGACAAAGAAGCAATCTGGGCTGTTAACGCTGTAATAGCATCCAACTTATATACTCCTGCCGCACGCCTAGGTACTTGTCTTTCTGAAGGCCACTGATAACTGTTAGAAGCCATTTCTTCTAGCAAATCAAAAGCCTCATCAGTGGACTTACTCATTAAGGCTCCTCCAGCTGCTGCATCAATAGTAGTTCTCAAAGGTCCATTCAGAGCATTATAAAAAGTATGAACCTGCAACCACGTAGTAATGCCATGATGCGGACATTTTCTGATGAGTTCTTTGAATCTCTCCTATGCTTCAAATAGAGATTCACTGTCGTACTGAACAAAGGAGATGATGTCCTTCCGCATTTGGGCTGTCTTCCCAGGTGGAAAGAACTTGTCAAGAAATTTATCAGCTAATGCTTCCCAGGTAGTGATAGACCCTTCTGGAAGTGAGTGAAGCCAACTCTTAGCCTTATCTTGGAGAGAAAAAGGAAAGAGCCTCAATCTGATAGCATCTTCTATAACTCCGTTGTGCTTGAAAGTATCACAAATTTCCAAAAAATTCAGCAGGTGAACATTTGGATCTTCATTAGGCAAACCTCCAAACTGCACAGAAGTCTGGATCATTTGGATAATGGCTGGCTTGATTTCAAAATTATTAGCTTGGATTGCCAGCCTCCGAATGCTAGACTGCAGACTCTGAACTTGAGGGACAGAATACTCCCTCAAAGATTTCGTTGGCGTTTCTTCTGCCATTGATTGAGAGTTGCTTTGCGACTCTGAATGCTCCTTTCTAATTCCTCGGAGTGTTCTTTCGATCTCAGGATCAAAAAGTACTAACTCAAGATTTTGCATTTGACGAGTTTGGTGTATATAAAGTAAAATAGTACCTGAAATTAATAAAACCAACTAAAAAAAATATTAAATTGAATAAAACAAATATGAATATACAACCAGAAATCAATTTGAATTAATAATAAGCAATTCTATGTGTTAATATTAACCATAAAATTAGAAACCAAATCCCCGGAAACGGCATCAAAAACTTGATGGGATAAATCCAACAACGCAAGTATACGTGTCAATCAAGTAATAAAGTAGTGAATAAAAGTCGTTCCCACGAGGATTTGTTACTAAATTTTATAGTTAACTACTAACATTCAGAACTCTTACTATTATTCAAACAACAATTTAATTTTGATCAATTTAATTAGATTAAAAATAATATTGCAAAAAGCGTAAACTATCAAGAACTGAATAATTTAGAAACTCTATTCTGCTGGATCCTAGGATTGTAATCTTTCTTCTCACTTCATTTGAATTGCAGTTAAAACAACTTTTTCCTATTCCAATTTACTCAAAATATCAATCTAGAGCTCTAATATAATTGTATCCTTCTTTCGATGGCAATACAAAATTTAACCCATTTAATTTTAATCTCTATATTCCTATGAGACAATACATCAAACAAGTTACATTCATGATCAAGCTCTATTTGAAATTGCATATGGCTGTAACAGATATTCCTATCCTTAGAGCAAAATTTTCCCATTTAACAACAATTGGTTCAAACATATGTTACTCATACTAGTTCATAGATTCAAATTCCCTTTCCCAAGTTCAATTCAAATCCACAAAATCATCCAATTGATGATCAGACAATCAGAAGCATTACACACAAGCATGAGTAAATATTTTGCGTAAACTGAAATAGGAACTCAACAAAGTAATGATTCAAATTACATGAGAAGTTTGATTACAATCCTAGAAATAAAATTAGTTCATGGCATACATTGAGAACAACAATAACAATTTAGAAACAGGAGCCCTCATAAGAAAAACTCAGAAATTCAGAAAAATCGTAAATACGGAGTTGTAGACGATGAATCCAAGACTCCGATCTTGATTTTTCCTTTGTTTCCTTCAAGATTCCTGCCTTCCAATCCTCTATTTTTTCGTCCTCTCCCTCCTTCAGAATGGCCTCTTTTTAAATAACCTTTTTAATTCTGCTGTTACAAAATTGAACAGGCACTCATTCACGAATCTGGCCGCTGCAGCATTGGAGTTTCTACCGTCGCAACATCCAGCAACTTTGCATGCTCTGGATTTCTTCTTCCTTCTTGTTCTGCAGATCTTTGGACATGATAATCTTTGCGGTACGCCAACAACCTTGCATTTTCTTCATGTTTTTCTATGATTTCTTTATGTCCTAAAGACTATCTCCATCTTGCCAATGATGTATTCTCAATCTTTTCTTTTCCATTGAAGTTTTTAATATTTCCATCAATAGAAAGAAACTCAGCAATCAAAGCACTATGATAGAGAAATCATTCAAATTCATCACATATAATCATAGATACTTAAAGATAGATAACCATACTCAACTTTGACAAAGAAAAAGTATTTCCAATGCTCATCATGACAATAAAACAAGGATTTAGCACAATTTAAAGATCAAAAAGAGTTCAAATAACTCTACTTTCATAGAGTTATCACTATACTTGTTCTATGTGATTTTTGGTTAAAGACTAAAAAGGGGACGAGGTTGAATCTCCTAGAATTTACTTGGTTTGGTCTCCTGCGATTAGTGATGGCGTCAAGAAGGGGTTCTATTGGTTTCGTCAGGATTGTGTTCACCGGGGATGCCAATGCTTGGCGAGTTGACTGGGCTGGCGAGCGTATACAGTATGTTGGGGATTTGATCTTGATTGTGAGGAGGACCTGCGAAGGAGATCCTATCCTGACTCTCACTACATTAGTGCATCTGGAGTTTGATTTGCCCATTCGGGAGCTGTGGGATGATCCGCTTCACACCCCTACAGAGGATGAGGATTCTATGGCATTAGCCACTAGGGCACCTGCCTGTGAGACCACACTTTGTCCTGTCCTTATGTCTTCAGATGAATCGGGGGAGGATCCTGAGGTGGATCCGATGGAGTGCCCAACTCCTTAGTTGTGGACGTTGTCATGGGTTGTTTATGTTTTTTTGGCATTACTTGTATAAAGGTCCCTTTTGAGTATAACTACATTTTGAAGTTCAACTTGGTGTATTTTTTGAGCAGTATGAGCAATGCACCGCGCTATGTATGTTTTAAAGTAATTATCTAGTCTTATGAGCTGTATTTTGAGTATATCTTGTTGAATTATATTTTCAAATGACAGTATATATATCTATTCATTTGTGGCTCATATTTTCTTTAAATGCACAATGATTAAATTTGAAAACTTGTTATTTGAGTTGTAGCACGCCAAAAATTTAGTGCCCGTGGTATAATGACGATTGTGTCGTGATTACTAAATCGATGGCTATTACATTAGGTGGTATCAGAGCAGTTCATCCTGTTGAGCCAGGGTATGGACTGACTATGCTTAGACATGTTAGAAATTTCTTTGTATGTTGTGCGCTTCCTTGTCTCTTGATTGAGACATTTGGGAAAGGAAGGCATGGCTTGCCATAGGTTGAATGTTGGTAGCTACTGTTGCATAGTTACATGATATTGAGTATTGGCCCACTCAATGTGTAATGTTCTGTGTGGACGGGAAACTATGACTTCACCTAGACGTATTAAGGGAATAAGAGTTTTTTTTAATAAGAAGCTTAGTTGGTATGACTGAACTTATTTAGGATTTATTTACATTTACACTCTTGTTATGTTACCTTTAGAATTGTTTGAGCCAATGGGTTAGAAAAAGGGTAGTTAAATAGGACTTGCAAGGTATGTGGACTGGGGCATCCAAGAGGTTTTAGAGAACTGATTTTCTTAGGAAAATAGTATTTGGCGTAAATGATGTTCAAGGAGCTGCTTGGGAGTTAAGGACTTATAGGAAATCATGCCATAGGAGGCTGAATGAAGGAGCTCAAGTTAGAGTCTTTTGGGTTTGTCTTGTTGTGTTGTGTGACTCTGTGTTTGGTTTCCGAAAGGAGACAATAATGTTTGAATAAATTACTTTTGATTTTCTTATGTTTCAATTTATTTGTTCTTGAAGAGAGGCAGTGGTTCCGGGTAGGCATAAGCGTATGAATGCAGGGAGTGAAGATGATGATACGATTACGGTAGCAGGAGTAATGCAGAGAGCCATCCGACAGTAGAAACTGATAGCGGAGATTCAGAATTTGTCAAATGTGGATCAATCTTCGGATGCAAGACCTTGTAATTTTGGGCCATTGAGGGTCCACAAAGGGAAGAAGCGTAAGGCCAACCAGTTTCAGCAGAAACCATATTCACGACGACCGAGGAAGTAACAGCAACAACAAACACATGAAGGAGGTGCGAGTGGTAGTAAATCCAATCTGACAGTGGTATCTTTACCAAAATGTAAGAAGTGTGGAAAGGGCCACTTAACAAGGGACTGTACGATCAAAGGGATAGTTTGTTTCAAGTGTGAAAAGTTAGGACATGTGGCTAGAAATTGTACTTTGCATAGGATGAAGCCTTCCGTTGGTGAGGTACGTGCTTCAAGACCTTAAGCCAGAGGAAAAGTTTATACCCTGGGAGGAGCGATAATTTCTCAGACTGAGGATCTAAACAATGGAGATTGTGCTACAGGAGATGACCCTTTGATTATGCTGTATAATTTTGGGGGTAACCCATTTCTTTATGGCATATGACTGTGTGGATCTATTAGAGTCAATTGTGTCTTCGTTACCTTTTGACCAAAACAATTATGTTTCTACTTTTACTACGCAGGCCTGTTGTTGATAGCCAAGATGTTTGAATTATCCTATGATCTGTTAAGGATCGAATCTTTTGTTGATTTTAATTGTTTACTTCTCTTGCAAATTTGGTCTCAAAAGGGATTAATTATCTTCTAACCATATCCTGTTAAACTGTTCCAATGGAATTTCAAGAGTTCGTCTTTAGAATTTGGAATTATCTGTGAATTTATTTCCTTTTGATTTGAGTACTGTCATTCTCATTTCTAAGCCTGTTGTTATTAGACAAAGTTTGTTTAAACTATCCTATTATTGTTAGAAATTAGAACTTTTCTGCTAATTTAATTATTTGCCTTTTCCTATATAGACTTGATCTCAGAAAAGGAATTGGTTGTTTTCTAACCATATCTCGCCATTCTATGCTGATAGAACCTTAGTGTTTCTTGAAGCAAAGATTTCTGGATTTGAATACATGAAACTCATTCCTAAATTTTATCAAACCTTATCATGTTCTTCGTCGGATGGGTCTGGTAGTATACCAAATGACTTCACTATCTTTTCCTTCTAACCTTTATAATATTTCTAGTGTACTTCGATTGAGAAAATGTGTTCCTGAATTCAAGATGACATTCTAATCTATTCTTAGAGTCCAGAGGAACCACACTGAATCATACCAAACGTATCTTGTTGTTCTTCAAATTCTGAAGAAGAATGAGGGATTACGCGTGAAGTTGTCCAGGTGTAAATTTCGGTTAGAGGCAGTTTAACTTTTGAGTCACGAGATCTCAAAAGAAGGAATTGTTGGAGATCCATCGAAAGTTGAAGCAATTCTTTAATGGGAAAGATCAAAGACTGTATTGGAGATTCGTCACTGTGTGGCATTAGATGGCTAGTATCAAAGATTCACCGCAGGATTTTCTAAGATAGTCGAACCTCTCACTCAGCCTACGAGAAAGAATCAAGCTTTTCTATGGACCAAGGCATGTGAAGAAAGTTTTCAAAAGTTAAAGAGACGACTGACTACTTCGCGATCCCAACGAATTTGTGGTGTTTCGCATCAAGGTTCAGGATGGGTGCTTGTGTAGAATAGGAAAGTGGTAGCATGTGCTCCAAGGCAATCGGGAGTACATGAGGAGAATTACCCTACACAAACTTGGAGCTAGCCATTATGTGCTTGCATTGAAAATATGGAGGCATTTTCTACATGGGGCAACATTTAACATCTGCAGAAATCATTAGAGTCAGAAATATCTAGTTGATTAGAAGGAGTTAAATATGATGCATTACATGGACGACGATGTAAGACACCTTTGTGTTGGCACCGAGACAGTGGAAGGATTGCGATTGGACCCGAGCTTGTACAATAAGCAACGGATAAAGTTAAGATGACTCAGAAAAGGATGTAAATAATTCAAGGAGAAAAGAGATTGCGTTAGTAAAAGTGATTTGGAATGATGTAATTCGAAGCACAACGTGGGAGCAAGAGGACAAGATGAAGGAATAATATCCACAATTATTCTAAGGTATGAAAATTTCGAGGAAGAATTTTTTTTTTAGAAGGGGAGAATTGTAACACCCCGAAAATTATTCATTTCATCATAAGTAGTCATTTTATAATATTTATGATTTTTGGGGATTTTTCTGGATTTATCTGAAAAATCAAATATTTTAATATATTCTTCATTTTACGTGCGCACTAAGCAGAGTCAGTGTAACACCGCAAAAATTGTTTGTTTTATTATAAATAGTCATTTTATAATATTTGTAATTTTTGAGAATTTTTGTAGATTTTTCCAGAAATATTGAATATTTTAACATATTTCTAGTTTTGCATACGCGCTGAGCAGAGCCAGAAAAATGAAATATTTCCCCTTAGGCTGGTAAACTTTGAACTGTGAAAATGTTGATGGGAAATTTTACTAAATCTGAGATCGGACACAATTTACGAAGTTTATATTTTTTAAAATTTTATCTGATAAATAAAATCGCAGTACATTCTGTTAAATAAAATTCTACAATACGCTCTATTATCCATTGGATAATGTATACTGGTTTTGTGAACTGTAACAATTGTCCATTAGGTAATAGCTTGTAGTGAAAATCTTAATCACCTTATTACTTTATTACTTTATCATCTTATCACCTTATTTAAATGAAATCCACTTTATGTTTAATCAAATTTGCTTTTAAAAAAACTATCAAGCTAACCCTAATTTTAGAAGCCAATTTCCCTCCCTTTTCTCCCTCATACTCCATGGCCATGAGGCCTTTTTATGAGCCGAAAAGTGGCTTTTCACTTTATCATTTCACATTTCTAATTTTCAAAATCCAAAAGCTATCATCATTCTTACTATCACTTTCTCTCTCTATACTCATCTTTCTCTCAAGTTCTCCTCCTTCTCTCTTCTCCCCCATACACGGCCACACCTCCTCCATGCCTCCAAAGATTTCAAAAATTCCAAATAACTATATTTTCCTAACCTCCATCACATTCTAAACACCTTTCTAGTTGAAGTTTACTTAAAAAGCTTCCATCTTCATCATCTTCTTCAAGCTTCAAAGTTTAAAGTTTTAGGGTAAGATTCTTGATTTCTCACCTTCTCTTCTTCATTTTTGTTTTAATGGTCTTCATCATGACCATTTATTCTTTCTTTTCCAAGCGTTGGTGTTAATTTGAGGAGTTGTGATTTCTAGGGTTTTGGAGGACTCTTGGCCGAAATTATCAAGAAGCAAACAAGCAGATTTCTTCTCTTGATTTCTCTTGGGTAAGAGGGAGATGGTCCACTTCAACCTCTATTGGTAATGAGAGGCTTTATTTTGTGTTGGCTGTGAGAAACCCTTATTAGGGTTACTCTCTTTGATGTATGATTTTGATGCTTATATGTTGATTTTACATTATATGATTTATTGGATTGAATATATATGTATATTGATGACCTTGGATTGATTTCGGTGGATTGGAAACATGAAATGGAAGCAAGGGTTCCTTGCTCTCCTCTAAGTGGCTCACGGCCATACCCCTCAAATAGGGTATTCATGGTTGAAAATTGGTAACAAGTGGAGACATAACTAATCAAGTGAAATTGGTTTCTAAGTGGTTTTAAGTCCCTAACAAGTTCAATTACACACAGGAAACATAAACCATCAACTCACAACACCAAATTTGGATTCTTGGATCAAATCATCCACTTAAACCCTAAAACTCATCTTCTATCTCAATAGAAAAGCCTAGGTGTTTAAGTGATGAAATCTCATCATCAAGCATCAAACAACCCAAAAATCATGCTATCCTCAAGTTCACAACAAGATTCAAGCATCAAATCACCAAAAATAACTCAAAACCTAAATCACCACATCAAAACAAATCTCATGAACAAGATGAAGAGAATAGGAAAAATAAGTTAAGAAGAAGATTTCCCCCTACCTCAAGGTCTTGAAGATAAAGATGAAGCCAAGCCTCCACTTGAATCCTCTTTCTCCTTCCCCTTTCTCTTCTCCTTCGGTTTCCCTTTTTTCTCTCTTTTCTCTTTTCTTTTCTTTCTCTATTTTTTTTGCTTTCTCTCCCTGCCGTGGGATATTTATAAAAAGGGAAGTCAACTTTGGCTTCACCTAAAAAGGTACTAAAACCTCGATCTGCTAAGAACACTCATATTTCACCAAATCTAGTTTTCTCAGCTTCCAACAGACTTAAAATAAATCCTAAGATTCATTAAAAATATGATTTCACCATTTCCATAATTTTTCATATCAGTTAGGGGTCAATCTGGCACTAAAACACACAACAGTATGCTTAAAAATGCCAAACCAAGGCTGATAAATCTCAGACTTTAACCACAACTTCTTCCACATATATTTGACCTAGAAACAAGTTCTCCACACTTATTTCCACTAACTAGGAAGTTTAAGTCAAAACCAAGGCTAAAAACAGCTATATTTCACATATAGTGCTACAGTAAAGTGACTAAACGTGCTCAGATGGTCACAAAAATTCACCAGCATGACAAACTAGTGTTAGGCTACCATCGGAACCATTTACAAGTCTATCATGATTATCTAGGATGTTACAGATTGTGCTAAGCTCAACTTAATACCAAAGACCATTTGTAAACTTTTGCAAAATCTAGAAGTGAATCTAGAGTCTCTATCAGACACTATACTTGAAGGAATTTCACCTTTCTTGATTATATCCAACAAATCATTCCTAATTTCTATCTAACAAAACTTAGGGGTTCCCATTTAGTAAGGGTAACATACTGAATATAAAAATTATTTAGCAACTTAACTTGTACCAATCCCTTAAGAATATCTCAATGAGTTTCCAACTATTGGTACTCATAGAAGGATACCTTCAAAAACAAAACTCATTCACATTTTACTAATTTGACATACGTGTGAAACAAACAAATCTTAAGGAAATCCAAACACAAGTATATCTAACAGATTCGCACAATCAACAATCATAGGAATTAAAGGAATGAAATTCTTTTAAGTTATGCAGCATAATTAAGCTATCTTTAATTATACATTTACCTTATGTCAGATTGGAAAATCATAGTACCTTTTCTCCACTTAGAGTGTATACTTTTCTTTTGGTTTATGGTTTGGGATTAGGTTTTCTCTTAGTCCCTGAGAAAATTTCAGCCATAACGCCCTATCTTACCACAAATATAACACATTATTCAATCTAATATACAAGCCTTATTACCATGATTCCTACCACACTTTGTGCATTTTGGTTCCTATGTTTCTACTTGAATATGTTTTCCTTTGTCCTATGGGGACTTAGGCTGAGAAGTATCCCCTTCAAATCACTACCTATCTTATTCCTTTTCAGGAAATTTTGTGGCTCTGGCTCCTATTGTGACATTTACCAAGGTTAGAAAATCCCTAATCTCAAAAGGTCTAATAACCCTTCTGATATCATCTCTCAACCTGTCTTCAAACTTTATACACTTCCACTCTTCATCCAACTTAAATCTAAAGTAAGAAGAGAACTTGGATAACTCCTCAAACTTGGCCACATATTGGCCAACAGACATGCGGCCATGTTCTAATCTTAAAATCTCCATCTCTTTGGCATTTTGCAAGTTTTTGGGAAAGTTCTTATCTAGAAAGGTATTTCTAAACATTCTCAAGGTAATTTGGGTTCTAGATGCCTCAAAAATTCTCTTGGCATCAGTCCACCAACTCTCTGCCTCTCCCACTAACATAAAAGAGGCAAATATCACCTTTTTCTCACCAGCACAAACCATCATAGTAAAAATTTTCTCTATTTCCTTAAGCAATTCCTCTGCCCTAACCGGGTCATACTCTCCCTTAAAGGACGAAGGATTATCTTTCCTAAACTCTGAAAGATCTTTTAGAAGTTTTGGGTCCTAACCATTGGTACCTCATATACTGGTTTTACCGGTGATGCTAGCAACTGAGGTGGATTTGCTTCCATTTTCTCTAACACCCTAGTAATGATAGTAGTTTGCTCTTGCATGGAAGATACCATCTCCACAAACACTCCAGCCATGTTTGCTGGACTGTTACTAGTAGAGTTCCTATTTCTTCTAGTTCGCCTAGGCAAAGTCATAGTTTCATGTACACACAGTGCGACAATAGCTATTAACATTTATACCTAAGGTTGTCATGCAGTTGTATTCACACATCTCACATTGAGATAAGAAAATGTATAACAAAAAATAAGATTCACTAAACATACTCAAGCATAGTCAGTCCATAAGCCAGCTCAATAGGATAAACTGCTTTGATACCATAATGTAACGTCTCAATACCAATTCCACAATATATTCGGAATATACATGTATAAATAGAATTAGCACATCACTTCTAACTTATAAATATCATACTATTTACATAATAACTATACATATTATTATAAAGAGCCTTGAGAGGAAAAAGTAATATTTACATGAATGTTATACATTTGAATGTACAAACTAAGCCTCAAAGGGCATAAGTACAATACATAAAAACTTTATATAATCCAATGCAAATACTATATTACACAAGGCGTTAGACAAAAGTGTAATTAAAACTACTCTAGAACTCCAATCTTCATTTCTTCTTCTTGGAAGATTTCTTGACTGGATTTATCATGGAAACAAACAAATGGGTGAGAATTCACAATTCTCAGTAGTATAAAATACATATAATGGCATCATGATAACTCCAGCTGCTTCGGGAAAAAACAAGTTACATACTAACATGTAGAAAGGTAGCAAGAGCTAAAAATTGTTCCTTTCTTTTCCCGAGGCAGAATATTCATTTATAACTATGGTTCAATTAATATATAATTAACTATTTACAAGGAATCAACTTCACATTAATAGATTATGATTGCAACAAGTAAGTGAGCCACTACTCATCATCACTATAATATTCACAAAGCAATCCATAATTTATATCCATAGTGAACAACTCCTTAATAATAAACAATCGCCCATACAATTGGTATTCAAATGCAAGTGCGTATATTATGTGATATGCTCATGCTTATGCAACGCCCTACGGTAATGTTTATGAAATGTTTTTATGATAATGTTAATGCAATGTCATGAATCTTGCCTATTCCCAAGAACCCAGTTCCCTTATATTTTTCTGGGTAAAAAGGGTAAATGACTTCTTTTCACTACCTGATAGAGAGGGAAAATGACTTCCTCACTTTACCAGTAACCCCTGGCCTTAAGAGCCCCACTCTAAGAATTTAGGACTGGTTACCTACAATTCTCTAGCCAAATGATTGTGCACATCATATAAGGTTACAATACATAGGGATAGCAAGTATGCAACATGTAGTGTTATGGTTAAACACACAAACACACCACAACAACTCATCAAGAGCTCAATTTCAATCAAGTGAAAGAGCAAAACCTAGCAATCATGCAATTCTGGCTTAACATTATCTCATAAAGAAGCAATTCATGTTTCTAGTATACTTTCATGGCTCAACCTTAGTAAATAAGGGAGCAAATATCATTCAATGTGCATCACTAGCTCAACTTTCACAATAAAGGAGCAAAACAATATCATTTCTCAAGTGAAACAAGTGTACAAAGTAATGCATCACTTTCTATGTGTATTAATGGTTACCCCCATATGTAACTAATGCACAAAGTGCTCATTCCTAGGTTAAATCATTTATCTTAGTGAAATCCTTCAAAATCACATCATTTTGTACCTTATGGAAACTCAAATTCCTTAAAAGAGGGCACTTCTATTCGAATAGTCATCCCTGCTATTCGAATAGAGCACAAGATTATTGCATTCTGGAAGAACCTAATCAAGTAGATCTCCTGGTTTATTTGAATAACCTTCAAAATATCATATTCTGATGCATTATGCCATGGTCCATTTGAATAGATCCTTGATCTATTCGAATAGATCCCACAAAACTCAAATCTGATGCATTCTGTGATGTTCTTTTCGAATAGCCAATGTTCTTTTCGAATAGCCTCATGGCTATTCGAATAGAGCATACTAGAAATGCATTCTGGTGCATTAGAATAGAAACTTTGTTGTTTCATTTCATTTCTAAACCAACCTTTTACTATAAACACATGTTTATACCATAAACCATGTAGTAAAGCAATGGTAAAAATCATCAACAACAAGCACATGTAGTTGTATTCATGCATAAGCAAGTTCATACAAATCTATGCTAAAGTCTCATCAAAGCTTAACTCCATATACATGCACCCATGTTTTCATGAAGATTCATAAAAACCTCAATCAAATTCATTCCATGCAAAACTTCAAGAAGCAACGAATGATAAGCACAGAAAAGAACTCAACAACCCCTACGTCTCCTCTTATTTGAGTGGAGTTCTTTTCATTTTCTTATTTCTTGGTTTCTTTTCCCTTTTCCTTCTTCCTCTTCTCTATTTTCTTTCTTTCCTTTCTTTATTTCCTTTCTCTCCTTTTTTGTTGCAGACCGTGAGAGTGAAAGTGAGAGTAAGATAAGAGAAAGAAAAGTCAAACAAAGTGTGAAAAGATAGGGAGGGTAGTGGAGGAAGTCTGGCGGGATAAGGATGGATCTTTTTAGTGTTAACTGGAAATGTTTTATCTCTTAGGTATGCTTTATTTTTCCCCCAACAAGTTTTCTATCCATCTTAGGTGTTATACAAAATCCTAAGGCTCATTTCATTCCTAGTTACATCATTTCATAATTTTCTATACACAAACTATCACTTAAGCTCTATTACTCTTCCTTAACTTAAGTTAAACCTAAGGAATTAAGTTAGCTATTAGGCTTACACGTATCTGCCTTAACCTATACTCATTTCCAAAAAAATCTCCATTCTCCACTTGATGTTTCCACAAATTCTCATAATTTTCTAAGCTAACTACCTATTTAATTTGGCATTTAAACACTTATCCTGTGTTATTAAAAAGAATGTCAAACTAGCTCAGTTAATTCTCCAAAATTAAGTACATCACATTCTATTCATTTGTGACCTAGGAATAAATTCTCCATATTTATTTCTATCATCTAAGCAAATTATGCAAGTTCTAAGCTATTATAAGTTATTTTTTCACATTCGGTGTTATAACAATGTAGCACAACTAACTCAAAAGGTCACCAAAGTTAATAGGTAACTCATGCTATGGTTACTAAACTTATATATCCATTATTCAGACTAATAGGTTAGGGAGGATATTACATTCTACTAATAGAGTTGACTTTCCTGATCAATGTTCAATTTATGACTGTTAAAGTAAAACATGTGTGTATGACATGAGTTGGGTAATTAATTCCACATTAGATATATTAGAGAAAGAAGAGTAATTTATAAGGCTTGGATGGATCAAAAATCCATAAACTAGCTTTTCTATCAAGTTGGTTCTAATCTACTTATCTTATGCTACAATATGCAAACACACATTAATACTGACATGCCAAACGCTCCACAAAGCTAAAATGACAACTAGATGACATTGATTCGAATTGAGAGGTCTTTATTGAAATAGCCTCTCCTTTTCTTTTCTTTTTTTCTTTTTAAACTGAAATAGCCCTCTTTACCATAAATTATTTATTTAAAACAATATTTATTCTTGTAGCATTCTCCCTAAACTATTAGTTTTAGTTTGAGGTTATAGATTTATATTAGTATTATTATAAGTCAGTTGACCATTTTTGACTAACACGGAGAACTAAAATGTCTAAAGAGGTATAAATTACCTCAAAGCTAGATAAACTTATTCCTTAAATCCTTCTTTCCACCATCTTTGACCTTAAGGCATAAATATCCTACTATTTTGTACTTCATACGGCTGTTAGCAACAGCAGAAGAGATAAGAAAGAAAGAAGAAAAGGAGAGAGAAAAGAGAGAAACAGAGAATGTGAAATAAAGAAATGAAAGAAGAAAAAGAAATAAAGAGCAATAGGAAGTAAGAGAAAGTCGAACCTAAAAGGAAAGAAAAGGAAGAAGAATCAAAGGAAGAATCAGAAAAGAGAATCAGACACCATCATAGAAAGCTGAGGTAGGGGGTTGTTGCGTTTTTATATGTTGTATCCTTTTTTGCTGGTCAAGAAATGGCAAGGATTGGACAGCATGGAGTTTTCATGATACTCGAAGAAAATCATGATTCTGTGTATTGAGTTATATGTATTCGATGAGATTTAATTTTTTGTATTGATTTGTTTGATTGATGAAATTTTAATATACATGTGTTTGAACATGTATAAGCATGAATAAATCCACAAGAACTTGATGATTTTCTATGGTTTTACATGATTTATGATTATAAAAGTGATGTTTTGATGCACCAGAAGGTATTTCTACAGTGTTCTGTTCGAATAGGCCAAGAGACTACTTGAATAAAAAATTATGGAATGTTCTAACTTTGATGTGTCAGTTATTCGAGATTGCACGATTTCGATATTAAATTGAGTATACTAAGTGGGTAATTTGAATGGCATGACTTTCGAGGTTGATCAAATAGACTAGGTGAGCTATTTGATTGGTGTAATTCATGAGGACATTATTAGAGCTAATCGAGTAGACTAAGTGTGCTATTCGATTGGTAAGATTTCAAAGTTAATCAAAAGATTATGATAGCTATTTAAATGGATATTTTCAATGAAAATCGAACAAGCTAAGAAAACTATTTGAGAAGACTATTCCAGAAATGATTTTAAGGCTAAACGAACAGACTATGAGAGTTATTCGAAGAACATGTACTCAAGGTTAATTGAATAAGTTATGAGGGCTATTCGAAATAGCGTATTTTCAAAGTTAAATGAATATTAAGAGTATTCGAATAGTATGTTTTCGATTACAGTCGAAAAGGCAATGATCTATTTTTAAAAATATAAGGAATTATTGAAGGCTAAAGTTCGTATAGGCACTTGGTCGAAGGCTAAAAAGGCATAAGGTATGAGGAATTGTCAAAGGCTAAAGTGCATACGGGCACTTAGTCGAATGCTAAAGTTATGAGCAAGTACTTTGTCGAAAGTCATGACATTTCATAAACATCATATTACATTTCATAAGCATCAACATTGATCATTTCATGAGCACGAATACATATATGTATATGAGATGCTGATTATATGTAATTATTATGGAATTGTATTGTGATTTTTGTTGTATGTGTTATGCTACTGAGAATTTTTGAATTCTCACCCCTTTGTTTGTATGTTAATTTATAGATCAAAATCGAAATCCTTCCAAGGAGGGTAACTGAAGATTGTAGCTTTAACTAGAATAGTTTTCTTTGATTTGTATATGTTGTATATATGCCATAAATGCCTAGTTTGTATTTGAACACTTTTTTATGTATAAATTTTGATGTTTCAATAAAGAATCAAAATTATGTATTGTATAGAATTGAAAGTTTCAATTATATATTTAATGTTCAGTTTGATTATTTTCTTTTTTAGGCTCTATTTTTTACTCTATTTGAATTTATATTTTCAATATTTACAGTTATCTCAAAGCTTTTATGATGTTTTAAAGTTAGTAGCAATGTGCTTAATTCTGTTTACATATGTATATTTTGAATATACTATTATAAATCGAACTAAGATGTTACAATTCTCATAAAACATCAAGTTCATATATAGCCATATGATCTTAATTGTCATTGCTGCCATTTTTATCATTATCATGGCTCTCAGTTTCATTTTGAAACTTCTACGTTGTACAAAATTTGAACTATTTTCTTATATTATTATTATTATGGCTCTCAACGAACACTTTATTAGCCTTCTTTTTTCCTTATCTTTCTCTTATTTTGTGCCTCTTTATGTGAGTGTATTAGAGTGGAGGTTGTCGTTCTCTTTCTTTAGTGGTAGCCCAACCATATCCTTTTCTTTTGTTTTTGTCATGGCTCTCAATTTCATTTTGAAACTTCTACGTTGTACAAAAAATTCGTACTATTTTCATATATTATTATTATTATTATTATTATTATTATTATTATTATTATTATTATTATTATTATTATTGTGGCTCTCAATGAACACTTATCCTAGCTTTCTTTTTTCTTTATCTTTCTTTTATTTTGAGCCTCTTTCTGTGAGTGTACTAGAGCAGAGGCTGTCGTTCTCTTTCTTTAGTGGCAGTCCTACCATATCCTTTTCTTTAGTTTTTGTGTGCTTTTCTAATAATTTGTTCAGATCTGATAGATCAGCTTGGTTGTCTAGATCTACTTCTCTCAATGACATATCTTATGACTTTGTTATCCCTTTTATAGGTGTTTTTGTTATCCCTTTTTATGGGTGTTTTGGTTTTCAATTTTTAAGGTGTCTTTTGTTAGTCCCATTGTGATTGTATCCTGATGGTTTTGTTGGCAGGGGAGAGTTTCATATCTACTTTGGGAGGAGGTGCAATACACTCTTCAAGCTAAAACACATTTTGTGTTGGTTTCTACTGTGAAAGATACTTAGACATCGATAGTCTTCGGGCAAAGAGGAAATCTACAGATCATTGGTTAGTTTAGAGATAAATTGTATTTGTTTCTTGCTCTTTATAGATTTGATGTATCTTTTCTGAATTTTAAATGTTTTGATCATAATAAATTTTCTTTATGGCCATTAAAAAAAGATAAATAATTAATTAGTTATTTTGTGACAATCCTATTAATGAACCACCAAAACATATATAGGAAGTTTTTTATTTTTTTATGCAAACACACATAGGAAGTTGAGTTTTAGGTAAATACTAAGTTGAATATTTAGGTAAATACAATCTCCTAAATGTTGATACTTAGAGCATCTAGAAGTCATTGTACAATACATATGGATACTATTTCTATTAAGTCTTTGCATATCAAAGGCGGAAAACAAAAAATAGAATATGATCAAGTGATCATAAATAATAGGTAAAAAGGGTATTTTAATCCTTTATCTTTATTTCTATTTTTAAATTGATCTCATATTTTTTTTGGTTAGTTTGGTCCCTTATCTTGCAAATCATTTACAATGTGGTCTTTCCGTTAGGGTTTCGACACCCTCCTAATAGAGGTGATGACATGTGACTAATGGTGATGACGTAGCTATGATGTGGTGATGATGTAGATAAAATGTGACATTGACATGACTATCACCAATTAGTGACATGTATTGATAAAAAAATGATATGGGATCAAATTGAAAAATAAAAATAAAAATAAAGGACCAAAATATCTATTTTTTTAAATAATACCACAAATTTGAAGCATCTATCTTTCAAGGCATGAATATTGCATCACATAGAATCTATCCAATGACACCCAATTAATTAGTAAAATATCAGGTCATGGAAAATTCTACAATTGTTCAAACATATTTCAATATTCTCCTAATTTTCAGCAAATATATATTAAATTAATGTAATTCAAATGAAATTCTTCCTCTAATCAATTATGTGCAGTCTTTATCTTGTGTGTGTGAACAAATGGCATGAGTTTAGAACTTAATACAGAATCCATAAGAAAGTTTATCATGGCCTATATATCTACCACCATATATATAAATATGGGGAGGAATCAATTTACATCAGTGCAAGATTTGACATTCTTACATCACTTAATAACTATCTATAGAATGTGGCTTTTATTGATCTAACCGTTGAATTATAACTGTTCATTACCTTAATTATTTGTGTTAAATTTTATAAAAATTGAACATTAATAAGAATATAATCAAATGATTCTTATTTTCATATATTTTAAAAATATATATTACATTAATCTTGATATATATCAATGAAGTACTAAATAATTTTAGATTAATGTAAAATTTCATAGATATGATCTAAATGATAAGAGCTTTCAATCCAACGGTAGATTTAGAGAAAAAATTTAATTAATAAAAAGTTATTCAATAGTGTAAAAGTGACTTTGATTTACACGGTATAACTTGATATCTCCCATATATATATATATATATATATATATATATATGGGGATATCTAGTGAGAATAATTTTTATTGTGAGAGGGTGAGAGGAGTAAATCTTGACCATACAACCATACATGGATGGTCAAGATTAAAAGTTACTTACAAGTCATGTGACCACTTAAAAAAGTCACATGCATTTATATTCTAATATTGACCATTCATGTAAGATTCAATAGTCAAGATTCACTCCTCTCACATCTTAAAATAAACACTCATCTTACCAGATACGCTCCCCACATATATATATATGTGTGTGTGTGTGTGTGTGTGTGTGTGTGTGTGTGTGTGTGTGTGTGTGTGGGACTGTGATGTTTTTCATCCTTAATGTTTGGAAGTTGATAATGACTACTTGGAGGTAGTTCAAATATAACTAACTCACTATCTTTAAGATGCTAGACAGTAATAACATGTATTGCTCTAGTTTCTACTAGTTTAGTTTGCAATGGAGAAATACATCCAAACTTTATTATCACAAGGCAACAGCACCAGATCTGTTGCTTGAAGAAAAAGATCCAAACTTTAAAAATTTTAGTGCAAATGACATCTATGAATGGAATATATGTAACACCCTCAAAAACATGTTAGACTTGTAGATGGTTATAGAGGTAGATTAATACTTGCTTGACATGTTGGTTCAGTTTTGTGATAAATTGAGTTAATTTAAACACTTTACTGCAACATAGAAGGTGAAAAGTAGCCTAAAATAACTCAAAAAATGGCTTTAAATGCTAAGTTGAGGGAAACAGGTATGGACAACTTGTTTCTAGGTCACAAATAAGCTAAGTAAGATGCAGTTAAAATTTGAGGATAATTAGAGTCAATTTGGTATTTTAGGCATACTGGTTTTTGTGCTTTAATGCCGGATTGACTAGCAGCAAATATGAAAAATTAGAAAAAGGGTGAAACAACAATTTAGATGAATCTTAGGATTTATTCTAAAGTTTTTGAAAGTTAGGAAACTTGATTTAGCATAATTCAAGTATCCTTAGTAGATATAAGTTTCAGCTCAGAAACTCAAGTTGCCAAGTTTGACCTTTTTTCTCCCTATTTTCTCTCCTCTCTCACAAAGCCAACCAGCAGAAATTGAGAAAAGAAGAGAAAGAAGAGATGAGGGGGAAATGAAGGAGGGAAGAAGAGGAAGAGAAGACAGAGGAAAAGAGGAAGATCAAGAGAACTCCAAAGCTTGAAGATCATCATCTACACCAAGAGGTGGGGGAGTTCTTTCTTAAACTTAACTTTCCTTTCCATTTCTTGTGGTATATATAAGTATGAATGGTTTGGGGGAAAAATAGGTATTTGAGGTAAAAATGGTTTCTTTAGCTAATACTTGTTTTCAATGGCTGAATTGAGTTTGGTTTGAGCTTAACTTATGCTTGGTTGTTGATTGTGAGGTTAGAATCACTCCTTTGAGTGTTTGAAATCATAGTTGAGAATTAGGTTTTGATTGATTGATTTTTGATCAAAATCTAAGTTTGATGACTTAATTTTAGTGTTTGCTAATCCTAACATGATTAGAGATCATGATTAGAGTTGGAAAACACTTAGAATCCATGATTAGAGGATTAGAAATTGGTTGGAAAATCAATTATGCAGAAAACTCATTTTTGCAGAATTTCTGCTATAGAATGACGCCTAGGCATCATTTGTCACTCCTAGGCGCAGCTCTTTCAATTTTAGTTTCAGGTTAGCCAGAGAGTTACACCTAGGCACAGGTTAGCCACACCTAGGAACAACTTTTTTCATTTCAGTTTTCAGGACATGAAGAGAGTGTCACGCCTAGGCATGAGAAGCTCATGCTTAGGCGTGAGACAGGGCAGCATCCTAAGAGCTTGTAGTATTTGTAGCATAAATAGAGTTGTAGTCATCAAAATTATCTGCTTCTTATTGCATTTGAAAGTTAAGATACAAGGCTTCATGTGGTAAAAATTTTAGATTTTTACTACAACCCAGTTAGGCCCAGTTTAGGTTTGAATTTGGGTTAGATTTTACAGAAACAAGCAGACTGACACTTGTTAAACTCGATTGCATAACTTCCTGCTCCCAGGTCATTTTTGCATGAGACCAGTGGCATTTTAAAGCTAACATGTCAGGCTTAAAAATTTCAACAATTTATCACTCTTTATGTGTTCCCAATTTCTGTTTAAGGTAAGGTCAGAATCTGGTAAGTTAGCTAATTGCCTTGTTTTAGCTGCTACATTTTGTGGCATATCTTTAGCTATACTAAGTCAAATGAAGTGAGGCTTATTTCATTTGAAAGATATGAGATAAGGCTATTTGCCTATAAAATTTTAGAATCTTATAAATTAGGATGTACATTTGGCGCATTCATGAAAATCAGCCTTTCTAGACACTCAGAGTTGGTTCCTTTATGCAAAAAGGTTGAACCATAGAAAGAGTTGGTTCCCTTATGCAATAAAGTTGAACCATATCAAGTGTCGTTCCTTTGTTTATCAAAGTTGAACCATAGCAAGAACCTTCATGCAATAAAGTTGAACCATAGCAAGAGTGGTTCCTTTGTTTATAAAAGTTAAACTATAGCAAGAGTGGTTCCTTTGCTTATCAAAGGTGAACCATAGAGCTAGCAAGAGATGAATCCCTTATTGATTAAGGTTGAACCATAGAGAAATGGATGCCTTATGTAATAAGGTTGAACCATAGAGCTAGCAAGAATTGGTTCCTTTATTTATTAAATTCGAACCATAATTTCCATAGTTGACTAAGAAAAGTTGATATTTGACAAATGTAAGGACGATTGTCTTATCTTTGACTTAGTTAGTTAAGGATTGTGGATCAGTTTAGTGAATATTTATATAAAGTAAGGATATGTGAAAATTCCAGTGGTGTAGAGTAAAGACTCTATTGCATGTTGTAATCCTAAATCTTAAGTTAGTAAGTTTGTTCACAGAAGATAGTTATTTGTGTAGTACTTATAATGCGTCTATGAATGAACTAGCTGAGATAAGTTGTGGAAGTAGTACATTCACTATTGAGAGATGGAACATTCCACTCATTATCAGATATGTTGTGGAAATAGTACATGGAACAATCCACTCATTATCAGGTATGATGTGGAAGTAGTACATGGAACAGTCCACTTATCATTAAATACAATGCGGAAGTAGTATACTCACTATTGTGTGAT
This sequence comes from Ormosia semicastrata, assembly GCA_029884595.1. NCBI lineage: Eukaryota > Viridiplantae > Streptophyta > Magnoliopsida > Fabales > Fabaceae > Ormosia > Ormosia semicastrata. The sequence continues at coordinate 21,741,657 of JAQQTO010000060.1, forward strand.
GAAAAAGTCCACTCATAACCAAGTAGTCTAAGGGCTATTTAGCTTATTCTACACAAATAAATTCAATGGAACATAGTTCTTAGGAATAGCTAAGTTATGTGTATGAGTTTAATATTGGATTATAAGGTTGCTAAATGAATGTTTACATAGAGTCAGAATGTGAATATTCTAGTGGTAGTGAGTAGAGTCTCGTTTACCTATTGCAACTATTAATCCAATGCTATAGAGTTATTCATTGTGATTTGATATTTGTATAGTACTTATATCATGTTAATGAATAACTAGACCAGTGATGTTAGTATAGTATGCCTACTTTAATGAGTAAAGATGAGGCATGAAAGTACTTTTATAATGTGTTTTACTTCTTATGTGATAAAGTTGTAATTATATGTTATAAATGTCTAGTTTTGGAATACCATTACTGAGAATTATATTTTCTCACCCTGTTGTGTTTCCACGTAAATCCAGGTCAAGGCCCTACAAGGGGGCAAGAAGATGAAGAAAATAAAAGAACTAGATTAGTTTAGTTTTAATGTTTTCAGTTCAAAGCTTATGTAATTATTTATATTTGCTTTGAAGATGTAAAAAGTTATATATATGTATGACTTTTAGATATGGCTCTCCATAATTATTTGTTTAAATATTATGGATTAGTTGACGGTTAAGTTAGAAGTAGGTTAAGTTAGAAGTAGCATGGTTGATACTGCTTATCTAGGTATATATCAAATATACTAGCATTCCGGTATTAGGCTGTTACAATATAGATGGTCAAACTAAGTACAATATACTCAATGCCCTTCAACACATGACCATGGTAGCAATAACTTACCAAACAACCTATGATTGTTCTAAAGAAACTATTGTCAATATTTTAGTTGTAGGATTTTCTAGTTAGCTTAAAGGAGAAAAAAAACCAAAATTCTTATTGCAATCAAAATTGAACCAGATGAAACACCAATCACTAGTAATGGGGAAACTATCCCTGATGCTGTTAACATATTAATTTTTTACAATTGCCAAACATTTCATTAGAGATCCTTCTCTATGCAGAGATAGATCTACCGAACTCCTTTCAAACCTTAAACATAGAACCTTAGCTGATTTTAGATGGTATAGAGATACCTTCCTAACTAGGGTCTAAACTCAAAAGGACAGTCAATAACTTTTCTAGAAAGAAAAATTATTAGTTGGTCTTCCAAAATCCTTAGGAGATAAGGCTAGAGATAAGATCATAAGCCAAACTACAAATGGAGAATGTAATACCCCAGATTTTGGCTATTTTACAGTAATGACTAAAGTACACTATTTTGTATTTCTTGTATGAGATAAAATTATTTTGACTGTTCTGAGATTATTTTTGATCGTTGTGTGAGATATGCTTTGGGTTAGAAAAATAATAATTTTTGGGCAGGGAAAAATCTTATTTGATTTATTTGGAGACGGGTGATCTTACTAAACCCGAATCTGAGAGACATGAAATTCAATCTTTTAATTTTTAAAATTTATCTGTGAAATAAAAATATTTCATGAAAAAATATCTACTGTTTAATTTATAGCAGCTTCTGATACCGAGTAATGGACCTGGTATATTTTATCTGTTAGAAAATAGATTAAGAATAATTTTTGTAATTTATTTTAAAATGAACCAATAGGAATGAGTCAATATTAGTGGTTAGACATTTTCTTGACCAATAGAAAATGGTCAATAAAAATGGTTGGACTAGTTGTTAATTAACTAGGATAACTAACTAAGTTACTTTAAATAGTTTAATTTGTAACTAAATAACCTAACCTAATTAGCTTACTATCTAATTAAGATGTAACTAAAACCTAATTGAAGTCAAACCTAGTTACTAAGTTCCCTAGAGTCCCACGGCCACGAAGGCCTTTTCTACCATGTTCTAGGTTCATCTAAATGACCACTTGATGACCATTTTGTGACCTAAGCCATGTGTGCACCATGTGAGTGAATTCTTATCACATTAAGCTACTCTCCATGCACTTCACAGCTGCAAACTTTCATATAGCTATCCATTTGCATTTTTACCACACTTTGAAATATCAAGCTTTCATCTTTTCTCTCAAATATTCAAGAACAACCAAGAACACTTAACCATTTTCTTCTCTTTTCCTTTGTGAACCCCACGGCTCCAACCTCCAAACCATACCTCTCCACTTCTAAAATTTCATCTCTTCCCACTTTCTAAAGCTAAACCTCCTTCTAAACACTTTTCTTTTAGTAAGTTTTGTCGAAATCCTACTCTAAGTACACCAAAAATCAAGCTTTAGCTTACTACTCTAAAGGTAATCTTTTGATTCTTCGGCTATGTTTGGTGGACATGATAGTATAGTATAAAATAAAATGATAGGATAATATAAAGTATGATAGTATAATTAATAGGATAAGACATAATCCTATCTTTTGTTTGATAACAAAAGGATAAATTAGCTTATTGTATAACATTTTTTTTAAGACCAAAATATCCTTTAGCATAAAAATTAAAATAATTAGAAAATAATAATAAAAAAGCCTTATGGCAGCGGCGGTGGTGGCGGTGGTGGTGCTGGTGATGGTGGTGGTGGTGGTGGTGGCGGCGATGGTGGCGGTGGCTGCGGTGATGGTGGCAGTGGTGGTGGTGGTGGCGCAAGGGAGAAAAGTGATAAAAATGAAATTGAGGATAAGATTGGCATAGAAATCCTATCATGTCTTATCATGTACTAGGAGAGGGGATAGAGTTATCAGCTTAGAATAGGATAAAATGACTTGACCTGATTTCATTATACTATCAGTTGAATGCACCAAACATTGAATAAGACCTGATAGTATTAGCTTATACTATCATGTGTTCTTTATACGATGCACCAAACGTAACCTTTGATTTTAAGATAGGTTTTTAATTTTCTAGACCATGATTGATCCATGGTTCTTTGTTCTTAAGCTTTGTTTATGACTTTAGAAATTTGTTTAAGATTTTTAGGGTTTTTGTTTGAAGCACACGAAATCAAGAGAGAGGAGGAGCTTGAAGATTTTGTCTCCCTTAAGGTAAGAGAGAGATTAACCTCATCAATTATGTGTTGGTGGTGAGGAAATGGGTTGTTTGTGGTGAAAAATTCATAAGGATTTATTCATTTAATCTTCTATGCTTTCTTTGTTTGTGTTTGTTATGTTTTTGGCTTTGAAAATATGATTGCATGTGTGCTTGTATGCTAATAGCTTTGATAATATGCTTGTATGTGAGATTTAGAAAGCATGTAAAAATTTATGTGTAATATAAGATGTGAATCATATGAAAGATTTGTTGTATGAAGGTCCCAAAGGGCCTATGAGGCACACGGCCTCCACCATTCAAAAGGAACTTAGGGTTCTAAATTATTTTCCTAATCAAGGAGTAAATGATTTTATAACAAGAAAAATAAATTAAGTGTTTTTGCAAGGATTAAATGCTAAAAGAACTAAATTTTGGGTTATGAAACCCTAAGTGGATTTCGGCCAACAAGCCATTTTTCATAACTTAGATCCAAAATTATTTTGCTAAGTGTAGACTTAGGTGTTTAAATGAGAAGGAAATTATTTTGATAGGAATTGAACCTAAAATCAAAGTAATATACTTTTTAGAATAAAATTGACATAATAAAATAATTAAGTTATGAAATAAAAATAAATGTCAATACTTGAACTTTTCTAACGTATAGCTCACCTTATGGGTTTTGAAGCGCGTTAGGAAAATTTGAGCCGTAATATCTTAAGTAAATCAAAGAATCATAATTTTTGGGAAATAGTAGAAATACTGATTTTTAGAGGGACTATATTGCAATTATTATCTAAAAAGGGACTATTATAAAAATATTATTTAAACAAAGATTATTATGTAAATATTGTTTAATGAGGGACTATTATGCAGATAATAGAAATAAAAACAAATTTTGAGAAAAATATTATTTTTGGTTTAAATATGATAGAAATATTTTACGTAATTGAAAATACGTTGAAAACTATTTATGCGACTCAAAAATAGTAATTTTAGGCTACGCGATTGAGAAAATGCAATAAAACGTTTATACGATTTGGAAAATCCTTACGCGATTTGAAAAACGTTAGAAAAATATTCTGCGATTTCAAAAATGCGATAATATCGCTACGCGAGTGAGCGTAAACAGCAGTTTGCTGTCGGGTAGTTATGGTGGGCCCGGTTGAGTGGAATATTTATACCGCCAAGACATGGTGAGATTATATAAAATATTATGAAAATAATAAATGTATGTGTGTTTGAATCATACATCATGCATAGAAAAGCCTGTTCACTTATTTGAGTAAGGATGTATGCCTAGGAGATGAATTACACGTTAGTGCGAGTGCGAGTAGACTAGTGTAGGTCACTTATTGACCTTGGGGGCATCGGAGTGCGGGTACCTCGCGATGGACAATTGGTAGCTCTTTTGTCTGTGCGGCAGACTGATGCGAACGCACCGATGATCTGGACCGAGACACTATCCTATATCGTGATCTGGTGTAGAATGTCTTGTCCAATGCCTGATGTGCACTTTTGACAAAATTGATATATTATAGCACTTTTGGCCACGGTAGCCTAGTGACAGACATGTCTTCTGGATCTTCTCTCTGAAATTGTGTTTAGCTCCATAGAGTAGGAATTGGTCGTATATATATATATATATATATATATATATATATATATATTGTGGGTCAACATATTGATTAGTTATTTAAGTTTATTTAACTTATTATCTGTGATAAGACAATACGATTTAATGTTTTAATATTGTATGTTGTTTATTTGCTGTCATTTTCTTTACTGCCATACTAGTATTGATGTAGGGGATCTCACCTCGTTATTATATTATATTTGTTTCATTGTATATGTGTACTGAAGACCGGGAGAACAAGGAAGCAAGGGACCCTGTCTATTTTCAGTAGCAGTTTTCTTTATTTGTTAATATGGCGACAAGACGTCAAGTCTTAGGTTTTATTATGGTTCAGATCCACGGCGAAGCTGACGCTTGGACATTTGACTACAATAATGAAAGATTTGTTTATACTGAGGACTTAACTATGACCTTGAGTGGAACCCTGGATGGGATTTCTGCGCTAACTCAACATGCAACTGTGCAGTTGGAATTCACAATACCTATTCGTGAACTCTGGGGTGGAGTGGTGTCTGTCTATACACCCCAAGAGGATTCTGTCGTATCATCTGCAAGAATCCCTATGAGGCGTCTGTATCCGTCTGGGTTCTTCGATGATAATGTGAGGAGGAGGAGGATCATTCTGAGGAACTAAATCCTTAGGTCTATTTAGAGTTTTATTTATTAGTATGGTTGTAGTTTTGCTTTTGGAATTGGTTTGTATTTCTGTAAATTATTTGGAAAAATGTTTGTAATATTAATGTATATTTATATTTTGGTGTGTTCATTACAAGTTTTATTAATGTTTTAATTTAGTTTATTTATTTTATTTTATTCCGCAGGCGAAATTTTAAAATTGACGTTTTTACAAGATCAATTCTTTTACAACTTGGGTAAGTTATATTAGGATTAGTCTTAAATGTGATACCCTACGGTGGGTGTTACATTAGTTGGTATCAGAGCCCCGGTTAGAGTCTTTTGGGTTTTTGTGGTTAGGTCTGTTTTAGCTTGTGTTGTGTGATTCTCTGAATTTGATTTTTAAAAGATGACATCTGACTTTTATTGGATTTTGTGCGATTGTTTGTGAAGAAAACTATGTCTCGTGGTAGAGGTGTACGTGCAAATGTAGAGCACGATAACGACCCAATGACTGCTGCTGTTGAAGCAATGCAGAGAATGGCCGAAGTGATGGCACAACAAAATCAACAAGCTATGCAATAGCAAGAAGCTAATGCAGAAGTTCAGCATTTGTCAGAATTTCGTAGGAATAATTCGCCACATTTTACAGGCAAGTTTGACCCTGAGAAAGCAGATTTATGGATTCAAGAACTGGAGAAGATCTTTGAAGCGATAGGATGCAACGGATGATCGTAGAGTGATGTATGTTACGTTCATATTAATGGGTGATGGAGAGAACTGGTGGAAAGCCACTCGAAGGATGTTAATAGCTGAAGGGAGAGAAATCACATGGGAGCTGTTTTGCGAAGTATTTCTAGAGAAATATTTTTTGGAAAGTGCGAGACATGCTAAGGAGATGGAATTTTTGGGTTTACATCAAGGTGGAATGACTGTCAGTGAATATGCTGCGAAGTTTGAGAGCTTATCTAAGTTCTCAAGGTATCTCCAAATTCAGCCAGATGAGGTTTGGAAGTGTCGTAAATTCGAAGAAAGCTTGAGAATCGAGCTCAAGAGAGGAGTGATATCAATGCACGTGAATCAGTTTTCAACACTGATGGACATGTGTTGTAGGCTGGAAGGGTTGGAGCCAGCACGTGATAACAGGAACCGTAACTTTGGACCGACTAGGGTCCAAAGAGGAGGCAATAATAAAAATAATCAATTTCAACGAAAACCATATTTTCAACCCTCTGGAAGTCAGCAGCAACAACAACATCAGCAACCTCGTGGAGGTGGTCCAAGTGGAAATAGATTCAATCTAACTGCAGAACCGCCAACAAAATGCCTGAAGTGCGGGAAGGGTCACCTGACGAGAGATTGTTCGATTACAGGTATAATTTGTTTCAGATACAGAAAGCCTAGTCATGTCTCTAAAGATTGTGATCAAGCAAAGATGGAGCCTTCGGTGAGCAATGTTCGAGCTGTGAAGTCGCAAGTTGGAGGAAGAGTTTATACAATGAGTGGAGCTGAGGCCTCCCAGTCTGAGAATCTTATTCATGGAGAAGGTGTCATCGCAGGTAATCTTTTAATTGTACTATATGATTCGGGTGCAACTCATTCATTTATTGCATATGACTGTGTGGATCGTTTGGGATTGCTTGTGTCTTCTTTAAACTTTCAACTGATTGTTTCCACTCCTACTGCCAAACCAGTTAGTACTACAAAAATATGCATGAATTATTCTATTACTATAAAAAATTGAGTCTTTTCTGTTAATTTGATTTGCGTACCTCTTGTTGATATCGATATAATCTTAGGAATGGATTGGTTATCTTCTAACCATATCCTATTAGATTGTTCTAGAAAGACCTTAGTATTTTCTGATGAGGTTTCTGGATTTATAACTGCCAAACAAGTCGAATCTTTATTGAGGGATGGAGCTCAAGGATACATGCTACTATCTTCTTTAAAAGTTAAGAGTGAGAAGGATGTGAACGTTATTTCTGTTGTGAACGAGTTTCCTGAGGTTTTCCCTGATGATGTACCTAGATTACCACCAGAAAGAGAGATAGAGTTTTCTATCGATCTTGTACCAAGAGCGGGTCCCATATCAATTGCACCATACCATATGTCACCATCAGAGTTGGTAGAGCTAAAAAAGCAATTAGAAGAGTTATTGGAAAAACAGTTTGTGAGACCTAGTGTTTCACCTTGGGGAGCTCCAGTGTTGTTAGTCAAGAAGAAGGATGGAACTTCACGTTTATGTGTTGATTACCGCCAGCTGAACAAGGTCACAATAAAGAATAAATATCCACTTCCGAGAATCGATGATCTAATGGACCAACTGAAGGGAGCAGCTGTCTTTTCAAAGATAGATCTGCGATCAGGATATCACCAGATTCGTGTTAAGGTAGAGGATATACCTAAAATAGCTTTTCGGACGCGTTATGGTCATTATGACTATCTTGTAATGCCATTTAGTGTGACGAATGCTTCTGCTATATTCATGGATTACATGAATAGGATCTTTTGTCCATACCTAGACCGGTTTGTCATTATTTTTCTCGATGACATTCTGATCTACTCTCAAACTCAGGTAGAGCATGCTGAACATCTCAGTATAGTTCTCCAGATTTTGAAAGAGAAAAAGCTGTACGCAAAATTGTCAAAATGTGAATTTTGGTTAGACGAAGTTCAGTTTCTGGGTCATGTAATTTCTAAGGATGGAATTGTAGTGGATCAAGCCAAAGAGGAGACGATTCTTCAATGGGAAAGACCAAAGACTGTGACAGAGATCCGAAGTTTTGTTGGATTAGCCAGATATTATCGAAGATTTATTGAAGGTTTTTCCAAGATCACAGGACCTCTTACGCAACTTACAAGGAAGAACCAAGTTTTTGATTGGACGGATAAATGTGAAGAGAGTTTCCAAGAGCTGAAGAAGAAGTTGACTACTGCACCAGTGCTGATTCTACCAGATCCGAATGAATCTTTTGAGGTGTACTGTGATGCTTCTTATCAAAGGTTAGGATGCGTGTTGATGCAGAATAGAAATATTGTAGCGTATGCTTCTAGATAGTTGAGGGTTCATGAAAGAAATTATCCAACACATGATTTGGTGTTGGCCGCAGTTGTTTTTGCACTGAAGATTTGGAGACACTTCTTGTATGGAGCTATGTTCAACGTCTTCAGCGACCACAAAAGTTTAAAGTACTTGTTTGATAAAAAAGAATTGAATATGAGGCAGAGAAGATGGTTGGAATTCTTAAAAGATTATGATTTTCAACTCTAATATCACCCTGGAAAAGCAAACATTGTAGCAGATGCTTTGAGTCAAAAGATACTCAGTGTTTTTGCTATGATGATTGAAGAAGAAAAATTAATTGAACAATTTAGAGATATGCGGTTGTCAGTGGAATTATCACCTGGAAGGATGCGTCTGAACATGATCACTATTCTGAATGATCTATTGGAAGAAATTCGAGAGAAACAGGAGGATAACTAGTTTTTACAGAATGAGAGAGAATTTTTGAAGCAAGGCCATAAGGCAACTGTTGAGGAAGGATCTGACGGAGTCTTAAGGTTCAAAGGCAGGATTTGTATACCCGATGATCTTAGCTTAAGAAGGCAATTCTTGGTGAAGCTCATACTAGCAGATTGAGTATACATCTTGGGATGACCAAGATGTATCAAGATCTAAAACGTTTGTTTTGATGGCCTGGAATGAAGAGAGATGTTGCTGAATATGTAGCATCTTATCCAGTATGCCAGAAAGCAAAGGTTGAGCATCAAAGACTAGCAGGCATGTTACAGCTCCTTACCATTCTAAAATAGAAATGGGATAGTATCGTAATGGATTTCATTACAGCATTGCCAAAGACTAGAAAAGGTTATGATTCTATTTGGGTCATTGTTGATCGGCTTACAAAATCTGCTCACTTCTTGTCAATCAATATTAAGTATCCAATAGAGAAGTTGACCCAGTTGTACATTGGTGAAATAGTTAGACTTCACGGTGTACCTACTAGTATCATATCTGACAGAGATCTGAGGTTTACATCGAGGTTTTGGCAAAGTTTACATGAACCAATAGGGACTAAATTGCGTTTGAATTCAGCTTATCATCCACAGATAGATGGACAAACGGAGAGGACTATAAAATCTCTAGAGGATTTACTGAGAACTTGTGTGTTAGAACAACGAGGGAGTTGGGATGAATTCCTACCTTTGGAAGAATTCACCTATAATAATAGTTTTCACTCAAGCATAGGGATGGCACCCTATGAGCCACTTTGCGGAAGACGATGCCGAACACCCTTGTGTTGGTATCAAGATGGGGAAAGTATGACTGTTGGACCCGAAATGGTGCAGCAAACAACAGAGAAGGTAAAGATGATTCAAGAGAAAATACGGGCAACTCAGAGCAGACAGAAAAGCTATGCTGATCAACGAAGAAGACCTCTTGAATTTGAGGAAGGTGAGCATGTGTTTTTGCGAGTAACACATACGACTGTTGTTGGCAGGGTTATAAAGTCTAGAAGACTCACTCCTAAATTCATTGGACCCTATCAAATTCTTTGTCGAATAGGTCCAGTTACATATCAAATAGCTTTACCACCTTTTCTTTCAAATCTTCATAATGTTTTCCATATATCCCAATTGAGGAAGTATATCCCCGATCCTTCACATGTTATACAGCCCGATGAAGTGCAATTGAAAGAAAATTTGATGTATGAGGCACTTCCCGTTAAGATTGAAGACAGGAGGGTGAAGCAACTTAGGGGCAAAGCGATTCTGTTAGTGAAGGTAATTTGGAATGAGACAACCGGAGATGCTACTTGGGAAATGGAGGAGAAAATGAGGGAACAATATCCTCAGTTGTTTTAATGTATGATGAATTTCGGGGACAAAATTCTTTTTAGAGGAGGAGAGTTGTAACATCCCAGATTTTGGCTATTTTACAGTAATGACTAAACTGCACTATTTTGTGTTTCCTGCATATTATAAAATTATTTTAACTGTTCCAATATTGTTTTTGATCGTTGTGTGAGATTTGCTCTAGGTCAGAAAAATAATAAATTTCGGGTCGGGGAAAATCTTATTTGATTTATTCGGAGACGGGGGATCTTACTAAACCCGAATCTGAGAGACATGAAATCCAATCTTTTAATTTTTAAAATTTTACTGTGAAATAAAAATATTTCAAGAAAAAATATCTGTTGTTTAATTTACAGCAGCTTCTGATACCGAGTAATGGACCCGGTATATTTTATCTGTTAGAAAATAGATTAAGAATAATTTTTGTAATTTATTTTAAAATGAACCAATAGGAATGAGTCAATATTAGTGCTTAGACTTTTTCTAGACCAATAGAAAATGGTCAATAAAAATGGTTGGACTAGTTGCTAATTAACTAGGATAACTAACTAAGTTACTTTAAATAGTTTAATTTGTAACTAAATAACCTAACTTAATTAGCTTACTATCTAATTAAGATGCAACTAAAACCTAATTGAAGTCAAACCTAGTTACTAAGTTTCCTAGAGTCCCATGGCCATGAAGGCCTTTTCTACCATGTTCTAGGTTCATCTAAATGACCACTTGATCCATTTTGTGACCTAAGCCATGTGTGCCCCATGTGAGACCATGTGAGTGAATTCTTATCACATTAAGCTACTCTCCATGCACTACACGGCTGCACACTTTCATATAGCTATCCATTTGCATTTTTACCACACTTTGAAATATCAAGCTTTCATCTTTTCTCTCAAATATTCAAGAACAACCAAGAACACTTAACCATTTCTCTTCTCTTTTTCTTTGTGAACCCCACGGCCCCAACCTCCAAACCATACCTCTCCACTTCTAAAATTTCATCTCTTCCCACTTTCTAAAGCTAAACCTCCTTCTAAACACTTTTCTTTTAGTAAGTTTTGTTAAAATCCTACTCTAACTACACCAAAAATCGAGCTTTAGCTTACTACTCTAAAGATAATCTTTTGATTCTTTGATTTTAAGATAGGTTTTTAATTTTCTAGACCATAATTGATCAATGGTTCTTTGTTCTTAAGCTTTGTTTATGACTTTAGAAACTTGTTTAAGATTTTTAGGGTTTTTGTTTGAAGCACACGAAATCAAGAGAGAGGAGGAGCTTGAAGATTTTGTCTCCCTTAAGGTAAGAGGGAGATTAACCTCATCAACTATATGTTGGTGGTGAGGAAATGAGTTGTTTGTGGCGAAAAATCCATAAGGATTTATTCACTTAATCTTCTACACTTTCTTTGTTTGTGTTTGTTATGTTTTTGGCTTTGAAAATATGATTGCATGTGTGCTTGTATGCTAATAGCTTTGATAATATGCTTGTATGTGTGATTTAGAAAGCATGTAAAGATTTATGTGTAATATAAGATGTGCATCATATGAAGGATTTGTTGTATGAGGGTCCCAAAGGCCCTATGAGGCACACGACCTCCACCATTCAAAAGGAACTTAGGGTTCTAAATTATTTTCCTAATCAAGGAGTAAATGATTTTATGACAAGAAAAATAAATTAAGTGTTTTTGCAAGGATTAAATGCTAAAAAGAACTAAATTTTGGGTTATGAAACCCTAATTGGATTTCGGCCAACAAGCCATTTTTCATAACTTAGATCCAAAATTATTTTGCTAAGTGTAGACTTAGGTGTTTAAATGAGAATGAAATTATTTTGATAGGAATTGAACCTAAAATCAAAGTAATATACTTTTTAGAATAAAATTGACATAATAAAATAATTAAGTTATGAAATACAAATAAATGTTAATACTTGAACTTTTCTAACGTATAGCTCACCCTATGGGCGCGTTAGGAAAATTTGAGCTGTAATATCCTAAGTAAATCAAAGAATCACAATTTTCTGGAAAATAGTAGAAATACTAATTTTTAGAGGGACTATATTGCAATTATTATCTAAAGAGAGACTATTTTGTAAATATTATTTTAGGAGGGACTATTATAAAAATATTATTCAAACAAGGATTATTATATAAATATTATTTAATGAGGGACTATTATGCAGATAATAGAAATAAAAACAAATATTTGAGAAAAATATTATTTTTGGTTTAAATATGATAGAAATATTTTACGTAATTGAAAATACGTTAAAAAAGATTTACGCGACTCAAAATAGTAATTTTAGGCTACGCGATTGAGAAAATGCAATAAAACGTTTATGTGATTTGGAAAATCCTTATGCGATTTTAAAAACATAAGAAAAATATTCTGCAATTTCAAAAATGCAATAATTTTGCTACGCGATTGAACGTAAACAGCAGTTTGTTGTCGGGCAGTTGTGGTGGGCCCGGTTGAGTGGAATATTTATACCACCATATTTCTTTATTTGTTAATATGGCGAGAAGACGTCAAGTCTTAGTTTTATTAGGGTTCAGTTCCACGGCGGAGCTAACGCTTGGAGATTTGATTACAATAATGAAAGATTTGTTTATACCGGGGACTTAACTATGACGTTGAGTGGAACCCTGGATGAGATTTTCGTGTTAACTCAACATGCAACTGTGCGGTTGGAATTCACGATACCTATTCGTGAACTCTGGGGTGGAGTGGTGTCTGTTTATACACCCCAAGAGGATTCTGTCATATCATCTGCAAGAACCCCTATGAGGCATCTGTATCCGTCTGGGTTCTTCGATGATAATGTTGAGGAGGAGGAGGATCCTTTCGAGGAACCAAATCCTTAGGTCTGTATAGAGTTTTGTTTATAAGTATGGTTGTAGTTTTACTTTTGGAATTGGTTTGTATTTATGTAAATTATTTGAAACAACGTTTGTAATATTAATGTATATTTATATTTTAGTGTGTTCATTACAAGTTTTATTAATGTTTTAATTTAGTTTATTTTTTTTAATTCCGCAGGTGAAATTTTAAAATTGACGTTTTTACAAGATCAATTATTTTACAACTTGGGTAAGTTATATTAGGATTAGCTTAAATGTGATATCCTACAGTGGGTGTTACAGAGAAATTCCATGTCAACAATTAAGTTATGGACAATTAATTGCCTATATCTAAAATGTAGCTTTAAAAATCTATCGAGATGATAAAATCCAACATCAACTTGCTAGAGAAAAGGCTCAAACTAAAAAAGACTTAGGATTTTTTTGCGAACAATTCGGTCTTCCTTGTTCTAAGAAGAAATCAAAACCTAAACCAAAACATTGTGTTTGACTGTGCTACAATGAAGTTTAAGTTTTTATGATAACAAACATAAAGATGATGAGAAGATCAAGTCCAAGAACTTCAAAGATTAGCTTTAGGACTTAGAGTCTTTGTACGGAGATCTTTTTGGATATCTCATGGTTTTACAAGATAAAACAAAAATGTTTTCTTAAACTTATCCCAAAACTATTTTTTATCTTGAAGTTAACTTAGAAAGTTTTGGTGTTCTTGAAAAACCATATGGGCTGCTTTTTTAAGCATTTATACTTGTTTTACAAATTGAGTTATTCGAATAACTCATTAATTATTCGAATAAAGTTTTAAATTTGCAGCTATGCACCTCTGTTTTTAAAAGTATTATTCGAATAACACTCTTGTTATTCGAATAGACCTGTTTTCCAGAAATCCTTTTATGACTTTGAATAAACCCAGTGTTATTCGAATAACCAGTTTTTAGAACTGCTTTAAAGATAGCCTTTGTGGCAGTGTTATTCGAATAACCCATATGTTATTCGAATAACCAGTTTCTGAAATAATTTTTAAAAGAACTTGTTATTCGAATAATTGAAGACGTATTTGAATAAACATGGGATTCTCATATAGAAAGAAATGGCCATATTTTCAAATTAATTATGAGATTAATTGCTTCAACGGCTAAATTCCTTTTTGACTCTAAAAATAGAGACTGTGGGTCTCTTCTTTTTCTTGCCCAGCTATCTGATTAATTTATGCTTGCTTTGAAAACTTGATTTATAATTTATGCCTATTTTCTATGCTCTTTTTGTAAAACTTTGAGATATCCATAGAGAGCTTCTTAGTACTTCAATTTGTATTATTTACTCTAAGTGAGAGTTTCTCTTCATCTATATTCTGCTCTTCTGTATCAAGGGTGAGGTATCCCTCAAGGTTTTGTAAGGGTGAGATATCCCTACAGGCTGACACTTTAGCACAAGGGTAGAGTTTTTCTGTGTGTGAAAAGTGCTCTATTTTGTAACGGTAGCAAGCACCTATTGAAGCTTGTATACATAGTAAAAAATCTCGGATAATTTTTTTTGAGAACTGGACGTAAACCACAAGTGGGTTAGTGGTCGAACCAGGATAAATATTGTGCCTGCTCTTTTTCTCTTTATCTCTTTATTTAACGCAGTTTATTTTTATAGCATATTTATTTATTTTCTATTCTTAAAGCTCTTCTTCTTCCTCTCGTAATTTCTCTTTATTTATTTAATAGCTTCAATACTTGTGTTTATTTTAAAAGTATTTGCGAAAAGTTTTAAAACTTAATTCACCCCCATTCTTGAGTACTGGAGCCACTTGGTAACAAGTGGTATCAAAGCTAGACTCTTGTTTAAAGAGCTTAGCAACTTCAAAAGAACATGGCTTCCTCAAGTGGCTTTTTAGAGGGATCTTCCATAAATCGACCACCCTTTTTCAATGGGGATGGTTATGCCTATTGGAAATAAAAAAATGAAAATCTTCATCGAAGCTATTGATCTCAATGTGTCAGATGCTGTCGAAAATGGCGTATTTATACCTACAAAAGAGATTGATGGTGTAAAAATCGAGACACCGAGAAGTGATTGGTCAGATGAGGATAAAAGAAAAGTTCAACATAATTTAAAAGCCAAAAATATCATTACCATTGCTTTGGGGTATGATGAATTTTTCAGAATTTCAAATTGCAAAACTACTAAAAAAAATGTGGGATACTTTACAAGTTACCCATGAGGGTACTAGTGAAGTAAAGAGGTCGAGAATAAATTCTCTTACTCGTGAATATGAATTATTCAGAATGAACCAAGGAGAAAGCATTCAGGAAATGCAAAAGAGGTTCACCCACATAGTTAATCATCTTGCATTATTAGGAAAGATTTTTTCTAACAAAGATTTGATTAACAAAGTTTTAAGATGTCTGAGCAGGATTTGGCAACGCAAGGTAACAGTCATATCAGAATCAAGGGATTTGTCAACCATGACATTAGCTACCCTCTTTAGAAAACTTCATGAACACGAGCTGGCTCTGAACAAATTAAGCCAAAGTGAAGAAACTAACAAGAAGAAAAAGGGAATCGCACTTAAAGCCACCTCCTCCAACATCGATATTGAAGAAGAAAATGATGAAGATGAAGCTCAGTTTCCTTGTAAAGAAATTTGGAAGGTTTCTCAAGAAGAAAGGAACACAAAGAAGACCACCATTTCCCCAAAAGAAGACTTATCATAAAGGAGAAGGAGCATCATCAACTCCAATTTGCTACGAATGCAGAAAATCGGGCCACATGAAGATGAAGTGTCCAATCTATCAAAAGAAAATGAAAATAGTTGAAAAGAAGCCTTTTAAGGACAGAAAAGGGAGAAGAGCCTACATAGCATGCGATGATAATGATATGGACTCCTCTGACAGTTCAGATAGTGAAGAAGCCCATCTATGTCTCATGGCCAAAGGAAAAGAAGGAGATGAAAGCAACAATGAGGTAAGTTCTAACTGTGACTTATTACCTTCTTATGATGAATTACAAAATGCCTTTGAAGAATTGCATGAAGAATCAATAAGGCTTACAAAATTAATTTCTTCTTCTAAGAAAACAATTTCTTCACTAGAAAATCAAATTCTTGTTAAAATATAGAAATTGAAGAATTAAAAATTGAAAATGAAACATTAGGATTAATTGATGCTTGTACAAGTTGTTCTTCTCATATCTTAACTTCTTCATCTTACTTATTATGTCAAAATCTTGAAAAAGAAATTGAGGACTTAAAGAACACACTTTCTAAATTCACATTTGGAAGAGATAATTTGAATATTTTATTAGGAAAACAAAGAGCTATTTTTCAAAAGGCTGGGATAGGTTACAACCCCAAAAATCAGCATAAATTTTATAAAAATTTCTTTGTTCACTCAAGTACTTCTAGCAGTCCTTTTATTAAATGCTTTTATTGTGGGAAGAAGGGACATAGTGCATTAATATGCAATGCTAAGAAAAATATAAATACAAAGAGTGGAACAAAAATGGTTTGCGTCCCTATGGTACTATTCCTAAAACTAACACTCAAGGACCTAAGAAAATTTGGGTTCCAAAAGTTAAAAATTAAACATGTGTTGTAGGTGTGCTTGAAGACCAGAAGCTCAAATTGGTATCTCGATAACAGCTGCTCCAAGCACATGACTGGAGATGACTCCAAATTCATGCTGCTTATTCCTAAGAATCATGGACACGTTATATATGGTGATAACAACAAAGGAAAGATTCTTGGAATCGGTAAAGTCGGTAAGAGTCCTAACTCCTCTATAGATAATGTATTACTTGGAGAAGGACTTAAACATAACTTGCTTAGTATTAGCCAATTATGCGATAAAGGAAATAAAATTATTTTTTATTCAAATTGCTGCATAATTGAAGATAAAAATGATAAGCATGTTAAGTTCATCGGTCATAGAGTCAACAATATTTATATGATTAGTCTTGATAATATATCTTCAAACAATGCGAAATGCCTTTTAAGTAAGAATGATCATTCATGGTTATGACATAGGAGAATTACACACATTCACATGGATCACTTAAAAAAGTTAGTCTCTAAAGAGCTAGTAATTGGACTACCCAAGCTCAATTTTATAAAAGATAAATTATGTGATGCATGTCAAAAAGGAAAACAAGTAAAGGTCTCTTTTAAAGCAAAAAATATAGTTTCAACTTCTAGACCTTTACAACTTTTGTACATGGATCTTTTTGGACCATCTAGAACTATAAGCTTTGGTGGGAATTACTATGCTTTAGTGATTGTGGATGATTTTTCTAGGTTCACATGGACTTTATTTCTTTCAAATAAAAATGATGCATTTCTAGCTTTTAAAAGACTTGCCAAAGTTATTCAAAATGAAAAAGGTTTTTCAATTTCTTCTATAAGAAGTGACCATGGTGGCGAATTTGAAAATCATGCTTTTGAAATTTTTTGTGATGAACATGACATTGAACATAATTTTTCTACCCCTAGAACTCCACAACAAAATAGAGTTGTAGAAAGGAAAAATTGTTCTTTAGAAGAAATGGCAAGAATTATGAGATTGCTCTTCCTAAGTATTTTTGGGCAGATGCTATAAGTACAGCTTGTTACGTAATGAACAGGGCCCTTATAAGGCCTATTTTAAAAAAAAAACCTCGTACGAATTATATAAAGGAAGAAAGCTAAATGTCTCATATTTTCATGTTTTCGGTTGCAAATGTTTTGTTTTAAATAACAAAAAGGATAACCTAGGCAAGTTTGATGCTAAGGCTGATGAAGGTATATTTCTTAGCTATTCTAATCATAGCAAAGCTTTTAGAGTTTATAATAAGAAAACTATGACTGTTGAAGAATCCATTCATGTTGTATTTGATGAAACTGACCCAAATGAATCGAGAAAGGATCTTGTTATCGATGATGTTGCAGAAGCTTTGGCAAAAACCAACTTGAATGACAAGGAAATAGAAGAAAGAAAGCAAGAAGAAAGTCAAGAGAAACCCCCAACTCGAGAGAACTCACAAGCCATGGACCTCCCCAAAGAATGGAGAACCTCAAGATACCACCCATTTGACTAAGTAATAAGTGATGTATCCAAAGGTGTAAGTACTCAAAACTCAATTAGAAATGCATGCAATCATATGACTTTCGTTTCTCAAATTAAACCTAAAGACTTAAATGAAGCCTTTGATGATGAACATTGGATCTTAGCAATGCAAGAAGAGTTAAATCAATTTGAAAGAAACCAAGTATGGGAATTGGTTGCAAGGCCCAATGATCATCCAATTATAGGCACCAAATGGGTCTTTAGGAACAAACTTGACGAAGCTGGCCTAATAACAAGAAATAAAGCTAAGCTTGTAGCTAAAGGATATAATCAAGAAGAAGGAATAGATTATGAAGAAAACTATGCACCTGTAGTTAGACTAGAAGCTATTAGAATGTTACTTGCTTTTGCTTACATCATGCATTTTAAATTATATCAAATGGATGTTAAAAGTGCTTTTCTAAATGGTTTTATTCAAGAGGAGGTATACGTTGAACAACCTCCAGGTTTTGAAAATCATGAACTACCCAACCATATTTTCAAACTTAAAAAGGCTTTATATGGTATAAAGTAAGCTCTTAGAGCTTGGTATGAAATGTTGAGTAAGTTCCTTTTAGAACATGATTTTTCAAGAAGCAAAGTTAATACAACTCTTTTCATTAAAAATAATAAGCATGACATTCTCCTTGTACAAGTTATGTAGATGATATTATATTTGGTGTTACTAACGAGTCTCTATGCAAGGATTTTTCAAATATCATGCAAAGCGAATTCGAGATGTCCATGATGGGAGAACTTAACTTCTTCCTTGGACTTCAAATTAAACAAACAATGAGTGGACCATTCATTAGCCAGTTCAAATATTGCAAAAAACTCCTAAAGAGATTCAGAATGGAAAACTCAAAGCATATGAACACTCCAATGAGCACCTCATGCTACTTAGACAATGATGAAGCAGGTATATCTGTTGAAATCACCAAATACAGAAGTATGATTGGATCCCTTCTTTATCTCACTGCTAGTAGACCTGATATTATGTTTAGCGTATGCATGTGTACTAGATACTAAGCTAATCTTAAAGAATCACACTTAAGTGCAATAAAATGTATTATAAAATATCTTGGTGGCACTTCACAAGTGGGCTTGTGGTACCCCAAAGGTGCCACTTGTAGTCTTGTTGGTTATTCTGACTCCAATTTCGCTGGTTGCAAATTGGATAGGAAAAGCACTAGTGGAACATGCCACTTGCTTGGAAGTTCCTTAGTTTCTTAGCATAGCAAGAAACAAAAAGTGTGGCTTTATCCACCGTTGAGGCTGAATATGTTGTAGCTAGAAGTTGCTGTGCCCAAATCCTATGGATGAAGCAACAACTTCTAGACTTTGGTCTTCAACTTGATCACATCCCTATAAGATGTGACAATACTAGTGCAATCAACTTAACTAAAAACCCTATCATGCATTCAAGGTCGAAACACATTGAAATAAGACATCATTTTATAAGGAATCATGTTCAAAAAGGTGATTGTGTTTTAGAATTTGTTGAAACAACTAATCAACTTACTGATATTTTCACAAAACCTTTACCTAAAGAAACTTTCTTTCACCTAAGAAGAGAACTTGGAATTTTGGATCAATCTTGTATTTAAATGTTTATATTTATTGATCTTGAATTCTACTGATTTGAGCATTGGAGATATCCTCAAATTCTCTTTTTACAGGTAAAATATCTTTAGGTAAGTTTTCAAATCTGAATTTATATCCTGTGAATGTTTTTTAATGACTTTTTGGGATAGGTTTATTCGAATAAACCTTATAGCTATTTGAATAAACTTCATCTTTTGCCTAGAAAATCTGTTGCACATTTAGGTTATTCGAATAACACCTCATTTATTTGAATAAACTGAGTTAAAGCAACTACAGTTTTATTTGCTGATATCTATCTTATTCGAATAACTCCAATGTTATTTGAATAATATATGTTAAATGTGTTTTTGTCTTCATGTTTTATTCGAATAAACCATAATCTATTCGAATAGACTTGAAGTGTTTTCTCTATCCCTGTGTTTTATCTTCGCTGCCTTATTCGAATAACTCCTTTTTATTTGAATAAATGCCTTTTCAAGGCATTTCTTCTGCTTGGGTTATTCGAATAACCATAGAGTTATTCAAATAAAATTTTAGAAGACAGCTCTCTCACAGAGCCTGTTATTCGAATAAACACAAAGTTATTCGAATAACTTGAGTTTGAAACGTCACGACCTTTGGGTCTCCTGGCTGTTTTATTCGAATAACACCCCTATTATTCGAATAAACACGGGTTTTCTATATATCTATCCCTGCACTCTTCAACGTCTTCTATCTGTTTCTTTTTGCCTTCCACCTATTCTATCTTCTTCTCTCTCTCTGATCTACGTGCCTCTCTCTTTCTACCTTTACCTTCCTCTCCACCTTCTTTCACCTCAAACACCCTTCCTCACTATACACCTTCCTTCATGGCCTCCTCCTCTTCACGTGCCAAGCTCCCACGCATGAAGACGGGCCCCTATAACAACCCTCTGGATCTTAGAAGGTTATCCTCTAACCAAGAGGAACTGGGTCACTTCGTTACGCACTTTCGGGAGTGTAACCTCATGCACCCAAAATACATGGACCTCAACTTCTTCCAGAACGAAGGCAGCTTTGACTTCCTCGACCTTCTCGACACACAAGGTGTTCTTCATTTCTGCTCACACCAAGCCCCTCTCTACCTAGACTTGGTAAAGATGTTCTACTGCAACATGAAGATAGTTAGCGAAGACCTTCATTCAGACGTTTCTAATCAGCACATGGTCATTAATCCCAGTGATTGGAAACAGATGTTTGGGTTGCAAACCATTGGGCGCAACCTTGATGATGATATTGAAGCTCTGGATCAAGAGTACGAGAAGCTTCAAGCCATTGAAGACCTACTGAAGCCTGGCCTGGCCCTGCCTCCTAAGGGGGTCAACGGAGGCATGCTAAAGAGCCAAGATAGGCTCTTACACTATGCCTTTGCTCACATCTTAGTACCTCGGGGAGACAACTATGCCTACCTGAGTGAGGATGATATCTTCATGCTGTGGCTCATCAAGAAAGGATATCAGGTCAACTGGCCTACCTTTATCATGAAGCATATGATGAAGGCAAAGGGCAAAGAACGGTCTGATTTGCCCTATGGCTTGATCATCTCTGCCTTCCTAGGCGTAACGTCCTAAGACTGCCTGCAAGATTGATGAGTGTCCCCACATACCAACACGGGTCTTTTCAACATGCTTTGTCCTCACTCACGTGCATCCTAAGAAACTTCCCAAGAGGTCACCCATCCCACAAGTGCTCCAAGTCAAGCACGCTTAACTATGGAGTACTTATGTTCTTGACTCCCGAAAAAAATATGCATCTTGTTGATATGGATGGTACTAATCAATTCCTTTAAGTCATCCTTAACTATACAGTCCCATACCTGCATAGCCTCTGGATCCCTCTCATTCCAATGTGTATTCAGTTCATTCATGTGTCCCTCCGCCTAGAAGCCTGCCAGGAGTCGCTCCTTGTCCGTGCTTCATCTTTTAGAACCGGTGACTACTCCCCGCCCTCGTCGGCCCCGAGTGTCACATGCCCACTAGCTTCCGCAAGGTTCATCCCCGAACCACAGTGTATTGGGAGAGGTCCTGGCTCTAATACCATTTGTAACGTCCTGAGACTACCTGCAGGATCGATGAGTGTCTCCACAAACCAACACGGGTCTTTTTAGCATACTTTGTCCTTACTCACACGCATCCTAGGAAACTTCCCAGGAGGTCACCCATCCTACAAGTGCTCTAAGTCAAGCATGCTTAACTATGGAGTACTTATGTTTTTGGCTCCCGAAAAGAAGATGCATCTTGTTGATATGGGTGGTGCTAATCAATTTCTTTAAGCCATCCTCAACTATGCAGCCTCATACCTACACAGTCTCTAGATCCCTCTCATTCTGATGTGTATTCAGTTCATTCATGTGTCCCTCTGCCTAGAAGCCTGCCAGGAGCCGCTCCTTGTTCGTGCTTCATCTTTTAGCACCGGCGACCACTCCCCGCCCTTGTCGGCCTTGGATGCCACACTAGGCAAGTACCCTCAAATCTTGGAGACTGAGCGGGCGACAAAGTTGACTCACCATCATATCTTTGGATCCTTTACCCTGAATAAGATGAAGATGGTCAGGACTCCCGATGGCTGGGTGTATACTGATGAAGTTGGTCATGATGAGAATGACCCTAAAGACCTTCCTGCTAGTCTTGCTGCTGATATTCCTGCTGCTGTACCTCCTACACCTGCTGCTGCTGCCCCTGCTCCAGTCACCTTGGAGCAGATCATGGCCATTTTGCGTGATAACTGAGCCTACATGGAACACACCTTTTCTATTCTTTTTGACAGAATAGGAGGTGTTGAACATGAGGTTGCTGCTTTACGAGCTGTGTCACCTGCCCCTGCACCAAACTCTCCTCCTCCACCACTAGATGCCTTTTTTTAGACCTTGTTTCGCTTTGTTCTGTTTTTGTTTTTTTTTTTATGTATTTGTTTTTACCCTGGTTGTACTTGTTTTGGAAAGTTAATATAAATGACTTTGATGTTTTACTTCTGTATTATCTGTTTATATGAGAAAAATTTATATATGTTATCTGATATATATTTGAATTTACTTTCATATCTGTTTTGCCTTGATCCCTGGTGCTTTTTTATCATGCCAAAGGGGGAGAAAAATAAAAATAGCTATCTTTTGAGAAAATTCAGATAAAAATAAACTAGTTATTGGATTCCAAAAGAAAGGGGGTGCTGCGTACATCTGATATTTAAAAACACCTCTTATGAAAAGAGGGGGAGTAAGTTATCTCCAAACTTTATCTTTGTGAATTCTAATTTTTTAAACTAATGCTTTTCTTAATGATAGTTTGTCATCATCAAAAAGGGAGAGAATGTGTTTGACTGTGCTACAATGAAGTTTAAGTTTTGATGATAACAAACATGAAGATGATGAGAAGACCAAGTCCAAGAACTTCAAAGATTAGCTTTAGGACTTAGAGTCTTTGTACGGAGATCTTTTTGGATATCTCATGGTCTTACAAGATAAAACAAAAACGTTTTCTTAATTTATCCCAAAACTATTTTTGATCTTGCAATTAACTTAGAAAATTTTGGTGTTCTTGAAAAACCATCTAGGCTGCTTTTTTAAGCATTTATATTTGTTTTACAAATTGAGTTATTCGAATAAAGTTTTAGATTTGCAGTTGCGCACCTCGATTTTTAAAAGAGTTATTCGAATAACACTCTTGTTATTCGAATAAAATGTTTTCAGTATAGCTTGTTTTATATAAGCTATTCAAATAACTGATAAGTTATTTGAATAGACCTATTTTCCAGAAATCCTTTTATGACAATGCTATTCGAATAAACCTAGTGTTATTCGAATAATCAATTTTTAGAACTGCTTTGAAGATAGCCTTTCTGGCAGTGTTTTTCGAATAACCCATATGCTATTCGAATAACCAGTTTCAGAAATGTTTTTGAAAAGAACGTGTTATTCAAATAACTGAAGAAGTATTCGAATAAACATGGGATTCTGATATAGAAAGAAACGGCCATATTTTCAATTAATTACGAGATTAATTGCTTCAACGGCTAAATTCCTTTTTGACTCTATAAATAGAGACCGTGGGTCTCTTCTTTTTCTTGCCCAGCTATCTGATTAATTTACGCTTGCTTTGAAAACCTAATTATAATTTACGCCTATTTTCTGTGCTCTTTTTGCTAAAACTTCGAGATATCCATAGAGAGCTTCTTAGCACTTCAATTTGTATTATTTACTCTAAGTGAGAGTTTCTCTTTATGTATATTCTACTCTTGTGTATCGAGGGTGAGGTATCTCTCAAGGTTTGTGTAAGGGTGAGGTATCCCTGTAGGCTGAGACTTTAGCACAAGGGTAGAGTTTCCCTGTGTGTGAAAAATGCTCTATTTTGTAATTGTAGCAAGCACCTATTAAAGCTTGTATACATAGTAAAAAATCTTGGATAGTTTTTTTCGAGGACTAGACGTAGACCACAAGTTGATTAGTGGTCGAACTAGGATAAATATTGTGCCTACTCTTCTTCTCTTTGTCTCTTTATTTAATGTAGTTTATTTTTATTGCATATTTATTTATTTGCTATTCTTAAAGCTCTTCTTCTTCCTCTCGTAATTTCTCTTTATTTATTTAATAGCTTCAATGCTTGTGTTTATTTTAAAAGTATTTGCGAAAAGTTTTTAAACTCAATTCACCCCCCTCTTGAGTACTGGAGCCACTTGGTAACAAACATATCTAGAAAAATAATTATAAGTCTAAATATTACAAACATAAATTAAACACTACCCCTAGAAAACTTAAGCAAGAATTCAAATCCAAACCACCAATAGATATGAAGATTCCTAAAAAACCTGTAATTTGTTACAACTATGGTAAACCACACCATATTAGTAAATATTGTAGGCTGGAAAAGAAAAGAAAAGCTTTAAATATTGAATAATCTATAGAAGAATAGATTAACAATCTCCTAATTGAATCATCTAATGAAGAATCAGAAAAAGAATCTTCTGAAGATTTAAATCAAAATCAACATGATGACATGACATCTGAAGGAGAATCAAACTCTCCGAATGAAGTAAATATTCTAACAAGAGAACAAGATCTTCTCTTTGAAGCTATCAATTCTATACCTGGTCCTCGGTATAAGAAAGTATATTTAGACAAATTAAAATAAACTTTAGAAGCACAATCTTCTAAACTAAAAGATCTATTAGTAACAAATAAATGCAATCTTAATGAAACTCTTAAAAGACTTGAAAATAAATCTTCAAAACCTGTAACAATTCAGGACCTCCAAAATGAGATTCATAATCTCAAAATGGAAGTCAAAAAGATGAAAGAACATCAAGAAATTCACCAAATAATATTAGCCCAATTACAAGATATGTAAAACATAGAATCATTAGACAAATAAGAGGATAAAATTCTTGAAAAATAAATCTTTGAAACAGATCAAAAGGAAGAAGATGAATTCCTGGGATTAATTAATCAATTAAAAATCCAGAAGTTCTACAACAACATTAAGATCATAGTTGAAGAATTTGTCCTAAACACTGTTGCTCTATCCAACACAAGAGCATATTCAAATTGCATTCTAGAAGAACTTATCCCAACTAAATATTTTGAAAAAACATTAGAACAACTTAGCACTACTAATGGTTCTAAATTAAAAATAAATTTTAAACTTTCAAAAGTAGTTATAGAAAATCAAGGTTTCCAAGTTGAAACATCTTTCTTGCTTGTCAAAAATCTTAAGAATGAAGTGATTTTAGAAACATCGTTCATAAGATCATTTTTCCCCTTAAAATTTTCTGACGAAGGAATCACTACCCAGTATTTGGGAAAATCAATCATCTTTAGGTTTCTTAAAAAACCAATCATCAAAAACCTTAATCTAATTCAATACAAACAAAATCAAATTAATGTTCTCGAACAAGAAATTTCTTTTATGAATATTGACTCATAACTTAATCAACCACATGTCTAGAAGAAAATTCAGTCTCTTCTTGACGAAATCCAAACATCAATATGTTCTGATCTTTCAAATGCATTATGCGAAAGGAAAAAACATATTGTTGATCTTCCCTATAAAAAGGATTTTTATGAACGACAAATTCCTACTAAAGCTAGGCCAATCCAAATGAATAACGAACTTATCCAATATTGTAAAAAAGAAATCAATGATCTTCTGGCCAAGCAATTAATTCAGAAGAGCAAGAGTTCTTGGTCATTCTCTACCTTTTATGTTAATAAACAAGCAGAAACTAAAAGAGGTACACCTAAATTATTCTTGAATTACAAACCACTCAATCAAGCTCTTCAATGGATTAGGTATCCTATTCCAAACGAAAAAGATCTTCTCAATAGGCTACACTCAGCCAAAATATTCTCTAAATTCGATATAAAATCATGATATTGGCATATTCAAATCAAGGAAAGTGATTGTTACAAAACAATTTTCTCTATTCCCTTTGGGCAATACGAGTGGCGTAATGCCCTTTGGTCTAAAAAATGCAACTTTTGAATTTTAGAGAATTATGAAAGAAATTTTCAATCCTTATTCAAACTTTACCATTTTCTATATTGATGATGTTTAAATCTTTTCCCAATCCATTGATCAACATGTCAAACATATTAATATTCACAAAACTAGTTTTCGATTCTGCTTTAGAGTAGTTTGAAGAATTAGATTATCCTATAGTATTAACTATTAATCCTTTAGTGGACTATTGTTTTAATATCTTAGGTCTTTCTTGAGATTGTTGTGGTGTTTCTGGAATGATTGTGCTTAATAATTTGAGATGTTCATTAACTTTGTTAAGGAATTCATCCTGGGTTGGGATTAATTCTTCTTCCTTCTTTACTCTATTTTTAGGGTTATGAAGTTCTAAATCTTTTTTAAGTTATTTTTTCATTTTGAAAGGTTTGAATAGAGGTTTCTCTATTGGTTTATCAATTTTATTGGAGGATGTCGACGACTTATCTTTTGCTGATTTTACTGTCATCTTTTCTCCTAAGCAGTTCGTCTTCTATATTGTTGGATTTTTTTATTAAGTGTGGACTAGCATAGTCACCAATTTTCTAAAACTTAGATTAATTGAATGTCAAATAATATGGAGCATCTATTTGTTTTTCCCATTTGTGATCAATTTTGTTATTAAGGTCTTATAAGCACTTAAACCCATGTGGATAATGTTGTTTTAGGTTTGTGGGCCTTATGATGAGTTTTCTATGATGGGTAGGTTAACCCATATTGTAAACACAAGGAGAGACCCATTTTCTCATCCTATATGTATTATGGTTGTCCCATTGAGACCACAAGGGTTTTGCGCATATAGGAAATGAGAGTAGTTTCTCTCCTCCATACACACACGTATTCTTATCGTCTTAGTTTCTGTGATAGAAGTGTGTTCTTCTTCGGTGTCAGGTAATTCTCTTCCCTAATCTAATTATTGATTAGTTTATGTACATGCATAGATTAAGGTTAAAGATAGATCCATTAATTTTATTTATGTAGGTATAAAGATTTTTTAGCAATTGATATCAGAGCCTCTTTAATCTTTTCTACGGCTGTATTTTGTATATTTTAATAAGCATTTGGTAATTGGTTATTATATCTCATGATTTGAATCCATTCAAGTCAAATACATGGTTTAATTTTTTTTAGATCAAAATATTGAGCACCTTAATTTTCTTGTGTCTTTCAATATCTAATATTGTTGCCAAATACATCACCATTTGGGTTATTTGGATCATGAGTTTCAAACTTCAGTCGTGCTTTTGTTCTTTTTCTTTTTTTCTTCTTGATTCAGTTCTATTTGACCTGAAACTGATGCTAGTTCTTATGTAAGGGCAACATACACATCTTGCTCAATGCTTTGTTTTGGTTTATGTCTCATCCTTGTATGGAGATAATTTTGTGATCTCAAAATATAGGTTGCAAATTTTTTTTTGGTTCGTTATAATTCTATGGTGATGCACAGTTTCGAATCCCAATCTTAATTGATATTTCTTTAGTATATATATATATATATATGATTGTTAATACATTCAGCAAATCAAGTATGAGATTTTGGTGGACTATTTTTGATATAATTGGTATAAATGGCTTCAAAACTTCATGAAAAGCACTGTTACGTGGTGTTGTAAAACCGAGACATAATCGTTTTTGTTTGACCCAGATTCCATAAAACTAGGAGGTCAGATGGTGGTGCTTTTATAATGTAGTTTGAAATTTTGAGTGTATGGCTTTCACAAAATTTAAAATTTTGTGTATATTTGTGATATTATTGGGCATCTCATATTTCGTATACTCTCAAATATAATGTTGTTTGGACATTGAATCGATATTTTGGTGCTATTTTGTGTTATAATGCTTTATATATGTTGAGAATTATAGTGCTTTTGCAAGATATTATGAAATATGATTCTAGGAGTCACTCTTGAAATAATTTGTCATTATAAGAGTAAGATATTGTCTCGGATGTTGAATATAATTGTTTTAGTATTAGACATTTGAATATTAGAAATATTAAAGTCTTTAGTTATATATTGTCAGGTATTAAAGTGAAGTTATATGTGATTAATTTTGTTGTATATTATATCATTGCAAATTTTTATAAATTTCTTTTAATATGCATTGTGTGAGAATATTATTTAAAATAATTTTGATTATTGAGAATCATTTAAAGCAATGACAAATTTATATTAATTCATTCTTGTTGATTAGTTTTATATATGTTGTAAAATTGAGAAGTAAAGCTTATTTCAATGAGATTTTGTTGTTTTCCTCTAATGTTTATTTTGAGTCATTTGTGAGAGTTATATAAATTTTTTGGTGATATGAATCCCACTAAGTTGGCATCTACTTTTGCTTGCTCTACATACAAGGATGTGCAACACACTCTCTAAGCTAAGTCATGACACTTCTCTAGTATTAAAAGGGTTTCAAAGAGAATCATTCTTTCATTTACAGAGTGCAAAAATATATACACACGTTCTCCTAGTGTCTCTCCTTGATAATAGGATATTTTAAAATAAAAACAGAATCACAGCTATACAAATCTTTTAATACCAAAAATATCTCTATCTATAGCTAACAACATTTGACTTATTTCAACACCCTCTTCAAGTTGATGCATGGATATCGCATATTCCCAACTTGAATAGAGATTCATTAAACACTTTGCTTGCTACTCCTTTATGAGAATATAAGCTAACTATTGTCCAGATCTTACAAAAGGAAAGGCAATTGTTCCGGCTTCAAGCTTCTCCTTGATGAAATGTCTATCAATTTCAACATGCTTTGTTCGGTCATGTTGGTCAGGATTATAAGAAATCTCTATAGTTGATGTATTGTCACAATA
Organism: Ormosia semicastrata; assembly: GCA_029884595.1. Taxonomy (NCBI): domain Eukaryota; kingdom Viridiplantae; phylum Streptophyta; class Magnoliopsida; order Fabales; family Fabaceae; genus Ormosia; species Ormosia semicastrata. Next base: position 21,770,656 of record JAQQTO010000060.1, read on the forward strand.
CAATCTCATAGCCTATTTTGGTTCAAAACCCAAGTCTAATAATACATTTTTCACCCATAACAGTTCACACACTCTAAGTGCCATACCTCTAAACTCTACTTCAGCATTTGATCTAGCTACTACTGACTATTTTTTACTCCTCCAAGTTACGAGATTCCATCCTACAAAATTGAAGTATCCAAAGGTAGATCTTCTATCATTTGCTGAATCTGCCCAATTAGCATCGGTGTATCATTCTACCCTCAAATGGCCATGGTTTGAGAACAGTATTCATTTACCTGGAGTGGATTTCAAATATCTCAGTAATCGCTCTACAGCATCCATATGAGGCTTGCGTGGATCATGCATAAATTGACTCACAACATTCACTACATAAGTGATGTCTGGTCGTGTATGGGAGAGATAAATCATCTTCTCCACCAACCTTTAGTACCTCCCTTTGTCTGTGCCAGTTAAGTTTAGGCACTGAAAGAGCTTATGTTTCTATTCAATGGGAGTGTATGATGGCTTACACCCAAGCATCCCGATTTCAAATAGTAAATCAAGAATATATTTCCGTTAGGATAAGAAAATACCATGTTTCGATCTGGCCACTTCAATACCGAGAAAATATTTAAGATTTCCAAGTTGTTTCATCTCGAATTCAGAGGTAAGATGTTGCTATAGATTAAGAATAATTTTTGTAAATTATTTTAAAATGAACCAATAGATATGAGTCAACATTAGTGGTTAGACTTTTTCTAGACCAATAGAAAATGGTCAATATAAATGGTTGGACTAGTTGCTAAGTAACTAGAATAACTAACTAAGTTATTCTAAGCAATTTAATTTGTAACTAAATAACTTAACCTAATTAGCTTACTATCTAATTAAGATGTAACTAAAACCTAATTGAAGTCAAACCTAGTTACTAATTCCCTAGAGCCACACGGCCATGAAAGCCTTTCTACCATGTTCTAGGTTCATCTAAATGACCACTTGATGACTATTGTGTAACCTAAGCCATGTGCACACCATGTGAGACCATGTGAGTGAATTTCTATCACATTAAGTTACTATCCATGCAATCACATGGCTGCTCACTTCAATATAGCTATCCAATTTCATTTTTTTTATTTCACTTTGTGACAAGCCTTCATCTTTTTCTCTCAAATATTCAAGAACACTCAACTACTTTTCTTTCCTTTTTCTTGTTGAACCCCACGGCCTACTACTCCAAACCCAACCTTCTTACTTCAAAAATTTCATCTATTCCTACTTTCTAAAGCTAAACCTCATTCTAAACACTTTTCTTTTAGTAAGTTTTATCAAAATCCTACTCTAAGTGCATCAAAAACCAAGCTTTAGTTTACTACTCCAAAGGTAATCTTTTGATTCTTTGATCCTAAGTTAGATTTTTTATTTTCTAGACCATGATTGATCCATGGTTCTTTGTTCTTAAGCTTTGTTTATGACTTTAGAATTTGTTTAAGATTTTTAGGAATTTTTGTTTGAAGCTCACAAATTCAAGAGGAAGGAGGAACTTGAAGATTTTGTCTCCCTTGAGGTAAGAGGGAGATTAACCTCATCAACTATGTGTTGGTGGTGAGGAAATTGGTTGTTTATGGTGAAAAATCCATAAGGATTTATTGACTTAATTTTCTATGCTTTCTTTGTTTGTATTTGTTATACTTTTGGCTTTGAAAATATGATTGCATGTGTATTTGTATGCTTATAGCTTTGATAATATGCTTGTATATGTGATTTAGAAAGCATGCAAAATTTATGTGTAATATAAGATGTGAATCACATGAAGGATTTGTTGTATGAAGGTCCCAAAGGACTTATGAGGCACACGGCCTCCACACTACAAAAGGAACCTAGGGTTCTAAATTATTTTCCTAACCAAGGAGTAAATGATTTTATGACAACAAAAATAAATTAAGAGTTTTTGCAAGGAATAAATGCTAAAAAGAACTAAATGATGGATTATGAAACCCTAAATGGATTTTGGCCAACATGCCATTTTTCATAACTTAGATCCAAAATTATTTTACTAAGTGTAGACTTAGGTGTTTAAATGAGAAGGAAATTATTTTGATAGGTTTTGAACCTAAATCAAAGCAATATACTTTTTAGAATAAAAATTGACATAATTAAATAATTAAGTTATGAAATAAAAATAAATGTCAATACTTGAAATTTTCTAACGTATAGCTCACCTTATTGGTTTTGAAGGGCGTTAGGAAAATTTGAGCTGTAATATCTTAAGTAAATCAAAGAAACACAATTTTCTTAAAAATAGTAGAAATACTAATTTTTAGACGGACTATATTACAAATATTATCTAAAGAGAGACTATTTTGTAAATTTTATTTTAGGAGGGACTACTATAAAAATATTATTTAAACAAAGATTATTATGTAAATATTATTTAATGAGGGACTATTATGCAAATAATGGAAATAAAATCAATTTTTTGAGAAAAACATTATTTTTGGTTTAAATATGTTAAAAACATTTTACGTAATTGAAAATACGTTGAAAAATATTTATGCGACTCAAAAATAGTAATTTTAGGCTACGCGATTGAGAAAACGCAATAAAATATTTACGCAATTTAGAAAGCGTTGAAAAATCCTTACGCAATTTAAAAACGTAAGAAATATGTTCCGCGATTTCAAAAATGTGATAATATCGCTACGCGATTGAGCGTAAACAACAGTTTGTTTTTAGATAGTTGTGGTGGGCCCGATTGTGTTGGATATTTATACCGCCAAGACATGGTGGGAATATATGAAATATTGTGAAAATAATAATTATATGTGTGTTTGAATCATACATCATGCATAGAAAAGCGTGTTCACTGATTTGAGTAAAACTGTATGTTTAGGAGATGAATTACACCTAAGTGCGAGTGCGAATAGACAAGTGCAGGTCACTTGTTGACCTTGGGGGCATCGGGGTGCGGGTACCTCACAATGGATGGTTGGTAACTCTCCTGTCCATGGGGCAGACTGATGCAAACGCACTGATGATCCGGATCGAGACACTGTCCTATATCATGATCTAGTGTAGAATGTCTTGTCCAATGCTTGATGTGCACTTTTGACAAAATTGATATATTAAAGCACTTTTGGCTACGGCAGCCGAGTAACAGACATGTCTTCTAGATCTTCACTCTGAAACTGTGTTTAGCTTCATGGAGTAGGAATTGATCATTATACATATGCATTGTGGGTCAGCATATTGATTGGTTATTTAAGTTTGTTTAAATTATTACCTATAATATGACAATATGATTTAATGTTTTAATATAATATACTACTTATTTGCTGTCGTTTCTTTTACTGCCACACTAGTATTGATGTAGGGGATCTCACCTCGTTGTTATGTTATATCTGTTTCATTGTATGTGTTTATTGAAGACTGAGGGAACGAGGAGGCAAGTGACCCTGTTTATCTTTAGTAGCAATTTACTTTATTTGTTAGTATGGCAGCAAGACGACAAGTCTTAGGTTTTGTCAGGGTTCAGTTCCACGGGGGAGCTAACGCCTGGAGGTTTGACTATAACAATGAGAGGTTTGTTTACACCGGGGACTTGACTATGAGCTTGAGTGGAACCCTGGATGGGATTTCCGTGTTAACTCAACATGCAACTGTGCATTTGGAATTCACGATGCCCATTCGTGAACTCTGGAGTGGAGTTATGTCTGTCTATACACCCCAAGAGAATTCTGTAGTATCATCAACAAGGACCCCTATGAGGCGTCTGTATCCGCCTGGATTCTTCGATGATAACGTAGAGGAGGAAGAGGATCCTTCCGAGGAACCAAATCCTTAGGTTTGTTTTAGAATACTGTTTGGTTAGAATATCTGTATTTTACTTTTAGAACTGGTTTGTATTTATGTAAATTATTTGGACAAAGTTTGTAATATGATGTATATATAGTTTGGTGTGTTCATTACAAGTCTTACTAATGTTTTAATTCAGTTTACTTATTTTATTTTATTCCACAAATGAAATTTTAGAATTGACATTTTTACAAGATTAATTCTTTTACAACTTGGGTAAGTTTTATTAGGATTAGTCTTAAATGTGATACCCTACGATGGGTGTTACAAAAAAGACATAAACCCGTTGAGAATTAACCATATTGTTATACTTCTCAACATCTTTAGTGCACTCCATGGTACAATCTGCAATAGCATCATACTCCTGCCATAGCCTCTATAATTTGCCAAAGTATGTAATCACAGAGCCTCCATTCTGATGAGTATAAATTACGTTGCGATATAATTGATATGCTCTTGATGCATCTTGGTTGACTGAGTACGTCTCCTTGACAGTGTCCTAAATTTCCTTTGCAGTAGCTAAGCGAATGAAGAGGGATCTGATGTCTTTGGTCATAGAGTCCAGAAGCCATGACTTGACCAAACAGTTTTCATCTTCCCATGCCTCATATTCATCAGATTTCTTGTCTTTCGATGCAGCCTTTGTTCCAAAGATATACCCCCAACATTTTCTACCTGTGATCTTGTTCTGCGCATTTAATGACCACTCAACATAGTTGGTGCCGTCAAGCTGTTCGGGGGTAAGTGCTAAGGAGAGTTCCTGCATATGGACAGCAGGCATAGCCCTAGAATCAAATTTCTCCGATTTATCCTTATTGGAAGAAGCCATCAAGAATCACTCAAAGAAACCAAAGCAACTGATTCCTATACTATAGATGAATTTGGGGTTTGCTTTGATACCATATTAAAAGGGTTTCAAAGAGAACCATTCTTTCATTTATAGAGTGCAGAAATATACACACACATTCTCCTAGTGTCTCTCCTTAATAATAGGAGATTTTAAAATAAAAATAGAATCACAACTATACAAAGCTTTTAATACCAAAAATATCTCTATATACAACTAACAACATTTGACTTATTTCAACATCTAGTTGTTGGCATATTGTATAATTGCATAAGTGGAGAAATTTGTTCTCATGGTGTTCTTTTTTCTTTTCATGCCTGTTTTGGAATATACAATTATGTATGAGAATTTGGCAATTAACTAATTGATGTGACATGAAAAATTTGGAACTCTATGAGCAAATTTGTCATTGATTATTGTAAATTATTGTGGTTACATGCTCACTTATAGTAAGATTAGTATTGTGCTTTGTTAGTCGTATAATATCTAGTCTCCAAGAATTCCATCTACAATATTTATAATTATTTTGGGCATTTTGTATAGTTGTAAGCTCACCTTCGCGAGACCAATTATGGCAAATTGATGTGTTATTGATAATGTTGTTTTCATTGGGAATTATGCTAATAATGTACTTACCCTATTGATTTGTTTTTATTAATATGTTTCTGATGTTCTGTTGAATGCATTAAATGATTTTGCCCTTAAGGATTTTAGTATCCTTTTGGTACTAGCTTTGGAGACATAATATTTAATGCTTTGTGGGAGTTTGCTTGTTTATTGTAATTCGAGACCCTTCAGTAAGATTACAATGACGTAGCAGCTCAAATTGTTGTGACACACACACACACACACACACACACACACACACACACACACACACACATATATATATATATATATATAGATATTACTCATTGTCAAGTGTTTTATCAAGTTGATTTAAGCAACCTTGAATGTGTGTGTCGTTTTGTGAAACTTGACTTATGAGATAATTGGGCACTTTGTAGTGATCCAATTTTGTTCTTTGGAATGTTTTGTGGGAGTTTGCTTATTTATTGTAATTCGACACCCTTCAGTAGGATTACAAGTGACATATATATATATATACACACACACACACACACACATTACTCATTGTCAAGTGTTTATCAAGTTGATTTAAGCAACCTTGAATGTGTGTGTCGTTTTGTGAAACTTGACTAATGAGATAATTGGGCACTTTGTAGCAATCCAATTTTGTTCTTTGGAATGTTTTGTGGGAGTTTGCTTGTTTATTGTAATTTGAGACCCTTCGGTAGGATTACAATGACGTAGCAGCTCAAATTATTATGACATATATATATATATATTACTCATTGTCAAGTGTTTTATCAAGTTGATTTAAGCAACCTTGAATATGTATATCATTTTATGAAACTTGACGAATGAGATAATTGAGCACGTTGTAACGATCCAATTTTGTTCTTTGGACATATGATTTTGTCAAATTAAAAATTGTTTTCTCAATAATGTTGAATGGATTGCAATTATTGTTGGGTTGTGTAAATAATGGACATACCATTCAATATGACATTATTTGACATAATTATTTGTATGATAGACAAAATGGTTAAAAAAATTATTTTGGAAATTAAGAAAAAAGACTTGTTTGTAATTATGATAATTTTTGTTCAACTATTTTATTCTATCAAGTGGGAGAGACTTGTATATTGCAACCCAAGACCCTTAGATGGAATCCCAATTATGCAAGGGCTTTAGTTCAATTAATTGTCTAATTAATTGAACAAGGAAAAACAAATATAATTATGATTGCTTAAGTATAATAAATGTTTTAGTGAATGATTTTCTCTTACATTTCTATTTGTCATCATTTTGTTGTTATTTGTTGGGACCTGTTGAGGACATTATTAAGTCTTCTAAAGTATGTTGCAATATGGTGAGCTTCTTATAGTTGTCATGCTATGCTAATATATGCTTTAGTGTTTAATAAGACATGTCTTCCAAAAGTTTAAAGTTGATAAATTTTCTGTTTTGTACCATCGTTGTGGTGTGTCAAACCACTAGCCTATTGAACTTATTTTGTAATAAGTATTGTCGTAGCATTTTGAGAATTTTTTTTTGTCGATATCCAAAGATATTGAAAATTATTATGAGATAATAAAGTTGACTAAATTTTCTTGTTATTGGTTTAGTATTTTGAAATCATGACTTTGAAGATTTCCTTTTACATTATTTAAATGTCAGAATCCTCCAAGGAAGTTTAGTTTTGCTAATTTCTTTTTCAAGAAAAAAAATTTAGGATTAAAGTCATTCAAATATTGTTGTGAAGGAAGTGTTCTTCTAATTATAGTTTAATCATTTTGTGAGGATTTATTGTTCTTTTGAGCCCAAATTATTGTCTTAATTAGTTCAACTTTATAAAGACTTCTTTTGTCAATGGTATAAAACAAAAAAAAAATTATGATGAATATATGCTTAATTTTTATTATGATGGTACAACATTGTTCTTTTGTATTATGGCATTCACTTTGAACAATTTTGTTTCTTTTGGACTAAAGTAAAAGAATATATGCTTAATTTTTATGTATTTAAAGGTTGATTTTGTGACATGTCTGACAATTAACTTGATTCGAACATTCTTAACCTTTTAAAGGACAGTGATTTTGTAACTGTTGTTCCTTTTGAAATACTTGTTGTAAATTTGTGAAGCTCATTATGTATAAAGTCTCATATTAGAGGTAATTAAATGATTTAGTGCAAGTTAAGTTGACTTTATAAAAAATGTCATGTATTACTATTTAATATTGATTTACGTCAATGGGTGTTGCCATAGGTAAGTGGAAGCAAGTTTGTTATTAATGTACTTTGTGCTAGTTGTATATTGACATCCTATATTGCTATTGTTGTTAATTGAGTGACAATATTTTATATTGAATGTGAAAAATCTTGGTGATGTTATTTTATGTCTAAGGCATAAAGACCTTTAAAATCATACTATATTGACAGATTATCTCACAAGGCATATATTGTTATAAATTTTGAAATGTGTTTGTGTTCTTGTTGCACATTAATGTTGTGCCCCTTACTGTAGTAGGAGTTGGAGATGTGATTTTGGTTAATGTCCTCTATAGTGGCTGAGTATAGGTCTTATGTGCTTCCACTACTAGAAACCTAATTTTGTGCTCAAGTGTGCATGTGTTTATTATTGTTGTTGTTGTAACACTTGGGTTTTGAATGAGTTACTGAAAACTTACAAGTGATCTCATAATATACGTAAGACATTAGAGATTGATCTTACTCATATAAATTGTCAAATATGTTAAGTGGTTATTAAGATTTTGTGAAATATAGATTACCTTATTTGTGAAAATTCTTTTGTAATTTTGTGTTTACGATAATAGAGAAGAGCTAACCTTTTTGTAAAGTGTCATATTGACACTCGTGATCTCCTCAATTGTGAAAATAGAGTATATAATTGATAATAAATTTTGTTAGACTCTATTGTTAACAAATTTTGTATGTTTAGCTTAATATTGTTTCTATTGTTATGACCATGATTTTGGGTTACTCTGCAATAATGTATTTTTCTCCATTTTGGCACTTGTGTTGTTGAAGAGAGATTGGTAGAGAATTTTTAAGAAATAAAATTACTCTTTACATGCAAGTGCACAATATCTATATAATATTTGAAAAACATAAGGGTGTTGTACCAACAGGGAGTGACAAGATTAACTAAAATCTAATATCTATCTACCTAAATTAATTTAAAGTAAAAAAAGAGATTTTTACTTTTTTTAAATAATCTAAGAATTTAAATTACGTGTTAAACTAAAACTAAAATTAAATAATAAATATAAACAAAATAACTCAAATTAAAATGCAAGTTCAATCAAAGAATAATTCTAGAACATCAAATCCACCACTAACTATACAAAGATGAATTTAACTTGAATGAGAATTAATCTTGTTCTATGGGATATCTATGGCTACAAGTTTTGATTACTACTAAAGATTATTGAAATCTAATTAATAGCATAATTCATCTAAAATAAGATGACCTATTTAAATTATAATAAACCATTATAACATGAACTATTCAATTCTTAGATTACAAAAGCAATGAATATTGTTGCACAACTCATACCTAAGACTACAAGACTTAGGCATGTGATTAAAATATAATCAATTTAAATTTACTAATGGACTAAAACACAATCAATAAAAATTAAATTGAATAACAATTAAAGATCAATAATCATCATCATTGTGCAATTATAAAACAAAGAAAAATATCCTAAACAAAGTTAAATCATCTAAAACAAAGACTAGGGTTTCATCTTAATCCTAAAAAATAAAATTAGCTACTCATGGCAAGAGTATCAAATACAAAGAGAGAAGAAAAATTCATAAAAGATGAAACAATTGCTATGCGTCGTTCTCCTTCTTCCTTTGTTTCGTGCGGTGCTACACACCTCTCTCCCTTCTCGAGCCCCTTTCTCATTGTCTATTAATAAGAGATTTTACCTAATAGGAGTATATCTTGTACAAAATCTCCTTAATTGGTTCCTAAATAATAAAATGATATTGATTGGATTTAGGAAACTTAATTTAGGAAACTTAATTTCCTTTTATTGAAGGCTGCCAAATTTTCATCTTTTTTCTTTTTCTTTTTCTCATCATTTAGATGACAAAATTAACCTTCGAGGTCAACAAAAGAGTTGTTCCATTTTCTGTTAGCTTTCCAATGCCACAAGAATCACATCGATTTGATATCTGTAGTTCAAGATATGGTTCAAATAAAATAGCAATGTCAGAAAATACTAGTTGAATCTGAATTTGCAACAATTAGATAAGATCTCTTCAAAACTCTATTTTCAATATTTCCTTATTTTATCCAAAATCCTCTAGATTTATCTTTGTCTTGCATAATGACATTTGAGGTGTCATAGAAGTTTAGGTGCAAAGGCTCCTCTTCAATTACTCTTCTTTATGGCACGTCCCAGCATCTTACTAATTGTATCACTTTTAATTTTAAATATCTTCAATTAGCACATAATTTAGTAATTAATTTATCTCAAAGAAATAAATGATAATGCCAAAAAATTAATAAAATTAAATATATTAAGATATAATAATGCCTATTTTTATAAGAAAAATAAATAAAAATTAGGATATTATCATAAACCCCAATCACCTTATTGCTAGTCCCTAGCAATAAAAGCTACTTAAAACAAAATTCAAAGTAAACCATATCTCTAATCAATTCAATCAAATGTAATTTATCTCAACTCAGAACTATCAGTAATTGTCACAAAAATTCTATCATCATCAGATTCAAAGTGTATGAATAATATACCTACGACGGCATATACCCAATGTCTCCAAATATCATAACTAGAATCTCTATCATAGAACATATTTCAACTACATGCAATCCTGACAAGTGTTACCCTCAAAAATGAAAATCACTTAGAAGTATGATAATACTCATAGCAAGTATATGTGAGAAGAGTAGTTGGCACAAATTAAAACAAATATCTCACATATAAAATAAATGAAAGAACATTGAGAAAACAAAACAAATACCGTTTTATGGAAGAAAGCCAAGAAAAAATTTTACATCACACCTTTAGATTAGTCATGTACATTGAAAGAACCATGCAAATTCCTTATAGGACTTTATTAAGCTTGTAATACATATAACAGGAAAATATAAAGGCTAAAGGGTAATAATAAAAATTAAAAGTGTTCTAAAAATATTTTGAAGCTCACATCTACACTTTCAACATTTCTTTCCCCTTCTTTGAATCACTTTATTCGACTAATCCCCAATATTAACATTTCTTTTTTGCTTTTTCTTAAGTTTTTCAAACTTCATGTTTTTCTATTTTTTTCTTTTCTAACTTTTCCAATTTTTTTCTTTTTCTTTTATTTTTTTTCTTTTTTTTGAATAACATTCCTCATATCACCACATATTGCAATCACAATGCTTCTTTCTTGAAAAACTTTGGAAAATGGTTATGAAAGAAAGGTTTAATAAACAAGGTCAAAGGGGTAACTAACGGTAATATGTGAGAGAACAAAAAAATTATTATTTCAAGGCTCAAATTTAGAAACATGGTCTAATATCATCTCTTAAGTCTTAAGGAAATACATAACTCAATCAATTTTCATGGCATCAAATTAAATGCAAATGCAACATAAAACTTCTTTTTAGCCAAAAATAACAATAACGAAATGATCTAGTGAGAAAATAAAAAAATTGTGAGTACTAACAATAAATATTGAAAGGTCAAGAAAATACTCTCACAATAAAAATGAATGGCTCAAAATTCACTAGGTAAAAATAGTATTCACATTGTCCTCAATGTTTCAAATCAAATCCAAACTTACGAAATAATCACCAACATGCATCAAAATAACTATTGGGACAAAAAGAAGAATGAATAAAGGGGAAGAGTCACATACTTGAAATGTTTAGCAATTACAAGGGAAGAAAAAAAAGGACAACTATACCTTGACAATTATTAGCAATGAAAAGAAATAACAAAAAGAATAGAAAATGAAATAAAAGTAAACAAACAATTAAACTATTTTTTATATTTTTACTTTATTTATTTATTTATTTGTTGCCTGATACTATTCACATCCTCATACAAAGGCTACAAACTCTAGGAGACACTTAAGCTGACTCATATAGTAAAGTGAAACTAACAACTAAAAACTAATCAATCAAAAGAAAATGAAAAAAACTTAGATTGCCTTCTATATAGCGCTATGTTTAAAGTCTTCATCCAGACTTGAGTTCAAAGTGCTCTAAGTGTATTGATGCGGAATTGATATTGTTGCAAACCCAAGTACAGGTTGTCTCAAATAATAAATTCTTGGGAGTCCAAAGTCGATCTACAGGGAATTGATGAAGAAAAATTCTTTGAGGTAAGGAAAGAATTTGTCACAACAATAAAGGTGAAGAAAATTGTTCACAAATGAAAATGATTTGCTTAGGCTAGGTGATCTACTTTTGGTAAGTAAATTAAGAATAAAATTAATTCTTTTTTATAACTCAATTAGAATCCATATATAACGGAGGTTCTAATTGAAAAATATAACATTCAAAGTTCATTTAAGATTATATATGTAATTATATTGTGGTTCTTTTAATTATTTACTAACGCCAACACTTGTAAATGAGTTCAAGTGTTCATTATGCCAATATCTTCTCTACAAAAAATCAAGATCTCCACTTTACAAGGAGGGTTTCTAAATTAATTAGAAACAAAATGCAACACATATAATGACTACTTGATAATATAACATTCAAGCACAAGAAAAGGAGTAATCTATCCTTATTTCATTACCGAAAATTTCACCATTTCACCTAAGCAAAATGAGAATTAGTTACCCATAAACAAGAAGAAAGAAAGAGAGAAGAAGAAGAAAATGAACATAATTTCTATTTAGAACAAAAGAAAACTACAACAAGAGAAACAAATAATACAAGAACAAGATCTTGATCTCTAAACCAAGATGATTCTAATGAGCAACCCAAGGTACCTTTTATAGAGCATGAAGGATACAAAATGACAAGGAAGTTGTTTAATGAGTGGGTGGATGAGTGGAACATGATAATAGAGTTGTTAATGAGTGGCTCGATAAGTGGAAAATTATTGCCCTGCTTGTCTCCCCGCTTAACCAATTCAACTGTCTTCACATGACTATAACTCTATCATAACGTTACCTATTGAGTAAGTGGTTTTCATGAAAGTTGAAGGGTATTGTCTCAGCTTTCTAATGCCACTAGTTTCATCATAATCTGACCCCTACAGCCCAAGATATGGTCTAATCTTTACACAGTATTCAGGTTCCAGTAACAACACCTCTATTTTGACTTCTAGGTTCAATATGACCTACTAGACATCCAACTATGCTCTTGTGTTCTTTGTGAAAGTTGTAGATTTGGGTCTTAGCTTTCATTTGGCCTTAGTTTAGTGTCAATTTAACTCCTATAGCTCAAGAAATGGGCTGATGAGTGCATAGAGGTCAAGCTATTAGGATCAAAATTCTGACTCTTGCTTTCACTTCAATTTAATTTATCCAAATGTATGATTCCTCTTTTGAGGTCTTATGAAACTTGTAGAGAATTGTCTTAGTTTTCCTACAAGACTAGAATCATATCAATCAAATATTTACAACTCAGATTATAGCCAATTTACTGAGCGCTGGCAAATCGACAAATTAAGGTCAATTCATACAATAATTCCTTTAATGATCTAATTAGGCCCAATATCATAAAATGTGACAAAACTAACTTAATTAAGCCTAATTGAACCTTAAGAAGCCCAGTGAGAGGATTATTAAATGAATAAAATATATTGCTATCAAATTCCCCCACACTTAACTTTTGCACTCCCGAGCAAAACACATAAGACCGAAGCTTGGGAACAAGGAAAAATAACACAAACTCGAAAGTTAAAAACTCTAAAAGACTCAATTTCCAATGATATTCAAGAATGCAAAAGTTTATAAGCAAGAAAAGCAACCAAAGATTGAAGGGATCAAAATATTTATGAGGTAATATTTCTTCACATCTCAAACCAACACACAATGAAACTTCAATTAAAAAGTAGAGTCAAGAATGATAAATCCTCACAAGATAAAGTTAGGTATTTCACTCAATTCAACCTATGAAAAATTACAGTACCATAAGCTTGCTTATCTTCTACTTCTCCACTACTCAAAACACACGCACACACAAATCAAGAGGACTTTATTCAAGGTTGTAATAGGATCAAGGTAAAGGAGGGGATAATATGGATATGACAGGTTAAATACGAAAAAAAATAAAAGAGTATTAAGGTTGAGTTCAAATAACAAGTACAAAAGTTCATCCCAACTCTACCTAATGCAAATTCCATTTTACATATTCTTTTCGCTTCCCATTTTTACCTTGTTGACCTTTCTTTATACTTTTTTTTTGTTTTTGTTTTTGTTTTTGTTTTTGTTTTCAAGAAGATGGCTACTCTTTCCTTTTTCTTCAATTGTATTGTGTTGGGAATTGTAGATACATCGCGCAGCGAAAAAATAGGATTCCCATCGAGGATCTATGCGAAAAGTCATAATCCGAGTTTTTAAATTATTTACCTCTTGAAGCGTGATCAAAAGGAAGGATGTGAACCACCAATAGCATAATAGAAACGATGTCTCTGTGGTATCCACACGAATAGACTCACGAACGTCCAACGTCCACAAAGAGGAGCCTCACATCTCTCACACAATGCTAGCTGCGAAGAGAAGAGAACAAACCTATCGCTCTCTCACTCACTTTTCTGTAGGTGCGGCTAGGGTTCTAAAATGTATATCTTAGCAGCCCCTTAGCAGTACTATTTATAATAGTGACTGCCTTAAGTGAGTGTGAGCAGCAGTAAGGTAAGCTGTGCAACCCTAGACCCATCTGTTATGAGTCTAACCCATATTTGAATCCGAGTCCAACTTGGATCCATTACTCTAATTTTAGTCTGCTCTATGTGTGTGACCCTGCAGGTTCTTATTACATTGGCAGTAATATTTAAATCCCATTTTAATATATCAAGCAGTGAGTGGTATCTAACAACACATCGCTGCTACCCAAGTAATAAGAATGTCAGTGATTTGACATAACCTTTCTGTGACCAATGTTTCAGTGTTGTTTAGTCCCTTTGTCAAGATATCTAGATTGAACACAAGGCATGGAATGCGTCACCCTTGTATAGTCCAATCTTTCGTTTCCTGATACTCGAGTAGACTTTGTAACAACAAAATGAGATCAATATCTCATATTGACTCATTTGAGCATGGCCATGCATTTCGCAGTCTCACTCAATCAGGGGCCCAAAGATATCGCTCCTATTATATAGGAGTGACAAATCCCATCTAGGTCACTCACATCCCTCTGCATGATTCGCGGTATGTCCAATAACCAACTTTATAATCACCTTGTTACAGATGACGTTTGATGGCATTAAAACACACAACCCCTCATGTAGGAATCGTAGTGATTTCAGGTCAAAAGGCCACAAACACCATTGTCACTATGAGAATCGCTTATGACACTTATGTAACGATCCATGTGGCGTTCTCATAGTGAGTTAGTCCAGTACATTATTACTCTAATATGTACCCATGTGAAGACTTGATATCTCATATCCATAACCCGTGAGATGTGGTCATCAGTCTAGGCACATACTAGTCTCAATGCATTATTGTTGTCCTAGTTAACAATAATACTTGACTAGGGTAAGAATAGTGTTGTAACCAAAAGGATCTCACGATCAAGTCATCCACTTGATGTCCTATGGCATCAAACTTACTACTCTATGGACTTTATTATGTTTATTAAAAAAGAACACAATAAATGAGATGCCTCATATATTAAAATAAGCATAATAGAATGTATATAAATATAAAAAAAAGTATCGGCCTCTAGGGCATACACTAACAATCTCCCACTTGCACTAGAGCCAATCAGGCATATGTCTAATGCCTAAAGACCTAGTGTGACCCTCATGCTTCTGCTATGCAAGAGGCTTCGTCAGTGGATCAGCAATGTTATCATCTGTTGGTACTCTACATATCTTCACATCTCCTCTATCGATGATCTCTCGAATAAGATGGAAGCTCCTAAGTATTTGTTTTGATCGCTGGTGAGATCTAGGCTCCTTAGCTTGTGCAATGGCTCCATTATTATCACAATAGAGGTCCACTGCATCCACAATGCTAGGAATAGCGCCAAATTCAGGAATGAACTTCCTGATCTAAACGGCCTCCTTTACTGCATTGGAGGCAGCAATATACTCAGCCTCTGTGGTAGAATCGGTGACTGTCTCCTCCTTTGAACTCTTCCAGTTCACAGCCCCACCATTTAGGCAAAAAACATAACCCGATTGCGATCTAGAGTCGTCCTTATCGGTTTGGAAGCTAGCATCAGTGTAACCTTTTACAACTAGCTCTTCCTCGCCTCCATATACCAAGAACGAATCCTTAGTCCTTCTCAAGTACTTAAGGATGTTCTTGATAGCAGTCCAGTGACTTTCACCGGGATCAGAGTGGTACCTACTCGTCATGCTCAAAGCATACGAGATGTCTGGTCGAGTACATAACATGGCATACATGATATATCCAATTGCAGATGTATATGGAATCTTGCTCATGCGATCCCTCTCATCCTGGGTGGAAGGGGATTGAGCCTTAGATAGGCTTACACCATATGACATAGGCAAGAGTCCTTTCTTGGATTCATGGATGTTAAACTATCTTAACACTTTGTCTATGTATGTACTCTGACTTAGGCCAAGCAGTCTCAGTGATCTATCTCTATAGATCCTGATACCTAACACATAGGTGGCTTCGCCTAAGTCCTTTATAGAGAAGTAGTTCCCTAACCAAGTCTTTACGGACTGTAGGGTAGGGATGTTATTTCCAATAAGTAGTATGTCATCTACATACAATACCAAAAAGACAATAGTGCTTCCACTAACCTTCTTGTAGACACAAGATTCTTCTTCATTCTTGATGAAACCAAACTATTTTATTGTATCATCAAAATGAAGATTCCAGCTTCTGGAAGCTTGCTTCAATCCATAAATAGATTGTTACAACTTGCACATATTTCCAGCATCCTCTGGAGTGGCAAAACCCTCAGGTTGTGTCATGTACACATCCTCAAGAAGATTTCCATTAAGGAAAGCAGTTTTGACATCCATTTTCCAGATTTCATAATCATGGTATGCTGTAATAGCAAGCAAGATCCGAACAGATTTAAGCATCGCAATTGGGGAAAAAGTTTCATCATAGTCTACACGATGAATTTGTTTGAAACCTTTAGCCACCAATCGCGCCTTAAAGGTATGCACATTACCATCCATGTCAGTTTTCTTCTTGAAAACCCATTTGCACCCAATGGGTTTTACCCCCTCAAGTGGGTCAACCAAGGTCAATACCTAGTTGGCATACATGAAATCCATTTCAGATCTCATGGCCTCAAGCCATTTCTCATATTCTGGGCCAATAATGGCTTCCTGGTAAGTCACAGGATCATCTTGATCCATGAGCAATACGTCACCTTGTTGGGTCATGAGAAATCCATATCTCTCTGGTTGATGACGTATCCTGTTAGACCTACGCAGGTCTTGTGCTACTAGAGCAGGTTGCTGTTCCACAACATTTTGTGGAGGCTGCTCTATTTCCACCATTGGTTCATTGCTGCTTTGTGAAACTTGAACTTCTTCAAGTTCTACTTTCCTCCCACTGATTCCTTTGGAGATAAACTCCTTTTCTAGAAATACAGTAGTCCGTGCGATAAACATTTTGCCCTCGGTAGGATTATAGAAAAAGTATCCCTTGGTTTCCTTTGGATACCCTATAAAGAAGCATTTATCTAATTTAGGTCCAAGCTTATCAGAAACTTGACGTTTCACATAAGCTTCGCAGCCCCAAATCTTCAAGAAAGACATATTGGGCCGTCTCCCAGTCCATATCTCATATGGTGTCTTTTGAATTGTCTTAGATGGAACACGGTTAAGTGTGAAAGCTGCTGTTAACAGAGCATGTCCCCAGAAGGAGCCTGGAAGGTTTGCATGACTCATCATGGATTGGACCATGTCTAACAAGGTCCGGTTCCTCCTTTCAGAGATACTATTCCATTGTGGTGTTCCTGGTAGAGTGAGTTGAGATATTATCCCACACTCTTTTCAGATGATCATCAAACTGTTGGCTTAAGTATTCTCCTCCTCGATCTGATCGAAGGATTTTAATACTTTTGCCAAGTTGGTTTTGTACTTCATTCTTGAACTATTTGAACTTTTTAAAGAATTCTGATTTGTGCTTCATAAGATATACAAATTCATATCTACTGAAATCATCAGTAAATGTAATGAAGTATTGAAAACCACCCCTAGCGAGTGTGTTTAGTGGCCCACATACATCACTATGTATAAGGCCTAAAAGATCACTAGCCCTTTCACCTTGTCCAGTGAATTGGGGGCCTTTGTCATCTTCCCCAATAAACAAGATTCACATGTCTCATATGATTCGAAATCAAACGAGTCCAAGAATCCATCTTTATGGAGTTTGGAGATGCATTTCTCATTTATGTGGCCCAAACGACAATGCCAGAGAAAAGTTGGGTTCAAATCGTTTGATTTAAATATCTTTATATTTATGTTATAGACGGGCGTTTTGAGATCAAGGACATAAAGTCCATTACTCAATTGTGCACTACCATAAAAAATATCATTCATATAAATGGAACAACACTTGTCCTTTATAATAAAAGAAAAACCTTTCTTGTCCAAACAAGAAACAGAAATGATATTCCTGCTAATAGCAGGCACAAAATAACAGTTCTCTAACTCTATTACAAGCCCAATGGGCAAAGATAATAAATAAGTCCCTACAGCTAATGCAGCAACCTTTGCTCCATTTCCCACTCATAGGTCAACGCCTTTCACCAATGGTCTACTACACTTTAGATCCTGCACATTTACACAAATGTGAGATCCACATCCAGTATCTAATACCCATGATGCAGAAGTAGATAAATTGACTTCAATAACAAAAATACCTAAAGTGGAAGTCTCACTTCCCTTCTTCTTTTTGAGCTCCTCCAAGAACTTGGCACAGTTCCTTTTCTAATGTCCGGTCTAGCCACAATGGAAGCATGTACCTTCCTTAGCCACTCCACCCACTAGTTTCAAGCCAGAAGTGCTGGGCTTGGACTTATCATTGCCTTTGCCCTTCCTGTTGTCCTTGGGCTTTTTCTGCTGTTTCTTGCCCTTATTCTTTTGGACCATCATTATGGCCTTCCCTTTGCCTTTGTTAATGTTCTGCTCAACAGTTCTCAACATGCCTAGCAGCTCTGGTAGTGATTTGTCAATTTCATTCATGTTGTAGTTCATGACAAATTGATTAAAACTTTCTGACAACGATTGTAGGACAAAGTCAGTGGCCAACTCTTGGTCTAAAGGAAAACCAAGTCTCTCTAGGTTTTCAATGTACCCAATCATCTTGAGTACATGAGCACCAACAGGGTTTCCTTCTACCGGCTTGCCGAAACAAGTTGCTTTAGAGACCTCGAATCTCTCATGCCTGGCTTGCTCTTGATAGAGCTTCTTAAAGTGTACGATCATATAGTATGTATCCATGTTCTCATGTTGCTTTTGGAGCTCAGAGTTCATGGTGGCCAGCATTAGACATCCGATGTCCAAGGCATCATCTTGATGCTTCTTATAAGCATCTCTTTCAGTTCTAGGGGCATTAGCAGTAGGTGGCTCAGGAATAGGCTGTTCCAAAATATACAGCTTTTTCTCTTGCTTGAGGACAATCCTCAAATTCCTGTACCAGCCTAGAAAATTCATTCCACATAACTTGTCCTTCTCAAGGACGGATCCCAATGATAAAGTACTCGATGTGTTTGTTGCCATGGTAATCTATTAACAGAAATATGCAAAATATAAGTATCATGCCATAAATATATTTAATGAGGTCTTTTAATTAAATATGCCTCCCACTATTTTACTCAAATCAATGACCGTCAGCATTGACTCAAAAAATCCCATCGTAAGATTTCCTAGTAGGCCAAGATCCATATCTCACCTAGTTTTGAGTCAGCTTTGGCTAATCACCCAAAATTCAGTTATTTAGGTAGGAAACACTTTCTAATTACATCACATGTAACTCTTGGATAGTTAGGTGAATAACACTTATTTAAATCCATCAAATGGACTAAAGCCCAACTTCATGCCTCTAAGCCTTCAATCCTATTGAAATAGCCTTGTTAAGTCAGGCCCAATGGTTGGCAGTTGGATATTACCTTTATCCCATCGCGTCTTACTAATATAGATAAAGGCATTCTGCTTTGGTAGACCTGCACTTGATCGATACTAGCCTTGACGAGTGCCACACATTGGAAGGCATCACATAATGACTTAATATTTGCTTTGAGGGAATTTTTATTATTATTATTATTATTAGATCTCACCATTTATTAAACTGTTTATCATACCATAAACATTATTCATGCATCTCATACATAAAAAACATATAATAAAAGTGACATGGTTATGGCCCCCTAAGAGAGTAGCATTAACTAAGCCAGCTTCACCAAGCGTCTCCCATCAACGTCCTCACTTGATGCCGTCTTCTTGCCTCCACATCATAATTACATTATATAGAAACCTCTTTTACATTCGAGGGGAGTTAGGTGAGAAGAGAATGTACAATCAGAATGTAGAGAGAAAGGCACGACACGTAGGTCGTATTTTATAAAACCAAAAAGCATAAAAGGAGGACTAAGGCCATAACCATGCACCATGCATCTCAAAGAACATACAAACTCGTAACAATAATGCACTATTATTTTTAGGAGTCATAAAATTGGATAGAAAATATCGCGCTTTCGAAAAACACACTTCACAGAGCCTCGGCCCGAAAAATTAGACCATAAACAAGAGCTGAATCTCTTGCGCCTTCCTTGAACCCTTGTGCCACGTGGAACCCTAAGCCCGAACAACATGAACACTTCATGTGCCACAGGGAACCCTTGCACCGTCGTTCAACACTTGAACCTCTGGCGCCTCCTTGACGACTTGACATCAACACTTGATGCTGCTGCCGCAAAACAAGAATAGGGTTTCCAAAACCCCTTGCGCCGCGCCTCTTGTGCAAAAACAAGGATTCCATAACCCCTGCTGCCGCAAACCAAGAACAAGGTTTCCTAAACCCTTGTGCTGCGCATTGAGAATAAGGATTCCATAACGCTGTACGTATCACATACATACCAAAAAGCTTCGCCAAAATATACATCTTAAAACAAAACGATTTTCACAAAACATATGAACATCTTCATGGGTTTTTTAAAACAACATCACGGTTTTGCATACAATATAAGAAACAGAATATGTTTTCGCAAAGGGTTTCATATGGTTTTCTGAAATAACATATTAAAGATCATATCTTTTGTCAAAAACAAGAACAGAAAACATGTTATCTCATGTAAACGAAAATAGAAAACCGAATCATGGTTTTGCAAGACGCTCTGATACCACTGTTAGGAAATACGGATACCTCGCACAGCGAAAAAATAGGAATCCCATCGAGGATCCATGCGAAAAGCCATAATCTGAGTTTTTAAATTATTTACCTCTTGAAGCGTGATCAAAAGGAAGGACGTGAACCACCAACACCGTAATAGAAACGATGTCTCTGTGGTATCCACACGAATAGACTCACGAACGTCTAACGTCCGCAAAGAGGAGCCTCACGTCTCTCACACAGTGCTAGCTGCGAAGAGAAGAGAACAAACCTGTCGCTCTCTCACTCACTTTTCTATAGGTGCGGCTAGGGTTCTGAATTGTATATTTTAGTAGCCCCTTAGCAGTACTATTTATAATAGTGACTGCCTTAAGTGAGTGTGAGCAACAGCAAGGTAAGCTGTGCAACCCTAGACCCATCTGTTATGAGTCTGGCCCATATTTGAATCTGAGTCCAACTTGGATCCATTGCTCTAATTTTAGTCTGTTCTATGTGTGTGACCCTACAGGTTCTTATTACGTTGGCAGTAATATTAAAATTCCATTTTAATATTACAAGCAGTGAGCGGTATCTAGCAGCACATCGCTGCTACCCAAGTAATAAGAATGTCAGTGATTTGACATAACCTTTCCATGACCAATGTTTCCGTGTTGTTTAGTCCCTTTGTCAAGATATCTAGATTGAACACAAGGCATGGAATGCATCACCCTTATATAGTCCAATCTTTCGTTTCTTGATACTCGAGTAGACTTTGTAACAACAAAATGAGATCAATATCTCATATTGACTCATT
Organism: Ormosia semicastrata; assembly: GCA_029884595.1. Lineage (NCBI taxonomy): Eukaryota > Viridiplantae > Streptophyta > Magnoliopsida > Fabales > Fabaceae > Ormosia > Ormosia semicastrata. Next base: position 21,792,195 of record JAQQTO010000060.1, read on the forward strand.
TGAGTATGGCCATGCATTTCGCAGTCTGACTCAATCAGGGGGCCTGAAGATATCGCTCCTGTTATGTAGGAGTGACAAATCCCATCTAGGTCACTCACATCCCTCTGCATGATTCACGGTATGTCCAATAACCAACTTTATAATCACTTTGTTACAAATGACGTTTGATGGCATTAAAACACACAACCCCTCATGTAGGAATAATAGTGATTTCAGGTCAAAGGACCACAAACATCATTGTCACTATGAGAATCACTTATGACACTCACGTAACGATCCATGTGGCATTCTCATGGTGGGTCAGTCCAATACATCATTACTCTAATATGTACCCATGTGAAGACTTGATATCTCATATTCATGACCCGTGAGATGTGGTCATCAGTCTATGCATATACTAGTCTCAATGCATTATTGTTGTCCTAGTTAACAATAATACTTGACTAGAGACATTTAAGAATAATGTTGTAACCAAAAGGATCTCACGATCAAGTCATCCACTTGATGTCCTATGGCATCAAACTTACTACTCTAAGGACTTTATTATGTTTATCAAAAAGTACACAATAAATGAAATGCCTCATATATTAAAATAAGCATAATAAAATGTATGTAAATACAAAAAAAGTATCAGCCTCTAGGGCATACACTAACATTTTGCACACACACCCCCACACTTGTTCAAGAACTCATCCAATGTCAATGCTCTCTTATTCCCTAAGGTTGGGTAAGAACATGTTTTTTTTTTAAGGCATATAATGAGCCAAAAACAAGGAATGATCAAATAAGCTCAAAGGGGTTAAGCAAGGGAAAATATTCAAGGTTGGCTATTTGGTTAAAGTAGCTATTTCAAGAAAAATATTTCAATCATGTTTATGTATGCATATGGAAATGTAGCCTCAAATAGAGTCAAAACAAGTTCTAGAGTAACAATTCCTTGAGTGAAAATCACACAAGAAAGAAGAGAATCATACAAATATTTAATCCATTCATCAATAGGCTCAAAATCTCACAAGGCATACATCTATCATTCTTAATCCACCAATTCAACATCCATAACCAAGCATGTGAAATTTAAGAAACAAGACAATTTATTCAATCATGATATGATCCCTGAATTTCAATTGCTTCAAAGGATGTGAGAGTGCATTCACTTGAATCTTTTAAAGGAAATCAAATGATAAAACTTCGTTACTTCTACAAATCAACACAAAATAGTTACTTCCCCAATTTAGATGCATCTCAAGAGTAAATTTATCTCAAAGGTATAATTTACTCCTTACTCTACCATCCTTAATTGATTTTACTGTCAGCAAGTTGCCGATAACTATACTAATAAATATACTACCCCAATTTTTTATTTTTTCATTTTATGTCAACTATCCTTACCCCCAACCAGATCACAACATTGTCCTCAATGTTAAAATATAGATGAGTAAAGGATAAAAGATATTACCTGTTGTGACTATCATGGAAAAGAGAAACCTGACACAAATTTAAACAGAAAAAAAGTACGATAAATAAAACCAAAGGTAAAGGTAAGTTATAGATGAAGTGTCAGATCAAATCCACATTCCTTGCTGCTTCCCTCTGACTAATCTATCTGAGCTATTATTGGATCAGGTTCATAACTAAAAGCTTGTAATATATCAATTAACTTATGAACAGTGGAAGCAGAGACAAGGATCTGCCTGGTCGAATGTGTGATAAAGTTTTGTTCCACAGCATGGTCAAGAAAAGATAACAAACCATCAAAAAATTTATTAACATTCAACAAACTTATGGATTTATGGTAGATGTTCAGTTAGGCCCAAGAGATAATTTGAAAAACTTCTTTCAAAGCACCATATCCCCCTAGTAAGGCAATGAACGCATCAGAGTTGTCAAGCATTTTAGCCATTCGTTTATGTATAGTTGATACTCGTAGTTCCTCCTCAATTGTCTTGCTAATGATGTTCCTTTCAGTTAAAGCTTTAGGAATGATACCTAAAACTTGAATGCCTCCTAGATGTGCAGTGATTGATACAACCCTCATTAACCCAATGCTACCTCCCCCATATTCTACATGAATGTTTCTCTTAGCAAGTGTTGCTGCATTTATAAACTCTGTACTCTTCCCAAAATTTGACCTACAAAATACAAAAATATTTGTAAATCGACAAACATAACTTCCCTCCATTTCTACACTCACCCTCGCTTTGAATGATTATGAGTTGAAGGAAAATGAAGAAAATGAAGTGTTTAAATAGGGAAAACAATGGAAAATGTAATGATAGCACCTATATGGGTAGGTTGGCTGTTGGCTGTTGTCAGAAAAGTTTGAAATTAAGAAACACCAATTTTGTTTTTTATTTTTTTTATTTTTTTATTTTTTTTAAAGAAAACGAGAGCTAGAACTAATCCAAAACTGGAGGCTAGCCTTTCATGCCCGTTTATTCAACAAAAATGGCATATCTTTATACTGCGTGTCATCAGGTGGCATATCTTTGAGTTGCGTGTCACTAGTGCAACATAAGAACTCCACAAGGATTGGGATCACCCTGCCAAAATAGGCCACAAAAACCTTTAAGCCCTTTCTGTCCTGCTTACGGAATAACAGTACTATCTTCCTGCAAACCTAATTAAAGGCTTGTATTCTAAGAAGGTGGTACTCTGCCGCAGCCAGTCAGAACTCGCCATAGAGGCCTACTAATTAAAGTAAGTATATGGCTCAGTGACAGTTTCATGTACACTGTAAAGATGGGACGCTTCTATCGGTCCATCAATCGTCCAGAGCCTGGGAAAATCATGGGAATTTATAATGCGACTCTCTACAAAACATGACACACGAACTTTATTTACAGACCAGCGTGCGAAAGTCCACCCGAGTCAATGATAGGTCTGCCACTAGCAAGGGCTCCACACTCAATTAAGAGCATGGTACTCTTTCGATCGCCCATTTTTTTAGATTAACAAGATAATAAAATACATGTTGTGATTGTGGCTCATATCTTCTTCTGGTTTTACGTCCAGTAATGACTTAAATGCCTTCTATGAGTCAAGGATAAGCTTCCCATCCAATTTTCTTATAAATTGGCAAACAGAGTCTTTTTTAGTCAGATTCCCTAGATTGTAATGCTTTTGTTCATCCCTGAAGAGATTCCACAAATTAAGAAGTTTACGATGCACAACTCCACAAGAATGCATCTCAAGAGTTAATAAGATATCATCTAATGACTCCTTACTCAATCTATTCTTAATAAAGTGTATTTTATCTTCTCGGTTTGTGAAAACCATCCTCAAAGAATGACATCGCTTGTTACAATTCAATCACGCACATTTATGACAAACTTGCATTCTTTTCGCTCTTCTCCTTTTAGAATACGAAACTTTTACCGAGACTTGGCATGTATGAGGCAAATGAATTTGAAGATTCACCTGCTAAATGGTCCTTTGCTTTGATTATCCAGCGTATATCTTCCGGGATGCCCTTGTGCATTAACAGTCTCAATCTTTCACACTTAGTTTTGTAGATTTTTGTTAGAGCATTTTAAGGAAGAGAAGGAAATTTTTTTCTTAAATTCGAGAGAATGACATCCATTTTAAAGGAGAAGGAATCAATTATTATGGGAAACTAAAAAATAAACTAACTTGAGAGTCATGGAGTACCGTTATCTGCCACTTAACCGGTGCCACAAAGAATTTCAAAAACAAAGTAACAAAATTAAAATAAATTCTTCTCATAACATGGATTAGAAAGGAGATGGATTTTACCTTAACAACTTGGGTTTCTAGAAATGATTTGAGTCTTTATCCATTGACCTTAAATACATTACCATTGTTAGGGTTCTCAATGTCTATGGCCTCATGTGGATACACATGTTTGACAACAAAAGGGTCACTCCACCTAGATCTCAATTCAAGGAATATGTGAAGACAAGAGTTATAAAGCAGAACTTTTTGACCAATTTCAAAAGATTTTCTCAAAATTCATTTGTCATGAAAAGCTTTTGTTCTAGCTTTATAAATCTGAGTTTTCATATACATTATTTTCAATTCCTTGAGTTCATTTAATTACAATTTGCGTATCTTGCAAGCATCATCAAGATTTAGGTTGAAAGCTTTAATGACCCAAAATGTTTTTTGTTCAAGTTCTATAGGAAAGTGACAAGGTTTTCCATAGACTAACTGAAAGGATGACATGCCTAAAGATATTTTGAAAGCAGTATGGTAAGCCCAAAGTGCATCGTTTAATCTTAAAGACCAATCTTTATGATTTGGGTTAACCATTTTTTCTAAAATTTGTTTAATCTCCCTATTTGCTAATGCTACATGTCCACTTGTTTGAGGGTGATAAGGGTGGCAATTTTGTGTGTAATGCCATATCTCTTCATTAAGCATTCAAATAATTTATTATAAAAATATGTTCCCCCATCACTGATGATAGCTCGGGGGATTTCAAATTGACTCAAGACATTTTCTTTTAAAAATTTAAGAACTATTTTATGATCATTGTGTTGACATGGAATCGTCTCAATCCATTTTGAGATATAATCAATTGTAACTAATATATACACAAATCCAAATGATGATGGAAATGGACCCATCAAATAAATTTCTTAACAATCAAATATTTCAATGACAAGGATAGGATTCAAAGGCATCATGTTCATTTAGAAATGGAACCTAATTTTTGACAGTTTTCATAACTTTTACAAAATGTATAGTTGTCCTTAAATAAAGTAGGCTAATAAAATCCACATTACAAGATTTTCGCAGTTATTTTCTTTGAAGAAAAGTGACATCCACATGCTTCTGATTACAAAATTTAATGACATTACCTACCTCACTTTCGGGCACATATCTCCGAATGATTTGATCAGGACAATATTTGAACAAATATTAGTTGTTCTAATAAAAAAATTTCACCTTAGTCAAAAACTTCCTTCTGTCTTGGTGCGTCCATTGAGGCGGCATCTTTCCTGTTATAAGAAAATTGATAATGTTAGCAAACCAAGGCATAGAATTGACAAAAAATAAAAATTTATTGGGAAAAGAATCACTGATAGGTGTGATGTCAAAAGGTGAGTTTGTTGTAAGTTTAGACAAATGATCTGCAACAACATTTTTAGCTCATTTCTTATCTTTTATTGTGATGTTATCTTGAAGCAATAAGATCCGCCGTATCAACCTAGGTTTAGCATCTTGCTTAGACATTAAATATCTAACAGCAGCATGATCGGTGAAAACAATAGTAGAAGAACTAATTAAATAAACTCAAAATTTGTCCAATGCAAAAATTATAGCAAATAGTTCTTTTTCAGTAGTAGTGTAATTCATTTGTACACTATTCAAAGTTTGACTTGCGTAATAAATTATATGAGGCTTACCTTCCTTTCTTTGGCCTAAAATAGCGCTAACATCAAAATCACTAGCATCATACATCAACTTAAAAGGCAAAGACCAGTTAGGGGTTTGCATGATAAGGGCAGATGTCAAAAGACCAATTAATTTTTCAAAAAAAAATTGGCATTCTTGAGTCAAATCAAATGGTGTCTTTTATTAGAAGATTACATAATAGTCTAGATATGGCACTAAAGTCCTTAATGAATCTTCTGTAAAATCCTGCATGTCCTAAAAATGAACGAATTTCCCTGACTGTTTTTGGTGAAGGCAAATGGGCAATTAATTCAACTTTGGCCTTATCAACTTCAATTTCTTTAGAAGATATCACATGACCTAACACTATTCCTGACGTAACCATGTAATGACATTTTTCCCAATTTAATATAAGTCCTTTTTCTTCACATCTTTTAAGAACTTTTTCCAAATTGTCAAGACAAATTTCAAATGAACTTCTATAAACTGTCATGTCATCCATGAAAACCTCTAAATAATGCTCAACCATATCACTAAAAATACTTAGCATGCATCTTTGGAATGTTGCCGGAGCATTACAAAGGCCAAAAGACATTCTTCTGTATGCAAAAGTGCCAAAGGGGCATGTAAAAGTGGTATTTTCTTGATCCTTTAATGTAAAGGGTATTTGATAATAGCCCGAATAACTATTAAGAAAATAGTAGTGGGGATGTCCTGCTACCCTTTCCAGAATTTGATCAAGAAATGGCAAGAGGAAATGATATTTCCTAGTAGCAGCATTTAATTTTCTAAAATCAATACACATACGCCAACTGGATGAGACTCGCGTAGGTATTAATTCACATTTTTTATTTTCAACCACTGTTATTCCAAATTTCTTAGGTACAACTTATGTAGGGCTAACCCACTAGCTATCAGAGATAGGGTAGATAATTCCAACATCAAGTAATTTGAGAACTTCAGCTCTAACTACCTCTTTCATGTGTAGATTTAATCTTCTTTAAGGTTGTTGAGATAATTTAGTATTATTCTCTAAATGTATTTTATGTGTACAAATTAATAGATTAATGCCTTTTATGTCCTTTAATGTCCATCCAATTACACTTTTATACCTTTTAAGTACTTCTATCAACATACCTTCTTGTTCTCTAGTAAGGGTCAAAGAAATTACCACTAGAAAGCTTTGTTCTTCTCCCAAAAATGTGTACTTCAACCCAGCAGGTAATGGCTTTAGTTCCAGTGTAGGTACTTCTTTATGGGTATTATCATTCATGGGTTTTAGCTTTTTGAATCTCGGCCTCCATCCTTTGTATTCTAATACTAGTGTACAATCAAACAAAGAGCATATTTCAAAAATATCATCATCTAATTGCATACTTGGGTCAAATGAATTGATTAAAAAAATTTCTAATAGGTCAGAAGAACTCTTGGTTTGAAGATGATCATTTATAATGGCCTCAATCCCTTCAACTTCCTCCTTTTTATCATGGACTTCCTATGGTTGCTTGCACAAGTTGAAAACATTAAACTCTAGTGTCATATATCCAAATGTTAGCTTCATCACTCCATTTCTGTAATTTATCAAAGCATTAGATGTTACTAAAAATAGGCGACCTAAAATAACAGGAATTGACTTGTCATTATTAACCATAGATTCAGTTTCTAAGACAATAAAATCCATAGGATATATGAATTTATCAACTTATACAAACACATCTTCTACTATTAGAAGAGTTACAAAAGTTGATTTTAACTCACCTAGGTTGAGTTATTGATAAACTAAATTGGAAAGAAATTAACACTAGCACCAAGATCAAGTAAAGCTTGTTCAATTTTATATTCTCCAATAATGTATGAAACTATAGGACAACCAGGGCCGTTATATTTCAGGGCATTATTATTATGAAGAATGGAGTTTATCTGTTCATCCAAAAAAGCTTTTTTTTTCACATTTAGTTTCCTTTTAACAGTGCATAAGTCCTTCAAAAGTTTAGCATAAGAAGGAACCTGTTTGATAGCATCTAATAGAGGAATATTGACCTTCACTTGTTTGAAAATTTCAAAAATTTTAGTGTTCTAGTTCAATTTCCTTGAATTGTTTAATGCTTGAGGAAATGGGGGTGAAGACGAAAGTTTGGTCTCTTTTTGGTCAGGTAGCTTATCAATCTCTTCCTTATCTTGGGGGATTGATTCATCATCTCTCTCACAAGGTTTAGGAATTTGTTTTTCAATAACATTTCCATTCCTAAGAGTTATTACTGACTTGACTTGATCTATTTGTTAACTTTCTGAACTACCCTCATTTAGACTGTACTGACCCTTGGGATTTGGTTGAGGTTGAGAAGGAAATTTCTTTTTTCATGAATGGTGAGTGCAGAAGCAAATTTAGCAAGAGTGTCTTTTATATCAATCATGACTTGAGTGTTTTGGTTATTAATAGCCTTTTGCTTTTCCATGAATGCATGTAATGTTACTTCATAGTTTTTCCTGTACGGTGGAACATGAGGTGCATATCCTTGAGACTTTTGAGAGTCCAGTTGTTCTTGAAGAGGTGGTGGTTGCATGAATTGTGCATGATTATTATTCCTCTAACTAAAGTTTGAGTGATTTTTTCATCCCAGATTGTATGAATCTGAAAAAGAAGAGGTGAATGACTTTTTAAAATTATTCATTGCATTTACTTGCTCATGCATAACTTCTTTAAAAACAGAAATTTTTGGACATTCATTTTTTGAGTGTCCTAAGTAATCACAAATGCCACAAATTTCTTTATTTTACACAGATTTGATTTCTTTTACCTTCCCAGATTCCATGGCTTCAATCGTTCTAGCCAAACTGGCGAACCTAGCATTTAGATCTTTTTCTTGACTCAGGTGATATTTTCCTTTACTAGTACTTGTAAGGTTAGATCTAATTGAATTTTCAGAAGGATTAGTATCATGCCAAGATTGAGAATTCTCAGCCAAATGGACTAAATATTCTAAACCTTCTTCAGGTTCTTTATCAAGAAACTCGTCATTGCACATTGTTTCCAGAAATTGTTTGGTTTCAGGTGTTAACCCTTCGTAAAAAAACTTATAGTGTGTCATTTTTCAAAACCATGATGTGGGCAAAAATTTAACAAATCTTTAAAACGTTCCCAACTTTGAAAATATGCTTCATTTGAATTTTGGCAAAAATTTTGGATTTGTCTTTTCAAAGCATTGGTTTTATGTGTTAGGAAAAATTTCTTTAAAAACTCACTTTGCATTTCTTGTCATGTGCCAATTGATCTTGGTTTCAAAGCGTTAAGTTAAGTTTTTTCTTTATTTTTTAAAGAAAAAAGAAACAATTTAAGTTTAACAATTTCTTCAGTGCAATTTTGATCAATGAAAGTGATACATACTTCCTCGAATTCTTTTAGATGTAAATATGGGCTTTTAGATTCTAAACCATGAAAATTAGGAAGTAATGAAATCATACTCGACTTAAATATAAAATTGCTAGCATTGAGTGGAAAGATAAAACATGATAGACTAGAATTTTGAGATGGTTGCAAATATTCATGCATGGTTCGCAACGGTTGATTTTCATGTTCAACATGTACACTTTCATTTTCAGCCATTGTGTTTAATGTGTGTGATTGAGATTCAAACAGATCAATATATAAAGTACCAGGATTAATTTTAACTAAACGACCAAAATTTGAATCACGATACCAATTATGTATAAATAAGTAACTTAAAATAGGAATATATATATATATATATATATATATATATATATATATATATATATATATATATATATATATATATATATATATATATATATACTGAGCTCAACCTTCCAAAAAAAATATTAACAAGTAGGCAGTAAATCTGTCATTAAATATTAACAAGTAGCCAGTATAAACCAGCTATCAAATATGATACAATTAGAAAATTAAAAGAGTAGTGAAAGAATATACTAGATGGTGAAGTTTACTTAAAGAAAGAAAATCTCAATAAATTTGTTCTTCAAATCAAGTCCCCGGCAACGGCACCAAAAACTTGATGCGAATTTGATATGTTACAAACCCAAGTGCAGGTTATCTCAAGTAATAAATTCTCGGGAGTCCAAGGTCGATCCACAGGGAATTGATGAAGAAAAATTCTTTGAGATAAGAAAAGGATTTGTCACAACAATAAAGGTGATGAAAATTGTTCACAAATGAAAAGGATTTGCTTAGGCTAGGAGATCCACTTTTGATAAGTAAATTAAGGACAAGATTAATTCTTTTTATAACTCAATTAGAATCCACACATAATGGAGGTTCTAATAGGAGAATACAACATTCAAAGTTCATTTATGATTATATATATAATTATAATATAGTTCCTTTTATTATTTACTAACGCCAACACTTATAAATGGGTTCAAGTATTCATTGTATTAATATCTTACCTACAACAAATCAAGATCTCCACTTTACAAGGAGAATTTCTAAATTGATTGGAAACAAAATACAACACATATAATGACCACTTGATAATATAACATTCAAGCACAAGAAATGGATTAATCTAACCTTATTTTATTACCAAAAGCTTCACCCTTTCACCTAAGTAAAATGAGAATTAGTTATTCATAAACAAGAAGAAAGAAAGAGAGAAGAAGAAGAAGAAGAACATAATTTCTATTTAGAACAAAAGAAAACTATAACAAGAGAAACAAATAATAAAAAAACAAGATCTTGATCTCTAAATTAAGATGATTCTAATGAGCAACCCATAGTGCCTTTTATAGAGCATGAAGGGTAAAAAATGACAAGGGAGTTTTTTAATGAGTGAGCGGATGAGTGGAAAATGACAATAGAGTTGTTAATGAGTGGGTAGATGAGTGGAAAATTATTGCCATGCTTGTCTCCCTGCTCAACCAATTCAGCTATCTTCACATGACTATAACTCTATCATAACGTCACCTATTGCATAAGTGGTCTTCATGAAAGTTGAAGGATTTTGTCTCAGCTTTCCAATGTCACTAGTTGCATCATAATCTGACCCTTGCAGCCCAAGATATAGCCCAATATTTGCACAATATTTGGGTTCCAACAATAGCACCACTATTCTGACTACTAGGTTCAATATGATCTAGTAGACATCCGACTATGCTCTTGTGTTCTTCATGAAAGTTGTAGATTTGGGTCTTAGATTTCATTTGGGCTTAGTTTGGTATCAATTGAACTTCTATAGCTCATGAAATGGGCTGATGAGTGCGCAGAGGTCAAGCTGTCAGGATCAGAATTCTGATTCTTGCTTTTACTTCAATTTAAATTATCCAAACGTGTAATTCCTCTTTTGAGGTCTTCATGAAACTTGTAGAGAATTTTCTTAACTTTCCTACAAGATCAGAATCACATCAATCAAATATTAGCAACTTGGATTATAAGCAATTTACTAAACGCTGCCAAATAGACAAATTAAAGTCAATTCATGCAATAATTCCTTCAATGATCCAATTAGGCCCAATATCATAAAATGTGACAAAACTAACTTAATTAAGCCTAATTGAACCTTAAGAAGCCCTGTGAGAGGATTATTAAATGAATAAAATATATTGTTATCATGTACATTCTATCTCAGGATCATACTCTTTTAAATCTAACGACAAGGAGCGTCTCCTCAACATAAACCAAACAAAATATCAAACTGAAAGAGAGTAAGAGTTGGAGCAATAGCACTAGAATCAAAAATTTAAGTGGTATTGGTCTTCTCCAATCTTTTTAACAAAAACTAAAAATAAAAAAATAACAATAAAAAAACCAACACTGTGTTTGGATTTTTTTCATTAATGGAATGGAACGGAATAGGTGGGGATGAACCGGAAAGGGAAGGGAAGGAATAGAGCATAGTTACCTTTCTTTTTGTTTGGAAGATTAATAAGAGAACAGAACAGAAATGGTTCCACCTCAATTTTGGGGTAAACAAAAGTTGGGCCTTTGAGGGAAAGAAGGGGGAAATGGTTCCACATATGGTCCTTCCATTTCTCATGTATTTTAAAACTCTCAAACACGAAAAATTATTTCCCTTCCCCTCATTACTTATCATCCAAACATACTGTAAGAACAAACAAATAAAATAAAGGGAAAACTTTAAAAAAAAACTCTTGTACTATACGTAATGTGCACTTTAGTCCTGTTACTTCAAAAATGTGCAAAAAGGACTTGTTACTTTGCATTTTGTGTGAAAATGTACAAAATGGTAACAGACATCACATTTTGGATGGGAAAGAGCACGTGCAATGCAAGTGCACATCTAAAAATTTGGCCCCAAACGTGGTCTTCTTCTTCCTCCTACTCAAACCCTAAAACTCCATAAGATGCCCCCATTGCTGCTGATCTAGTCTCTGATGACAACCACCAATGCGATGACTATAACATTCTAATATTTACTATTCAAATATATCGTCATATAAAAGAATAATTCATATTGACCATGTCACTTCTAACATCTAACCACTAACCTATATCATTCATACATAATGAGTAAATATGGAGAGTCACGATAACAAAAGTGTGATATATATACATCACTGCCTCCAAGGCACATTGTAATACATAAAATTTTACAACAACAAAAAATAGCATATTATACAAGCTTTTTCATCAAAAAGTATATAACTACACTAATCTTCGTTTACCTTCTCCTTCTCTTTTGAGGAACTAGCACCTGGATTTACATGGCAACACAAACGGGGTGAGAAAATATATATCAATAGAAGTATTCCAATACCAGTATATATATATATATATACACTAATAGATAATATACTCAATTATGAAATAAACACTTTAGTCATAAAAGCAAACAACATCTCTATCTCAGAGACACACAATTGCCCATACAACTGCAATGCATGAATATGTCATGATAGCAACCGCCCATACAATCACCATGTTATGCCAATTTATGTCTAATGCTTATGCCTATGCAATAACCTAAGTATGAAATGCATAATGTATGATACCATTTACAAAAATCCAGTTCCATGGTAATGTCATGAAATGCATGAGCCTTGAACAAAACAAAGGAACCTGGTTCCATAAGCTTTGAATAAGCACTGGAACCCAGTTCCAGCAGTCTTCATTCCGGGTAGTGAGGGAATTAAACCATCCTCATCAATGCGGTCTTCAACAATGATCATTATGATAGGAAGGATTGGTTATCTACTCATTCAAAATCACATTAGACCATCTACAATGAGGACTCACCCGCATCAACATAGTTAAGGAACAACAATAATGCCAATTGCTACAATAACTAGCATGTCAATTGATTTACATTCCTAACTATTAACATAAAATACAATGATGTTAAATACCACAATAATTAACATACCAATTGATTTACATTCACCAAATACCCACTTTATTAAATACTCCTGTTAGAGTCTTAATACTCAAAAAGAAGCATAAACAAAGAAACTACACCATTGGAAGACTCCAAGGAAACACATCACAACATCTAGTTGCTCTTTGGCATTCACGCCGTAGCATTGCCCTATACCACGCTGTGGCACCCAAGCCTCGGGTTCAAGTATTGGCAGGAAAATACTACCAACGTTGCAACATCCTTGTGCCACGCTGCGACGCGCATCCCTGTTCTTCAACACGTTACCGCACTCAAGGTACCACGTCACGGCGCCCATCTCTCAGGTCCCAAACTCTGGGCGTGCATCACTCACACGCAGCGGCGTGCTACGCCTTGCACCGCAGCGCCCACTGTAGAACTTGTATTCTGCAGAATTTTGCAAATACAAGTACTATTCCATTGGTACTATACCCTCTTCCAATCACTCAAAACACGATCTCAAGTGATTTCCAACCTCTAACAAGGTCCAACTACACATAGCATCTCTTAATTCACTTAAATTTTACTCAAAATTACAAATCATGGAAAATCATCCAATATAAAACCTAAAACCCCAAAACTCATCTCAAGTGGGATTAAAGGGATATAAGGGCTGGAAATCCATTTCCTTACACCCAACAACTCAAAAACAAGTCATCCTCAAGTTATCCAATAAGATTCAAGCTAAAAACACCAAGATCACACTATGAACCCAATATTCACATCAAGTACTCTCAAGACCTAATGTAAAATATTGAAAGAAAGTGTGAAAAACCAAGGTTCCCCCTACCTCAATTCCCATAAATGAAGTTGGTTAACCGTTCCTCTGCAAAGCTAAGTTCTCTCCCTTGCTTAGTTATTGATCCTTCTCCCTTAGCACTTTGATCTCCTTTCTCCTTTGCTTTTCCTGTGGCAGCCATGAGATAAGGATGAGAAATGAGAACTACTTCTCATATTAGCCTTAAATGGGCCAAGAAACAGAAACAAGGGTTGTGCCCTCTTTAAGTGACCAAAATTCACCCGAACAGTTAAAAGCGCTTAGTTATTACCAAATTAAGTTTTTCAACTTCCAACAAATTCAAAATAAATCCTAAGATTCATTAAAAATCTTGTTACATCATTTTCACATTTTTTCATATCTGCTGGGAGTCAATCTGGCACCAAAACACACAACCAGTATGCTTAAAAATGTCAAACTAACTCCGATAAATCTCAAACTTTAACCATAACTACTTCCATATATTTGTGACCTAGAAACAAATTTTTCACACTTATTTCCATAAACTAAGCAATTTAAGTCAAAACTGGGGCTGAAAACAACTATATTTCACACATAGAGTTACAGCAAAGTGACTAAACATGCTCAGATGGTCACAAATGTAACGTCCCAAGACTGCCTGCAGGATCGATGAGTGTTCCCATAAACTAACACGGGTCTTTTCAGCATGCTTTGTCCTCACTCACACGCATCCTAGGAAACTTCCCAAGAGGTCACACATCCCATAACTACTCCAAAAATGTAACTGCCAAATATTTGCTACCCAAATATATTGTCATATAAATGAATAACCCAATATTGACCCTGCTACTACTTACATACATCAACATCTAACCTATATCATTCATACATAATGAGTAAATATGAAGAGCCACAAAAGTAAAAGTTATATATATACATCACAACCTCAAGGGCATACTGTTATACATAACTCAAAATAACTAAGCAAATATAAAACATATATAAGCTCAGCTCAGAACAACATCCATACTATGCTATCCCTCATATATCTTCTTGTTCCCTTTCGAAGAACTCACACTTGGATTTACATGGCAACACAATCGGGATGAGAAAACATATCTCAAAAGTATTCCAATACCAGCATATATACATATATATATATATAAACAGATAATATTTACAATTATCGAGTTGACACTTCAATCACAGAAGCAACAACAACTCATCTCAACAACACACAATCGCTCATACAATTGCAATGCATGAAATGTTATGATAGCAACCACCCATACAATTGTCATGCTATGTTTAATTATGTTTTAATGTGTATGTCTATGCAAATCCTAGAAATGAATGTAGTTTTAAAATGTTATGAGCCCTCAGACATATTGAGGATATTACCCACCTCAACTACTCTAGGATATATTATGATATGTTATGGTTTATCAGGCATAATAAGGATATTCTCCACCTACACTATCCATCAAAACAACAGAGAATATTACTCACCTCCACTAGTCAAACAAAGCAAAGAGGATACTACTCACCCCCTTACTCCACAATGTAATAAGGATATTACTTACCTTATTACTCACAAAATAGAGAGGATATTACGCACCCCAATATGCTTCAATTAACACAAAGAGGATATTACACACCCCAATGTGTTTCATAAACAATAGAGAGGATATTACTCACCAATCTATGCTTCTCAAACAACACAACGAGGATATTACTCACCTCAATGTGCTTCAACAAATACATAGAGGATATTATAAACCTCAAGGTATTTCACATCAATAGAGTTTGATATTTCTCGCCAATCTATTATACAAACACATAGAAAGGATATTTCTCGCCAATCTATGTATCTCAAACATCTCATGTAAAATAATTACTAATTACTTCTCATAACTAGTTTCACAATTGATTTATATGCATCTCAAACTTATCTCACACACACTTCATTAATACTTTTATTAGAGTCTCAACACTAATGGTCTTGTATCTAGAACCTCACACCATCACTTCACAAGCGAATCCAAAGTCAACTTCATGTTGAACAAGGTTCTAAACACTTCCTTGTTGCATTCCAACACAGTTGGATGCTCAAGGTTCCCAAATTCATTCTATGGCATTCCACTATACTAAGGAAGCCTAAGGTGTTCAAACACATTACCTCTTGATACTCCACCTCAACATGGTTATCTAAGGTCTCTCTAAGGCTCTTAGCCTTATAAAATGCCAAAACATCATGCATTTCCTAGCCAAAGATGCATCTTGCTCAAAAATGACCTTTGACCTTTACAAAATAAAATGACCATAACTTGAACTACGAAGGTCAAAATGAGGTGATTTCGGTGGCATTAGAAAGCTAAGAGAAAGAGTTACAACTTTCATGAAGACCACAAGAGCTAATTCTCATTACAGAGGGAGACACAACCCATGTCATTAGACACGGCCACCCCGTGTTTTTGCTCTTCATGTAAAATTATGGCAGAGAGAGACACGGCCTACCCCGTGTTTTCAGACACGGGCCTTGTTTTTGAACCAGAAACTTTGCAACTCATTTGGCAGGGTCATTGCACTATTCCAATGGCCAAAATCTTGGATTTTGGACATTCCAACTCAGTTTCTAAGTAATCTAAGGTCCTTAACAAGTTTACTAACACATAAGTATCATTAATCACCAACAAAAACCTCCAATTTGGATTCTATGACTAAAACCACAAATCAAAACCTAAATTTTCTCACTTTTAGGTTCAAGACTCAAAAGTCCAATTCTAGGTTTCTAACACAAACCTATTACTTGAATAAGTCCTACGCAACCAAAGGAACTTAACCAAACATTAAAAACACATCTAACACCTCTAGAAACCAATTTAACCCATTATGCCTCACAAATGCATAAATGGTAAAAGTAGAAAAAGGAGGATGAAAGAAGCACAAAACCCCTACCTCAAAGTCTTGAAGATGAAGCCAATCTCCACTTGATTCCTCTTCCTTGATTGTTGATCCTCCTCTTTAGTCTCTTTCCTTTCTTTGCTTCTCCTCCTTGGCTCTTTTTCTCCTTTTCTCTTTTCTTCCTTTTTCTTTATGTTTTTTCTTCTCTTCTCTGTTCCAAAAATATCCCAGCCGTGGGATATTTAACAAGGAAAGTCTAATTTGACTTCTCTTGGATAGGTACCAAAACCTCGATCTGCTAAGAACACTTAGATTTTACCAAATCCAGTTTCGTAGCTTCCAACAGATTCAAAATAAATCCTAAGATTCATTAAAAATTTTGTTTCACCAAAAACTGATATTTTCATATCAGCTAGGGGTCAAACCGATACTAAAACACACAACTAGTATACTTAAAAATACCGAACTAACTCCGATTAACCTCAAACTTTAACTATAGTACAGTTCCCACATTTGTGACTTGGAAACAAACTCTTCACATTTATTTTCATTAACTAAGCAGTTTAGGCCACTTTTGAAGTAAATAATAGCTATATTTCTCACATAGCGTTACAGCAAAGTGTCCAAACATGTTCAGAAAGTCACAAAACTACACAGACATGTTAAGCAAGTATTAGGCTACCTCTGTAACCATATACAAGCCTAACATGATTTTCTAGGGTATTACAACAAAACTTCACAGGCATAACAAACTAGTGTTAGGCTACCTCCGTAACTATATACAAGTCTATCATGCTTTCACGGTGTTACAATGATAACAACACTGAATCGCTGCTCCCCCACAACCACCACTCACCACAATCATCGCTCTTCGATTCCAACGAGTAAGATGGAATCAAACTAAACACGACCTAGTTTCTTCGGTTCTATGCTTGCATCGTGGGTTGATGGGGAATCACGTGGGCGACAGTTTCAAGTGACATCGTTCGGTGGTGTGCAATGGTGGAGGTCTTAGGTTCATTGGGCTTCGACAATGGAGGGGAGTGGTTGATGGGTCTCTACTCTAAGGTTTCAAGTTTTGCGTGATGGGGCTGATGGCTAGCAGCTAGAAGGTGGTCAGTGGTGGTTTAGTTTCGCTGACTTGGGTGGCTGAGCAACGAGATTTGTTGCCATGGTGGTGCAAGGGTGTATGTTCTGGAGTTCTAGGATTTGGGTAGGAGGAAGAAGAAGACCACGTTTGGGGGCCAAATTTTCAGATGTGCACGTGCGTTGCACGTGTGCATTTCCATCCAAAATGTGACGTCTGTTACCATTTTATACTTCTTTACACAAAACACAAATTAACAAGTCCTTTTTTCACATTTTTGAAGTAACAAGACCAAAGTGCACATCACGTATAGTACAAGGGTTATTTTTGAAGTTTTCCATAAAATAAAATAAAAATAAAAAATGAAATAAAATAAAACAAATAAAATTGAAAATTAAATAAATAAATAAAATCCTAGACTAAAAATTAAAATTAAATTAAAACAATAACAAAATCGACTCCTCGAGAATGACGTCAAAAACTTCGTAGAGAATTTTCAAGTGATAAAATTATCATTTACTTGCAAGTGCACAAGATTTATGCAATATCTGACAAATGTAAGGGTGTTGTACTCACATGGAGTGACAATATTAACTAAAATATAATATCTACCTAAATTAATTTAAAGAAAAAGAAAAGAGATTTTTATTTTATTTAATTAATCTAAGAATTTAAATTATGTGCTAAACTAAAATGAAATAATAAATCTAAATGAAATAACTCAAATTAAAATGCAAGCTCAATCAAAAAACAGTTCTAGGACCTCAAATCCATCACTAACTATGTAAAGATGAATTTAACTTGAATAAGAATCGATTTTGTTATATGGAGCGTCTATGGCTACAAACTTTGATTACTACTAAAGATTATTAAAATTTAATTAATGACATAATTTATCTAAAATAACATGACCTATTCAAATTATGACATAAACAATTTAATATAGCATGAACTATTCAATTCTTACATCACAAAAGCAATAAATACTATTATATAACTCATACCTATGATTATAAGAATTAGGCATATGATTAAAATATATAAATTTAAATTTACTAATTGACTTAAAGATAATCAATAAAATTTAAATTGAATAACAATTAAAGATCAATAATCATCATTATTGTGCAATTATAGAAAAAAGAAAAATATCCTAAACAAAGTTAAATCATCTCAAACAAAGACTAGGGTTTCATCTTAATCCTAGAAAAATAAAATTAGCTACTCATGACAAGAGTATCAAATACAAAGAGAGAAGAAAAATTCATAAAAGATGAAATAATTGTTATGCATCATTCTCCTTCTTCCTTTGCTTCGTGTGGTACTACATATGGAAATAGGTTTGCCCCAATGATTTAATATGTTAAGTTTTGATGATGACAAATACAAGATAAAAAGAATGATGCTTATACTTTATAGTTGTGCTTAATAAATGACAAATGCATCACAAAAGGATGTTGATCATGTTACATAGATGTGCTTAATGGGATATATTGGATCATGCATGATTATGTATGCAATGAGATATATGCAACATTTTTATATGCATGTTAGACTAACTAGAGTTATACATTTATGAATCATGTATATTAAGATATTAAGTTATGAATTTGGACTAACTATGCTTATTTTAAGTGACCAATACTTTATAGGATAGTTCAAGTACCAAGAGTGAGCATTGCAACTAGAAAGCAAAAGATCATAACTATGCTCAACTCAAGAAGGATGAGAATGAAAAGATGTTCCAAGCTTTTGCAAGTTTTGAAGAGAAGATTTTTTTTGGAAGTTTGGATTACATCAAGAATTGATGGTAGCAAAAGATCAAATCCCAATGTTCTTCAAGAATAGCTTATAGGACTTAGATCTTGTGTAAAGGTAAAAAGGAATCACACTAAGCTCAAATAAGTTTTAAACATCTTTACAACTGTTTCTAAAATGCTTAAATGCCCAACAAAATGTTTTTGGAAAGCTAGTCTTGGTGGTATTTCAAATCTATGAAAAATAGTCAAGTTTGCGTTTTACAAAACTGACATATAGTTACTCTTTTAATCACAACTTTCAAAATACTTTAAGTTTTACTTTGAAACTTATCTCATTTGAAAATAGACTCAAATATCTTTCCAATGACTGGTCATTTGCTTTAAACGGATAAGAAACGAAAAAGTTATGACTAATTAAAGTTTGAGTTTTGAAAATCTGACCTTTGGTTACTATTTTGATCATATATTTCAAAACACTTTAAGTTTTATTCTGAAACTTCTTTCATATGAAAATAGACTCAAAGAGCTTTCCAATGAGTAGTCATTTGCTTTAATTGGATAAGAAATGAATAAGATATGACCTTTTAAAATCGGTTTTAAAAACCAGAAATGGTGTAATCGATTACAACGTTGACAGAAGCCGTGTAATCGATTACATGAAGTGTGTAATCAATTACAAAGTGCCCAGAAAGCTTGTAATCAATTACATGAAGCTTGTAATCTATTACCAAGTGCCCAGTAACGTTTCTAACGGCTATAAACGGCTAGTTTTCATAGAAAATCATTATTAAACACTACCAACAACTATTTTATCATTTGGGCTCTCTATATAAGTGATATTTGAAGCATTTACACTTAGAGAAACTCTTGAACACTTGGTTTGATCATTGAATTATCAAAATCATATTTTGAGCTTTAAAGTGTGAATCCTTTATACCCATTGAGCTTCAACTTGTATTATACACTCTTGAGAGAGTTTTCTTATTATCCATTCTTTGTTCTTCAAGTTGTATATCTACTCTTGTGAGAGTTTCTATTATTTCTATTCACCTTGAAATCATTATAAGAGGGTGAGGTATCCCTCAAGAGAGAAAAGGGTGAGGTATCCTTTATAGTGAGACTCAAACACAAAGGGTGAGGTATCCCAAAGGTGTTGTGAGTGCTCTTGATTGTAAAGGTCATCAAGCACCTGTGAAGCTTGAAGAATTGGAGGCTCTAGCACAAGGGTGAGGTATCCCAAGGTGTGAGGAGTGCTCTTGTATGTACAAAGGTTTTCCTAACACCTGTGAAGTCTAGGAGATAGTGAAGAAAATCTCAAGTTAAGCTTGGGGACTGGATGTAGGCCACAAGTGGTTGGTGGCTGAACCAGGATAAATTCTTGAGTTTGATTCTCTCTTCCCTACACTCTTTAAATTCAGTATTTGGTGAAATATATTTATCTATTGCATATCTTAATGTTTTGATTATTACAACTTGATATCTAGCTTATTCACTTAGTTCATCATAATCCCAAATTGTATTTGAGTAATCCTCAATAGTTGTACATTTATTAGACTTATTCCGCTGCATTTTTTAATTGAGTTATTCAAAATATATAATTTGTCAAAGTTGTATTAAAATTTGTAATTACCCAATTCACCCCCCCTCTTGGGTAATGGTTGCCATGGCTAATAAGTGGTATCAGAGCTTCGTGCTCTGGTGAAAGCTTAACCGCTTAGAGTTAAAGATCCTTGTTTGTTTGGCAACCATTGAAAGCTTTTCAAAATGAATTGTTTTGAAATTAATAAACCACCATTCTTTGATGGTGTGAATTTCATTTATTGGAAAGTTAGAATGGAAATTTATATGCAATCTATTGATTTTGATTTGTGGGATATTATGCTTGATGAATCTACATGCAAATCAAAACAAACTTGGAATGACTATGATAAGAAATGCTTTTCATTAAACATTAGAGCAATACAAATATTGAGAAGTGGTTTAAATGATGATACTTATGCTAAAATTAAGAGTTGCTCTAGTGCTAAAGATATATGGGATACTCTTGATGATATCTATCTTGTTAACAATGATTTTTTGTATAAAGTTGTACATAGAGAGCAAGAAGAGCAAAAACCATTGAAGGAATCTTGTTGTGAAAAATATCCTCAAAATGATGCTCAATTTGAAGAGGTGGCAAAGTAAAACCAATTGGTATATACTCTTGAAGCTTTGATGCACAACAACGAGGAAGATGGTGATTCCCTTGAAGAGTCATTAGTGCAAGAAATTGTGACAACCTCCCACTTGACTCTAAAGAACCTTGAGGTAAATAATGCTTATCTTGATTATGGTCCTTCCTATGATGAGTTACAATGTGCATATGATGAATTATATGATGGTTTGTTGAATTTAGAAAATAAAAATTTATCTTGTTTGGAAAGCATTTCCTCCTTTGAAAATGAAATTGAAAACTTGAAAAATGAATATGCTTTTCTTGATGAGGAAATGCCTTTGAAATGTGAAACCTCAACTTCTTGTGAAAAATGTATTAATTTAGAAAATCAAGTTGAGAACTTATATTGTGAATTTACCAAAGCTAATGATTCTAATTGCTTGCAATCCATGATTGTTAATAAGAATGAAATTGATGTTATTTCACATAGAAATTCAAGTAAGGCTTGTGGCAAAAATGACATAGAATATAAAAACAACAAAAGACTTATGTTTTTCAAAAATGATCTTCAAAGGACCAAGTCATCATTAAATTCAATTATTTGTAATTTTTGTGGTCATCTAGGATATATTTCTCATTTGTGCAATTATAGAAGAAATCCTTATATGAGAAATAACTTAGTTTGGGTTCCGAAAAGTCTTAAAGGTTCTAGTACTAACATTGAAGGACCCAAGATGAAATGGGTACCAAAATGTCCTCCTAGTGTTTCAATTATATAGAAAACTTCTCAAAAGGATGGACAAATTGGTCAAGTAAAGAAGGAATCATCAAGGGGAATGCTTCCAAAGCCCATTGGTAGAAGTTTTGATCAAAGACGGAAGATAACTTTAACCAAAGCTTCTCAAGCACAAAATTTGGAACTTGCAAAGTTCAAAACACCAAAAGAGAAGCAATGGATAAGGAAAAGAGTTTCCTTGATTACCAAGGCCAAGGTATCAAACGTTTCTATCTCTTATGCACATTCACTTGTAAAGTCAATAAATTTGAGGTATATTCCTTATAGGCCTTAGGTAAAGGATAGAACCATGTGTGCTTAGTAAAACTTGAATATTATGTTTAGCACATGATTATGTTTATTCTTATTGTAATATAAGCTTCTACAATGCCTAGGTATGTTTGCATGATGTTTGAAATTGCCTTGAGACATTTTGGAACTAATTTGAAGGTTTTGAGATTGATCAATTACTATTTGAAATGCAAAAATTAAATTTAGCAAGCTTGTAATCGATTACAAGACCTTTGTAATCGATTACAGAGGCTCTGCCAAGCGTTCCAAGCAATGTCAAAGAGTGTGTAATCAATTACACATACTATGTAATCGATTACAATGTTTTCAGAACTCATATAATCGATTACACCAACCCTGTAATCGATTACAAGGTTCCCAGAAAGTTAGTAATCGATTACACAAAACATGTAATCAATTACAAGGATTCCAGAGGGCTGGTAATCGATTATACACCCATGGTAATCGATTACACAGGCTTTAAAAATGAGTTTTAGTGCGCAAAAAGCCATATTTCTTCTATTACTCACCTTTTCTCTTGGTATGTGCTTAATGATCAATGAAATGAAATACCTTTCACCCTTGTGAACTCATTTATTGTTTTTAATGCTTATTTGCTCATGAGTTTGGTATAATGACTAACCTCTATGGATCCAAAATTGGTGGATACCAAAGAAAGTTCTTTGAATTGTGTTGTAGGGTGACTATTAACTCAAGCATGCATTGAAGTGAAATACAACTATGCCACTTGAGGTTTAAAAATTTGAAATGGTCCAAGTTCTCCAAGAGTAATGAAAACATAAAAGGATGGCATGGAGAACCACAACATTCTCAAGGAGCCATGATGCATATAAGTTGGAATCACCTATAAAAACTCAAAGAGTACACTTTTGGTGATATCAATCTCTTATCCTTACTTATACTTTAAATTGAATATCATGTGATATTTGGATAAGTGGAGATTTGTTTTTATGCCTTATCATACCTTAAGTTGTGCTTTTCTAGCACTATATTTTAAAAATATTTTTATATATGCTAACATGTTAGATATGCAAACATTTTGCTTGGAATGACATGTTATGGCAATATCTTTGTTCTTGAGCTTGTGACCAATTCTCTTTGCTCAAATATGTAAATTCACTTGCTCATAAGTAGTTCTAATCCTTTCTCTTTGATGCTTAATTTTCTTATATGCTTACTTGGAGATTGGATAGTTAAAAGTTATTTGTCTTCTTATTTGAAATTGCTTGATATGTTCATATCTTGAAAACAAGAAGTAAATGATTCTTTTTTTTTTTTGTTCCTTGGACTTATCTTTGAACTTCAATTTTTTTTTTCCAATGAAGTATATCTTGAAATGAATCATGAATGGTTTCAAAAGTTATAGTTCCACGATTTTCTAATTCTTTAATTACAATAAAAGACTTCTTGTTCTTGATTGACATGTGTGCATACTAGGATTCCTTACTTGATATTACATGCCTTACATGATCATTGTTTGCCCCAAAATGCTTATATAAGTTTTGATGTTGATCGTGTGTTTCTTGATAAACTTGAATCTTGCCTTGAAAATGCTTACACTATACTTTTAGATTCAAGTGCATATATCATTCTTTTGTTCTCTTTAGAGCTAACAATTCATGGTTGATAATGTGGTACATATTTTACATTATATATCAACCTAAATTATGCTTGTAAATGAGCTTAAATGATATTTGATGCTAACCTATGTTTTAGAGCACTTTTAGAGTTAGCTTTGCAAGTGTCTCTATGTGCTTCAAAGATAGTCATCAAATATTGAAATGCCAAGCATATGTGGACAAAGAGAAGAGTTGGATGAAAAGAGACAAGCGGAGACTTTCTTCAAGAACAATGGAATGGAATACTCAATGGAAGAAAGCCCAAACTCAAAGATCCAATAAACGAAGAACATTCTAAACGAAGCATCACTCTCTCAATAAGTATCTCTATCCCTAAGTTATTATGGTATTTTATATGCTATGTGTTGTACGATACTTGTTGATAATTTGATCTTAAATTATTAGATGCTTTCCTTACATGAGAAGTATGCTTAGCATTGACAAAGTGTCTAATTGGATATTAACTTGCTATTTTTGTCATTGCATATAGGGTGGATGATATTAGTTCTATACATACTTTGATCCCTATAACATATTTTATCATGATGAATATTTGATATCTATAATTCTCTTGATCTATGGTTTCTTAGTGGTATAACACCTAAGAGAATCATGCTCTTGTTTCGAAAAGAGTTTATGACTTAACTAAAAAGATTTTTTTAAAATAAAATCTCTTATCAAATTTGAAAGAAACTTTTCAAGTTTCATATCCTTGAGAATCTTTTGAACTTGGCTTAAGAAGTTGAAAGTTTTTACTTCATATTTGTCTTAAAAATTTGAAAATCATTTGATTTGTGCTATAAATGTAGTATTCTCTTCTTTTCCTTTGAAAAGTCTTATTAAATCTTGAGAGAATGCTTAAGAAAGTTTCCAAATAGATCTTTTGAAATGTTCTATAGAGCTCATCTTGATACTTCAAAAGATAAGCCTTGTTCTTCAAAGTATTTTATTTTCTCAAGACTCTTGTTCAATGAAAAAGAGATGAGATTTACTTTCATATGTTCTTTTAACTTGGGTTTGATCATTCTCACGAAATATATGGCTTTAATATTAAACCTCTCTACCTTTCTAAAATGCTTTTAAAAATATAATGTGCTATTGTAAGATTCTTTTTGAAAGAGGAAGAAGTTTTTAAAATGGTTTGTGATTGATGGATTAAGAATATGTATCTTTGTCTTACTTTTCTTTATGGTAATATGCTTACATAGTTTTGGCATGTATATTTCCCTTTATCTATATTGTGCTTTAATAAGGGGGAGCTTATCTTGCTTATCTTACATATCTTTCTTCCATCTCCTTGTTGACTATAAATATATGCATAACTATGTTAAACTATTATGTTTAATATTTTGATAATATGCATATTTTGAGGGGGAGCCTAATTCTTAAATTGTTATTTATATCCCTTAACTTACATCATTGTTTGACATGAAGTGCTTTATTGTTAATACTATCAACATGTCAGTAAAATATCTTTTGAAAGAAGGTAATACTATCAAAATATCTTTATTGTTAATACTATCATCTCTTATTGTCTTTCCTTCTATCAATGAAAGAAGGTAAACTTTCTTAAATTTCATATCTTTTGATTCTTTCATTGAGAAGATTCTACCCTTATTGACAACATGAGTTTTATCTATAGGGGAGAAAATATTATATTTCCTTCCCAAGCCTTTTTGTTGATGTCAAATAGGAGGAGTGAAAATTGGAAAGAAAAATATATTCTTGTACTTATTGCTTGATATGCTTACATGAATATCTATTCTTCTATATTGCTCAACATATTTTTCTTTAGTGATTTGTCATATCAAAAAGGGGGAGATTGTGGAAATAAGTTTGCTCCAATGATTTAATATGTTAAGTTTTGATGATGACAAATACAAGACAAAAAGAATGATGCTTATGCTTTATAGTTGTGCTTAATAAATGACAAATGCATCACAAAAGAATGTTGATCATGTTACATAGATGTGCTTAATGGGATATATTGGATCATGCATGATTATGTATGCAATGAGATATATGCAACATTCTTATATGCATGTTAGACTAACTAGAGTTATACATTTATGAATCATGTATATTAAGATATTAAGTTATGAATTTGGACTAACTATGCTTATTTTAAGTGAGCAATACTTTATAGGATAGTCCAAGTACCAAGAGTGAGCATTGTAACTAGAAAGCAAAAGATCACAACTATGCTCAACTCAAGAAGGATGAGAATTAAAAGATGTTCCAAGATTTTGCAAGTTTTGAAGAGAATATTTTTTTTTGGAAGCTTGGATTACATCAAGAATTGATGGTAGCAAAAGATCAAGTCCCAATGTTCTTCAAGAATAGCTTATAGGACTTAGATCTTGTATAAAGGTAAAAAGGAATCACACTAAGCTCAAATAAGTTTTAAACATTTTTACAAGTGTTTCTAAAATGCTTAAATGCCCAACAAAATGTTTTTGGAAAGCTAGTCTTGGTGGTATTTCAAATCTATGAAAAATAGTCAAGTTTGTGTTTAGCAAAACTGACATATAGTTACTTTTTTAATCATAACTTTCAAAATACTTTGAGTTTTACTTTAAAACTTATCACATTTGAAAATAGACTCAAAGATCTTTCCAATGACCGGTCATTTGCTTTAAACGAATAAGAAACGAAAAATTTATGACCAATTAAAGTTTGAGTTTTGAAAATCTAACCTTTAGTTACTATTTTGATCATATCTTTCAAAATACTTTGAAACTTTTTTCATATGAAAATAGACTCAAAGAGCTTTCCAATGAGTGGTCATTTGCTTTAATTGGAAATGAAGAAGATATGACCTTTTAAAGTCAGTTTTGAAAACTAGAAATGGTGTAATCGATTACACAAGTCATGTAATCGATTACAACGTTGACAGAAGCCGTGTAATCGATTACATGAAGTGTGTAATCGATTACAAAGTGCCCAGAAAGCTTGTAATCGATTACATGAAGCTTGTAATCGATTACCAAGTGCCCAGGAACGTTTCTAATGGCTATAAACGGCTAGTTTTCATAGAAAATCATTATTAAACACTACCAACAGCTATTTTATCATTTGGGCTCTCTATATAAGTGATATTTGAAGCATTTACACTTAGAGAAACTCTTGAACACTTGGTTTGGTCATTGAATTATCAAAATCATATTTTAAGCTTTAAAGTGTGAATCCTTTATACCCATTGAGCTTCAACTTGTATTATACACTCTTGAGAGAGTTTTCTTATTATCCATTCTTTGTTCTTCAAGTTGTATATCTACTCTTGTGAGAGTTTCTATAATTTCTATTCACCTTGAAATCATTGTAAGAGGGTGAGGTATCCCTCAAGAGAGAAAAGGGTGAGGTATCCCTTATAGTGAGACTCAAACACAAAGGGTGAGGTATCCCAAAAGTGTTGTGAGTGCTCTTGATTGTAAAGGTCATCAAGCACCTGTGAAGCTTGAAGAATTGGAGGCTCTAGCACAAGGGTGAGGTATCCCAAGGTATGAGGAGTGCTCTTATATGTACAAAGGTTTTCCTAGCACCCGTGAAGTCTAGCAGATAGTGAAGAAAATCTCAAGTTAAGCTTGGGGACTGGATGTAGGCCACAAGTGGTTGGTGGCTGAACTAGGATAAATTATTGAGTTTGATTCTCTCTTCCCTACACTCTTTAAATTCAGTATTTGGTGAAAAATATTTATCTATTGCATATCTTAATGTTTTGATTGTTACAACTTGATATCTAACTTATTCACTTAGTTCATCATAATCCCAAGTTGTATTTGAGTAATCCTCAATAGTTGTACATTTATTAGACTTATTCCGCTGCATTTATTGATTGAGTTATTCAAAATGTATAATTTGTCAAAGTTGTATTAAAATTTGTAATTACCCAATTCACCCCC
Organism: Ormosia semicastrata; assembly: GCA_029884595.1. Taxonomy (NCBI): domain Eukaryota; kingdom Viridiplantae; phylum Streptophyta; class Magnoliopsida; order Fabales; family Fabaceae; genus Ormosia; species Ormosia semicastrata. The sequence continues at coordinate 21,820,176 of JAQQTO010000060.1, forward strand.
CTCTTGGGTAATGGTTGCCATGGCTAACACTACACGTCTGTCTCCCTTCTTAAGCCCTCTTCTCTTTGTCTGTTAATAAGAGATTTTACCTGATAGCAGTGTATCTAGAACAAAGTCTCCTTAATTGATATCCAAAATTAAAAAGATATTGATTGGATTTAGGAAACTAAATTTAGGAAACTCAATCTCTTTTTATTAAAGGCTGCCAAATTTTCATCTTTTTCTCTCTTTATTTTTCTCATCATTTAGATAACAAAATTAGCTTTCGAGGTCAATAGAAAAGTTGTTGCATTTTCTGTTAGCTTTCTAATACCGCAAGAAATGCATCGATTTGATATCTGTAGCTCAAGATATTTTTCAAATACAATAGCAAGGTTAGAAAAATACGAGTTGAATCAGAATTTGCAACAAATTCCCTTCTCTTTAAGGATTCTTATCCAATCTTCAATTGTACTTATCTTCAAGTTTCTACACCTAATTGGGACTTTGGATGAGACATAAGATTTGGATAATATCTCTTCAAAACTCTATCTTCAGGATCTCCTTATTTTATCCAAAATCCTCTAGTTTTATTTTAGTCTTGCGTAATGACATTGGTGGTGTCATACAAGTTCAGGTGCAAGGGCTCCTCTTCAATTACTCTTCTTTGTGGCACGTCCTAGCATCTTACTGATTGCATTACTTTTAATTTTAAATATCTACAATTAGACATAATTTGGTAATTAATATATCTCAAAGAAATAAATGATAATGCCACAAAATCAATAAAATTAAATATATTAAGATATAATAATGGTTATTTTATAAGAAAAATGTATAAAAATTAGGCAATTATCAGAGACAGTGAATTTTTAGACTCACATTGAGTACTCTACCATAGAGTTGATAGTCCCACTATTAATGGTTATGTTGTAATGGTATGTTGGATTAGTGTGAGAGTATACACTATAATTGTAATTATAATTGAATTATCTTGAGATTCCATGAAACTGTTATTGCCATTTTTTTATTGTGCACACTTTTGTGATAATATGACATATTGTTGGAGACTTTAGTACTTGGTCACATTTTGTTGTTCTGAGATATTTTGTTGATATATTCTATTGAATCTTAGTAGGCATCCTTAATGGATGCTGTGCTATTTTGTAGGGAATTGCACATTAATCACACTTGGCATGCAATTTTGTTATATTTTCCCTTTGACTCACATTCCACATTTTGTTAAGTCACCGAGTTATAAGTATCTTACATATATGATATCAATACTCATATCTAGTATGATTTTATGCATTGTTGATATGCTTGTAATTCCATTTTGGACTAATGGTTGGAAGTACTTGCTCATAGTTGACATTCTTGTGGCTACATTAATTTAGGGGGTCTTTTTATTTAAATGTCTATACTGTCCAAGTGGGAGATTATTGGATGTTTTTATTAAGTGTAGACTAGTATAGTCACCAATTTTCTAAAATCTGAATTAATTGAATGTCAAAAATGTGGAGCATCTATTTGTTTATTCCATTTGTGATCAATTTTGTTATTGGACTCTTATAAGCACTTAAACCAATGTGGATAATGTTGTTTTGGGTTTTTGGGGCCTTGCAATGAATTTTCTATGATGGGTAGGTTAACCCATATTATAAATGCAATGAGAGGCTATAACATCCCGAAAAGCATGCTAGACTAATTTATGGTTATCAATGGTAGCATATTACTTGTATGGCATGTCAGTTAAGTTTTGCGACAAACTGAGTTCGTTTAGGCACTTAGTTGCAATCCAGAGTGTGAAAAGTAGCCTAAAATGACTAAAATAGTAGCATAAATTACTAATTTGAGGGAAATAAATCTAAAGAGTTTGTTTCTAAGTCACAAATAGGCATAAGAAGTTGTAGTTAAAGTTTAAGAGTAATCAGAGTTAGTTTGATATTTTTAGGCATACTAGTTGTACGTTTTAATGCCGGATTGACTAGTACCAAATATGAAAAAATAAGGTAATGGTGAACCAATAATTTAGATGAATCCTAGTATTTATTTTAAAGTTATTGAAAGTTAGGAAACTTGATTTAGCAAAAATCAAATGTTATTAGTAGATATAAAGTTCCAGTATGGCTTAAGTGGCTAAGTGTGACTTTTCTTCTTATTTTCCTCTCTTATCCCACGGTTCCAGAACAAGGGAACAGAAATAGAAAAAGGAGAGAAGAGAAAAGGAAGAGGAACTGAAGGTGAAGAAAGAGGGAAAGAAGGAGGAAAAGCCATGGGAAGCTAGAAGATCCATAGGAAGGCTTGGAGATCTCACCTTGTCTACAAGAGGTAGGAGTTTCCTAACCTTCAATCTCATCTCTTCTTCATCTTTGCTTTGATTGAAGCTAGGCCACATAGATGGAGGAAATGGACTTTGAGAAGCAAAAATCTATTTTCTTCCTTAGTTCTTGTTTCCATTGGTTGAATTTAGCCATTTTCAGCTTGATGGATTCAAGATAGATAAATTGACCCTTAGTTATGGTCAGTTAGTCCCTAGAGTGGGAATTTAAGCAATGAACAACTAGGTAGGTGATTTTGAGAATTAATCCATGTTTAAGTCAATTAATAGGTTGTAAAAGTGTTACAACATGTTTATGAAGCATTGGTGAAGCTAGAAATCACCTAGGAGCCAATTTCAGATGATTAGAAGTGATTTTTAGGTTAATAGAACAGTGCACCATGAGTCTTTTGCAGAAAACACCCTCACGCCGTGGCGTGAATGTGCAGCGCCACGGCGTACAAATGATACCACTTCTAGAACTACGACCCGAGAGCTGAGCGCCGCGGCGTGGAAGTGTTGTGCAGCGGCGTGAGTCCCAAGAATTCTCAAAAATGTAGTTTTGATTAATCGAGTTCGCCGCTTGTTTGGATCCCTTGTATATGCCTTGTAGAGTGCGTTGAGACACTGATAGGGGTATTTCTAAGAGAGAAAGACTACCTTGCATATATAGGAAATTATGAGGCCTTAGTGCAACCAAGATTAGTGGAATGCTATGGATAGGTATCTAGACCCTTAGGCAACACAGAGTTGCATTTAGTTTACCATTAGTGGTGTGTTGATGAGGCAAGCTAGATACAAGTATCATATGTATGATTACTTAGCTAGAAACATGGCTGATGCTCTTTTAAAAGTTAGAAGTAAGCTGAGAGTACATATTTGCTAGAGTTTAGTTCTTCACTTAGTTAGAGAGAACCATGTGAGGTATTGATGTGGTAGTTTAGTATGAGTTATACAAAACACTGCATAGTTTTTTGTTACTTGCTAATTCCAAAATAGAGTAATCTTTAATGATGAATAATCATATGACTAAAGGTGATAGATGGGAAAGTCTCTTTGAGTGAGGATTTAGCCCTAACTTCTCGTTAGTGTCAGGAATACTAATGTGAGTTGGAACCAGTCCACCCATTATTAGGTAGGTATGAAGAGTCAGTCTTCTTATCTACGAGTTTAAAGTAAAAGTGGAATAATCAAGTGACACACTTAAAGTCGTATACATTTCCTGTTCCTTGGCAATTGTATGGACAGTTATCTAAGATAGGTGATATTGTACAATTGTATGGGCGGTTATTCAATATCATTAATGGTATGTTTATGAGTTTAAGGTTAGAGATTAGCTTAGTGAACATTTTGCATAGAGTCAGAGAATGTAAATGTTCGAGTAACATGGAGTAAAGGACTCTATTGCTTGTTGCTAATCCTACTTTACAAGTCAGTAAGTTTATTCATAGATAAGATTATACATGTAGTACTTGTAACAAGTTTATGAATGAACTCATTATGATATGCTACAACTGTGTAGATAGTTGTTCTTATCATATGAGCAAAGGGATTATACTTATAGGTTATGTGTTACGTTTAATGAACTTTTACATAACATTATTATGTGAATGTTCTTGTGATATTGAATAGAGATTTAATATCCAGTAGCGACCATACTTTATTGTATAATGTTGAGATAGATTAGTTTTCTATACATTATACTATTGTATGGGCGATGATATAATGTTGATATTGACTATGTTTAAATGCGATTTATACTAATGAGATGCCATGAAATTTATGAATATTACTGAGAATTGTATGTTCTCACCCCTTTCTGTATTTCTTTGGCAAAAGCAAGTCAAGACTCTTCCAAGGGTAAGAAGATAAAGCAACCGAAGAACTAAATGTAGTTTAGTTTTCTTTGTTTCTTTATAAAGTTAATGTATTTATTTATATTAGCATTAAGAATGTTAAAGGTTGTATGTATAACTCTTTGCCTTCATGGCAATTTGGTGTATATGTGTATAACTCTTTAGTTTTGGCTCTCCTTTATAATTGTGTAATTATATGGGATTAGTAAGATAGTGAGATTAGAAGTAACACTTTATTGCTTTATGTCTACATCCATAAGTTATATCAAGAATATTGTATTAGGGTGTTACAGAGGCTCCTATCCTCATCCTATATGTATTGTGGTTGCCCCATTAAAATCACAAGGGTTTTGCGCATATAGAGAATGAGAGTAGCTTCTCTCCTCCATACACACACAAATTCTTATGGTCTTAGTTTCTGTGATGGAAGTGTATTTTTCTTTGGTGTTAGGTAATTCTCTTCCTCAATCTAATTTTTGATTAGTTTATGTACATGTCATGGATTAAGGTTGAAGGTATATCCATTGATTCTATTTATGCAACTATAAAATTTTGGAAATTCAAGTGTGAGTATTGAAGTTCCTTATTAGTAAAGAATGAGTTTACTGAAGAGTATATAAGTAGAAAGACCTATAAACTCATTGCCTTAAGATTTTTGGGTCAAGATGTGGTGTTAGTCCCAGTATTGTGTTTTCTCACTTAATCCATTGATGGAGATCTCCCCTACTTTTGGGCTCTCCTTGTAGCCCATCAAGTGGTATCAGAGTCGATGGTTCTTCTGGGCTGATTATTTACGAATGGTGGTTGGTGCTCAGGTTCGGCCCTAACCTATGTTGTGGAGCACATTGACAAGACTTGGGCTTGGTTAGTAACCTTGTTAATATTCGGAATCACTTCCACTTGAGAGAGAGCATATTAATGTTGGGACTCATACTTGAGAGAAAGAATGTTAAAAATTCAAGTGTGAGTGTTGAAGTCTCACATTGGTAAAGAATGAGTTAAATAAATTATATATAAGTAGGAAGATCCATAGACTCATAGCTTTAAAGTTTTTGGCCAAGATGTGGCATCATACCCATTATTATAATTTTTCATTTAACTCATTGATAAAGATCTTCTCTACTTTTGAACTCTCTCATGACCTAACACACACATATAAATATATATATATATATATATATTAACATATAACATATTAAGGGTGAAACAGAAAAGATAGAATAGTAAAGTAAAAGAAAGAAGAGTAGTGGAAGGCTAGTGGCTTTGAAATTATAAAAATAGAGAAGAACGTGATTATATAAAGCGATGCACCACCAACCTATCAACATCAGACTATTAAAATTACTATTTACTACTTAGGCTACTTGGAAAATATGGTGATTTGGTGAATCGGTGGAACTCTAAATGAAAAATGATATTAATATATTATTTTTTTTCATACACTATGTTTTGGACCGTGATCCGAGATCTCGCTCCATGGGATCAACCGGCATGCACATTACCGGACTTGACCAAGGCCGGCATAGAGGAAGATTCACAATGTATTCCGGATCCCGGAATACAACACCCTAAGTGGGTTGGGTCATGATGCCATGATTGATAGATTCATGCAGAAGATAAATTCCTAAATATCCATAACTGCCAATCATCAACCTATGATAATGTAGGACCCACAGTTATCCTTGATAGCTAAATACTTTCCATATCTTACGTCCCAGATTTATAGGGATATATCCTATAATAATGGAAAGGTGATCCTTATCAGGATACTAATCCTAAATTACCTGCATTCAATAAGGATCCCATTAGGATTCTGTATACGCTCTATAAATACAAGGCTAAGTCATCTTAATAAGGTAACCCTGAACCCAATCTCATAAGCCTACTTGTACACTGCCTGACTTGAGCATTGGAGTCCCTCTGTAGGTACCCAGCCCCCTGTGCGATACGCTCAGCTGCTGCTCAAGGAGGAAACCACCGTAACGTGCCTACTTCGGGTACTCTCTGAATTCACTTCAGAATATTGGCGCCGTTTATGGGAAACCTAAATTTCTAATCCCACCCAATCATGGTAAACACGAGGAAAAATTTGAGAAGAGATGCTGCACAAGCCTCTGTCAACCAGAGGCAAGATCCTGATGTGCAATATCCACCACTACCACCGCCTCCACCCGCGGTTCAAACCTCTGCTGCGAGAAATTAGGCACCCGGACTAGGAAGCCGACGTGATGGGCACTCCATCTCCTTCTCCGAGGAATCTCTAACCCATCATATAGGATTTCTGTCAAGGAAAGACTTCAATTCCCAGCCCAAAGAGGCGACCAGAGCCATTAAGAACGTAGGATCCTAGTGAAGCAGCGCCTGGGAACGCCCAACAATGAGATTACACACCAATCTCGGGCTTCTCAACGCCAATTTCAAGACATGTTTCAATAGCATATGGATCTACTGAATGACCAATTCTGGAGGTTGGAAGACATGCAACGTGCTATGCATGAAAGTCAACCCATGCCACACCGTCGTGACAAATGGAACGACGTGGAAAATAATCAAAGGAGGACTCACGTCGGTAATGGAATTCCCAATACTGGGAATAATAATCAGAATCGCGGAACAATGGAACAACCTTTCTCCGATCAACTCATGGAATTTTGGGTTCCTAGGAATTTCAAGTTTCTGCCAAACTTAGAAATTTATGACGGAACCACGGACCTCCAAGAACACATAAATGCCTACGAACAATCCTTATGTTTCTATGGTGGTTCCATGGAGTTGTTGTGCCGAGCATTCCCCCTCTCCCTCAAAAAGAGAGCCCTCTAGTGGTTTACCAGCCAACCACGGGGGACCCTCGTAGATTGGTCAGATCTTAAACATCGTTTTCTGCTACAATACACCACCAGCAAGGAGCAACCTAAATCCATCGAATCCCTGGCTAAAATTCGTCAGGGAAAGGACGAGACCCTCCGGGATTATGTTAGGCAGTTCATGGCTGCCTGCACCAATGTAGAAAATTTTGAAGACATAATAGCCTTGCATTATACCAGAAGTGGTCTCCGGGTAGGTTCTGAGTTCTTCAATTCCTTGGCAAAGAAAAAACCAGATAATCTAACTAACTTCCAGAAATGATCCAAGAAGTATGTCTACTTGGAGGAGGCAACAGAAGACCATAGGAGGTGGGACAAAGGCGAGCCTTCTCACCAGAAGCCCAACCAGAATCTCTCAAGATCGCGACCTCCAAAGGGTAGCCCGCCCCGGAGGAATTACTCAGACTATACTCCTTTGAACATGCCTCGGGAAACAATCCTAAGGGAAGTGATGCACACAGAGTTTCAGAATGTCCGAAGACCGCCCCCTATCAAGAAACACAAACAAAAAGATCATTCCAAGCATTGCACATGGCATAAGGCCTATGGCCATGATACAGAAGATTATTATCAGCTACGCGATGCCATCGAATTCTTAATCAAGGCCGGACGCTTACAGCAGTATATCCTTCGTGTACAAAATAACGAGGGGGATAATAGACGCAGAGACAATAGACGTACCCCACGTTAGAGTCCATCCCCTCTGCGCAGAAGAATGACAAGAAGTCGTAGGAGCAGATCCTGGACTCCACCTCACTGAGATAACAACAATCGGCAGGATAGGACTAGGGACGCTCCCCCTGGTGATAACGACAACCATCGCTTTGAGCCCAATAGAACGATCCATACCATTGCTGGTGGCTTTGCCAAAGGAGGATCTTCCAATGGAGCTCGGAAGAAAGCCCTTAGAATGGCCATTTTTAGCGTAGTCCACTCAAAACCTAGGATATATGCAGAAGGCAGAAAGGCGCCTCTCATCACCTTCTCAGATGAAGACTGCGGCGGAATAATCCCGGATCACGACGATCCACTCGTCATCTCCAGGGTAGTTTCCAATGCTGAGGTCCGCAGAATTTTCATCGACCAAGGGATCTTAGCAGACATTATGTTCCTAGATCTCTATCAGAAGCTAGAGCTCCCGCAATCAGACTTGACTCCCCATATAGGAGAATTGACGGGTTTTACGGGCGAGAAAATCACCTCGGTCAGATACTTCGAAACCCACCTGACCCTCAGATCATCTAAACTCTTCAGGACTGTTAAGGTAAAGTTCCTGATTGTGGACTGCCCTTCAGCTTATAATATTATCCTGGGCTGTCCTTCTCTCAACGCGCTTGGAGTAGTGGTATCTACCACCCACCTCGTGATGAAGTTCCTCAATAAGAACAATGACATCGTCACTGTAAAAGGCGACCAAATTACCGCTAGAAAATGCTACAATGAGAGCCTGAAAATTTGTAAAGTACCCCGGAAGGAGAGGCCTGCCATTTCCACCCCGGCCCTCGACCAAGTCAACATTTTAATGACCAAGTTGGATGTCAGGGAAGAAATCCAGGGTACTTGGCCCCAGCCCGAAGGTGAACTGTAATCTCTTCAGCTCGGGACCAACCCAGAATAGGTTACCAAGATCGGAGCTCGTCTGGGTGAAAAAGAAAAATAACAACTATCAGAACTCTTGTTAAAAAATAGAGACCTTTTTGCATGAACTTCCTCCGACATGCCCGGACTCGACCCCACCTTTATCTGCCACCGTCTGTCAATTAAAGAAGGCGCCAGGCCGGTCGTACAAAAGAAAAGGAAGGTCAGACCCGAGAGGCAGCAAGTCATTGAAGACTAAGTTAAAGAGCTACTAAATGGCAACTTCATTAGATAAATCTCTTATACCACATGACTTTCCAACGTGGTTCTAGTAAAGAAGTCCAATGAAAAATACAGAATGTGCGTAGACTACACCGATCTGAATAAAGCATGTCCCAAGGATCCATATCCACTCCCCAATGTGGACAAATTAGTGGATGGCTCCTCGGGATTCAGATGGCTCTCGTTCATGGATGCATATTCCAGGTACAATCAGATTCCCATGTACGCTGGAGATTAGGATAAAACTGCTTTCATTACTGATAGGGTGAGCTACTGCTACAAGGTCATGCCTTTTGGCCTAAAGAATACAAGGGCCACCTACCAAAGGATGATGAACAAGGTTTTCAAAAACCAAGTGAGAAAGATGCTAGAAGTCTATATAGATGACATGATAGTAAAGACCCCACATGGCGGATCGCACACGGCAGACCTCGAGGAAGTATTCTCACAAGTTCGAAAGTACAACATGAGGTTGAACTCGGAGAAATGCACCTTCGGGGTCCAGGCCGAAAAAATTTTGGGATTCATGCTAACTCACCGAGGAATCGAAGCCAATCCGAACAAGTGTCAGGCCGTCCTCAACATGAGAAGTCCCCAAAATGTCAGAGAAGTACAACAGCTTACGGGGCACATAGCGGCCCTACAAGATTCTTAGCCAAGGCCGCTCACAAGTCTCTCTCCCTGTTCAAACTACTCAATAAGGGGGAAAGTTTTGAATGGGCCCTAGAGTGTGAGGACATCTTCGTATCCTTAAAAAATCTCCTGTCCTCCCCTCCTATTTTGACGAGGCCAGATACCAGAGAAACACTCTACTTATATCTATCCGTCTGTGACTAGGCCGTAAGCTCAGTTTTGATCCGAGAAACTGACGAAGGACAGAAGCCTGTCTACTTTGTAAGCAAGGTCCTTCAAGGTCCCGAGCTTCGGTACCAAAAGGTAGAGAAAGTTGCTTTTGCACTCATTATTAGAGTAAGAAGACTTCGGCAATACTTTCAATGCCACCCAGTGGTGGTAAGAACGGATCAACCCATCCGGCAGGTGCTACATAAACCAGATCTGACCGGGTGAATGATTGCATGGTCGATCGAGCTCTTAGAGTTTGGGATTACATATGAACCACGACTTGCAGTAAAAGCCTAAGCATTGTCCGACTTCCTAGCGGAGCTCACATCGGACAACGTCGACCCTAAAAAAGCCTCTTGGACCATTTTTGTTGACGGGTCGTCGAACCCTAAGAGAAGCAGGGCCAGGGTGATATTGGAGAATTCAAAGGGATTGACCCTGGAGCACTCCCTGAAGTTTAAATTCCCGACCTCGAACAATCAGGTCGAGTATGAGGCCTGCATCGCTAGTTTGCTAATGGCAAAGGATATAGAGGCAATGTGGATCACACTTTGCAGTGATTCCCAGCTGGTAACCTCCCAAATCCGAGGTGAATATCAAGCTAAAGAACCTCTCTTACAGAAATACTTAAGTAAGGTCCAGGAACTCTTGAGGGGCTTTGAGGAGGTCAAGATAGAACACATCCCAAGAGAACAAAACTCCAGAGCAGACCTTCTGTCTAAGCTGGCCAGTATGAAAAGCCCTAACAATAGCCGATCTATAATCCAAGAAACTCTCTCTCAACCCTCCATCACGGATCATAACATATCCCAAGTGGAGGACCATCAGTCATCTTGGATCACCCCTATACTGGGCTATTTGCAGCATGGAAATTTACCATCGGACCCAAAAGAAGCTTCCAAATTTGTAAAGACCGCGGTCAGGTATACTATTTATAACGGCCGTCTATACCTACGTGGTTACTCGTCCTCCCTTCTAAAATGTTTAACCCTAAAGGAAGCAGAATACGCCCTAGCTAAAGTTCATGAAGGAAGCTGTGATCACCATTTAGGAGGCAAAGCCCTAGCCCAAAAAGTATTAAGGGCAGGATACTATTGGCCGACAATGGAAGCTGACTCTCAAACACACGTTCAAATTTGCGATAAATGTCAGTGCTATGTAGATCATTATCAAGCCCCCTCTGAAGAACTATTCACGACATCGATTCCGTGGCCTTTTTACAGGTGGGGTATGGAGATCTTGGGTCCGTTCCCCCAGGCCCCAGGATAATTTAAGTACTTGGTGATAGCGGTAGATTATTTTGCTAAATGGATTGAGGCCGAACCTCTAGTCACTATCACCTCGGTGCGAATTTAGAAGTTTACTTGGCGTCATCTTATCACCAGGTTTGGCGTACTAGAATCCATCGTAACGGATAACGGTACCCAGTTTAAGGATAAAAATTTTGAAGAACTACTGGCCGGGTTGAAAATAAAGCACCATTGTAGCTCTATTGAGAACCCCAGGACAAACGGACAAGCCGAAACTGCCAATAGGATCATCGTGTGAGGCTTAAAAAGGAGGTTAGATGAAACTAAAGGAAACTGGGTCGAGCATCTTGATCATGTTCTGTGGGCATACTGGACTACTCCGTATTCCACCACGGGTGAATCTCCATTCAAGTTGACCTACGGCTGCGAAGCCATGATCCCGGTGGAGATTGGAGAGCCCTGCTGGCGTTACCAACAATTCTCATCTGATAGCAATCCCAGCCTAATCAAGGAAGACTTGGACCTACTGGAGGAAAGAAGAAACGTGGCTCATATACGGGATGCCGCTCTTAAACAAAAGATAGTGGCTAGGTACAACAAGAAAGAGGTCCCAAGAAAATTCCAATCGGGCGACCTAGTGCTCAGGAGAGCCGACATAGAAAGGAAAAATGCCTCCCAAGAGAAATTAGCCCCTAACTGGGAAGGCCCCTACCATGTCGTCTCCAGTACGGGTAAGGGAGCTTACACCCTGGAAACGTTATCTGGCACCCCGATCAAGAATTATTGAAATCCGGATAAACTAATAAAATACTATAGCTGAATGCTCGTAGTGGCTTAGCCTTCTAGTAAAATTGTTTGATCCGTCCCAGTTTTGAATAATATGCTCTGTACGGACCTTTGTCCCCCCAATATCATCAATAAAATAGTTATTCAGATATCAAATTTGGTTCCACATGCGGCATTGACTGTTAAAAGGTCAAATAAACAGGAGACGATACGGATCATAGGCACACACTCCTTCTTTATACCTAAGCCGAGAAGGGATCCTAAAATCTATATGGTTATTAGGGTACCCCGGGTAAGGTTAAATAATGTTTATGCCTAAGGTAAAAGGGTTTTCGCATAATATACCTAAACCAAGGCGTTATTCTTACCTATGTCTGCAATTCCAAATGCTTCCCATAATAAGCACTTGAATATGGATTAAGGTTTTATTTTGCCTAAGTCTAAAATTTCACAACGTTTGATTGCTATAAACGTTAGATTACAGACTAAGGCACTATTTCTACCTAAGTCAAGAGGAATGTCATTCACTCAACGGTATGAGTGTAGGATCCCGGACCATGGTTTTACATGACAGCTTTTTCTAAGTCCTTTAAAACGACTATGAAGACGGGCATTGGACCCAAGTCGGACCATGAAAACCAAATGAATAAATAGTGAAACAAAGCAATTAATTAGAAAACCCTAACCACGGGGCAATTATCCTTACAAAAAAAAACCCACGCAGGGGGCGAAAAGCGAGATAAAGCTCAAACGCCGGTCTCTCCTCCCTCCGGGATCTGAATAACTTCCGGGTTGTCGCCAGGAGCACTTGTGGCCAGTTCCTTTGCAATGACAAGTTAGCCATTTTGAAAGATTTTATCCGGGGTAATACCCTCCAAGACAAGGGCAACCCCGAGATTGAAGTACTGGATTTGTGCCACGGCATTCTGGAATTGCTCTCCCCCGATTTTTCCAGATATCGCATCTAGCTCCTCTACTTCCCTTTCGAGCTGAACTATCTCAGCCTCCAGTACGCTAATGCTCTTGTTGGCCTCAAGCTTCTCAATTTTCCTGGCGGACTCAGAATCTGCCAACGCTCTCTCTAGTTCGACGACCCTTGCCCGAGTATCTTCGTTCAGTTTCAGGGATGCACTCAGCTTCTGGCTAACTTCCTCATTTGCCTTCTTCAGAGTCTTCAGCTCTTCCAATGCCCTTTTGTCAGCATCCTCGATAGTCTCTTCTATTACGCAGATCTCGGCAGCCGCCCGGAGAGCTTGCCTCTGAAGTGTAGCCAAGGTTTGGGCCAAACCTTAGTCGGCAATATGCTGCCTGACCTCGCTGCTTAAAAACCGTCCAACAATGAAAGGGCCGGGCTCAGAGTGCCCCGTGATGATTGGCAAGAAATCTGCCCCTTCTTTATCACCACCCTCCAATGACCTCTCATCATGTTCAAGAGGTCCTTCGACAGCCCGCCTCTTTCTCCCTTGAAGATCGTGGGAAGGGAAACCCGGTTGATCTTTTTTTTCGATAACAACGCCCTGGCCGGAGGATGGCGGGATGTCAGCGGAGGAAGAGGCCACAGATTTCTTCCTCTTTCTCTGATTTCTTGCAGAATACAGGGCAATCATGGAAGACCCAAAAGTCATGTTGCTAATTGAAAGAAAACAAAAACAAGTACAGTCAGCACATCACAAAATATTGATACATGAAGACAAAGTGCAGACACCTAGGGATACCATGGGTAATAACACCCTAATTCCTACCTAGTAAAGTATAAAGAATATCATCACCAAGGGTACAGAAAACATCTCTAATATTGATATTCTCATGCTGCTCAGCATATCGGGCTATGAATCTGACAGACCTGAGCTCCTCGAGGTCGAGATCCCTCTCCTCTTTTTCAATTAAACTAAGGGGAACACCCTAGCAGCCTTGCGTCCAATAAAGCAAAAATTCTAGCTCCCCGTCCGGTTTGAGGAAAAATGGTTGACATCCCTCCGTGGCTTTGACCTTGAAAAATGCAGTTTTGAATCCTTTAAAGCTTTCTTCGAAAACGTCAAAGGATTTATGACTAAGCCAAAACCGGATGACAAGCTAACTTGTTTGCTTTACCATCCCCTGAGTATTTATCAGTGTATAAAAATAAAAAAATGTATTAACTGAGTACTTAAGGCTCATTAACCAGTAAAATCTCTCGAAAGAGATTATATAACTCCAGCCATTAGGATGGATCTACGATGGGGCCACATGTAGAGTACGGAGGACGGCCATTTGAAAGTCAAAAAATGACATTCGAAGCCCCAGCTTAAGGAAAAGGGGCTCATATAAGAACATAAAGTATGAACCAGCTTCTCGGTAGGAACACACCCTTTCATTGCAGTTCGAACAAACGACTTGGAATTCGTGGTCCCGAGCTTTGTTCACGGTCAACTCCAAGACAAATAACGATTCTCGGAGTACGGCTTCGTTTGAAAACTTGGACTGACGACTCCATACGTCATCCACCACCCATGGGTACACCAGCCCGGGACCTCGCTGAATTCGAATCAGCTTGTCCTCTGCTGGATCACGGACGTCGTGGAGTGGGGGCTGGACTCTAACCTTTTTTCCTCTAGCCATGGAAATCCTGAGAACATCCAAAGGAGTCGGTAAGCAACTGTCAGAATCAATAATGCCGTAGATTCAGACAAAGGGGAGAGCGAAGTAATTCAAACCCCCCTACCGACCTCCTGTCCCACCAGAAATAAGGTTTTCAGGGGAACTCCTCCGCCGCGCATGGCGCAGCAGAGATGGTGTTTCAGGGAGGTGACGAAGTTTATGTGAAGTTCAAAAAATCACTAGGGTTTGTTTGAACGAAAAGCAAGAATAGAAGTACACTACTATTCTACTTCTCATAGGCAATTAGCATTCTGAAAATGTAAATAACGGCAGGGTCAAAAGAAAGCTACTTACTATGTAAAAGACAGAGTGCTTGAACAATGGAGAAGCAGTGCTTGAACAATGGAGAAGCTGCGAATTGCTGGAAAATACCCAAAAGAGCCAAAGCTTTTGTCGCACGGTGTTCTCAATGAAGGTAATCAGAAATAGTAAGGTGAGGAAGACGAACCCTTGACTCTTATAAAGGTTTGAATGGTTAGGGGACATTTCTGTCCTCTCCATCGTAAGTTCAAAAGGTGCTCATCATGGCACGCGGAGCTCTAGGCATGTCCCTCCAATGAAATCGCACCACGTGGCCCACACAACTATAATAGCAGTTGAAAAGATGGTTACGCAGTGACTCAAAGCGTCGTACAGATGTTAAAAGAGAAACCCAGACTTGTTCAATGGATCCTGGCTTCAAATTACTGTTGACAGTACGGACTACGAACTAATGCCGAGACATAATTACTATGGCGTTATGCCGGGGTGAGCATTGGACCTACCCTGGTAATGTCATTATGGTGTTATGCCAGAATAAGCGTTGGACTTATCCTAGTAGCGTTACCTTGGTGAAAAAATAGGAAAATATAGAACAAATACAGAATGCAAAGTTTTTATCGAATCACCTTCATTCCATACATCGTCTTACATCCGAAAAGGAGGAAAAAGAAAATATTGAGACATGGAATGTAAAAGAGCAGCCTGGGGAAAGGAGCAAACATCTTCGGCAGCCTGAATCATGCCCCGTCCATATCTCCAAACCCCAGTCTCTAGAAAAAGTGAATTGGCTTTGAAGAACATTGGCAAACCGGGATCATGATGCTGGAACGAATACCAAAGTTATTTGCATTGCCTCCTCCGCGATGCAACTAAAGACCGAGATATCATCTCGCTTGTTGGACGGGGTGCGACCACTCTAGTAGGAGGATCCTCCGCTGACCTAAATCATTCCAAGTTGCCTCAAGTCACGGAGCCGCTCCAGTAGTCTTTCCACCCCGGAACAGACTAAAGCCACTCCAAAACAGAATCGCTCTGCCAACTTTTTCCCCCTGTACCTTCTTAGCGGAAGATGGTAGAGAAGGATACCTGCTGCTTCCTTGAAAGCAAGTCAAAGAAAGCAGACCACCCCAAGTTGTCCCCTTGGCTTTTTCCTTCTGAGAAGGATGATTCTTCACTATATCAGCCCGGTCAAGCACTGGAAATCCCTTGGAGAAGGGAAAAGGGGTTGGTCAGAGCATTCTACAGGTTTGCTATGCATTGGATCATGGGTGCACCGCTCCATGCTAGTGAGTGGGGTTAGACACTCCCATGTAAGCCGGGAGAGAAAGGTTCCCGCCTTCCTAAATGCATAGCAACCTAATTTTACGCCAAGAAAGAAAGGCTCCCATCAAAAAGAAAGAACGTTCGAAGAAAATCAAACATCTTTGAGAACTTTGGAAAAAATAAGAGTATAATCTCTGCAGACGATGAAGCTCTCTTCACAAATGTGGAAAATGAAAAAAGAACTATATTCATTCTCTCGGAAGAAATCATTTCTACATGAGAATGTAAAAGAAGGGGATGCTAGCTCACGAAGAAGTATTCTCTACTTATAACATGCATAAGGGATTCTGACTGCTATAATTGGTAATGATGGTAGGATGTCTTACCTCTTTTCTGTCTTTCCATTACTGTTTGTCTGTGTATTGCGTCCCATCGAAGACGACTGCAAGGAAACAGAAGCTCCCAATTTCCCCGGCTTCTGGCCTGATCTCAATTAGTGACTACTGAAGAGCATGGAGGCACGCACACGCAGATTCCTGGGAGATGTGCGTCTGACCTTCTTAGGAAGGTCAGAGTGCTGGCACATCAACTTTGACTCCGAGCGCTACGTCTACTTGGGAGACGTGTCGTTAGCTTTGGCCTGGAGGCGTCACGAGCTGCCTATCTTCACCTACTGTATCAGCCTACGTCTGGAATTTCATTTTCCTATACGGGAAATGTGGGGTGATTGTACTACACCCCGCGAGAAGACTCTTTTGACTCCACAGCTCGGGCCCCGTCCCATAGCTCTGTGGCTCCTATGGTGGTTTCCTCTGATGAGGAAGACCTCGAGGAGGTCCCTGAGGACGACCTCGCAGAGGATCCTGAAGAGGATCCTGATACGATTCCTCCTCATCTGAGGGACTGATATTGCTGGTAGCCACTGATGGCTGCCAATGTTTTTGTTTTGGGGGCCTGATGTCTTTTGTAGTGGGCTGTATATTTTCTGATATTGTGGGGATGTGTATGTATAATCCTTTAGGGCAGGTATAGTTTTGCTTTTTGATATACCAGGCTTTGTAACTAAACAGTTTGATGAATATATATATGAAGCTGCAATGTTAATTCCAATGTATGCTTTACTTCTGCTTTTGTTCTTTATTTCCATTGATGTTCAGTCACCGTGGTTATTAATTATTGTTATTATTATTATAAAGAAAAAAAATACTCGCCAATTTAATTACCCAACTATAATCAAGTAAATACATATATATTATATTAAAAACAACCGGGTCTTAACTTATATAATTTTATTTCCGCATTATAATTGACAATGTGACGTTCCCTTCCTAAAAGGGGCGTTACAGAGATCATGTTCAGAATTTGTGTTGAAGATATCTCAAAAAATCCCTAATACTCTTACTTGGGGGCAATGATCTTTAATCATACCGAGGTAAGTCATGGATGCCAGTAGTCATCCAAAATCTGACATATATTCTCCGTACTATCTTGTCGGTCATTTGATGGTTGATTAGTTCTAAACTTGACTCTGGTTTGTCTCATCCAAGAGCCAAGTTGGGGGCAACTGTTCTAGACCGTGATCCGGGATCTCACTCCATGGGATCAACCGGCACGCACATTACCGGACTTGACCAAGGCCGGCATAGAGGAAAATTCGCAACGTATTCGGGATCCCGAAATACAGCACCCCAAGCGGGTTGGGTCATGATGTCACGATTGATAGATTCATGCAGAGGATAAATTCCTAAATATTCGTAACTGCCAATCATCAACTTACGATATTATAGGACCCACAGTTATCCTTGATGGCTAAATACTTTCTATATCTTAAGTCCCAGATTTACAGGGATATATCCTATAATAATGGAAAGGTGATTCTCATCAGGATACTAATCCTAAATTACCTGCATTCAATAAGGATCCCATTAGGATTCTGTATATGCTCTATAAATACAAGGCTAAGTCATCTTAATAAGGTAACCCTGAACCCAATCTCATAAGTCTACTTGTGCACTGCCTGACTTGAGCGTTGGAGTCCCTCTGCAGGTACCCACCCCACTGTGCGATATGCTCAGCTGCTGCTCAAGGAGGAAACCACCGTAATGTGCCTACTTCAAGTACTCTCTGAATCCACTTCAGAACACACTACTTTTTACATTATTTTTGAACATTTGTGATTAAATAAGAGAAAGTGATGGGACAAAAATAATGTAATTAATGATATAGAAAATAGTGTAAAAAGTGATGTAAAAAGAAATAATGTAAAAAAATTAGAATTGCCTCTAAATACATGTGGATGGGTTCAAATATTCAAAAGTCCAAATCTTATCCTTTTTCCTTCAACCCC
The DNA here is from genome assembly GCA_029884595.1 of Ormosia semicastrata. Lineage (NCBI taxonomy): Eukaryota > Viridiplantae > Streptophyta > Magnoliopsida > Fabales > Fabaceae > Ormosia > Ormosia semicastrata. Next base: position 21,838,442 of record JAQQTO010000060.1, read on the forward strand.
TAGTGCTAACTGTTCTGCAAATGAAGTGGGGTCTCACTTAACTTTTGCCATGTAGAACAAAATGTTAGGATAACAAGTGTGAGTGAAAGAAGATTTATGTCATGAAGAAATGAAAAAAAATAAAGATTGTATAAATAGATGGACTTAGAAATCTAATATCTTAAAATTTTTGGTCAAGATGTTGTATTAAATTCACTATTGTAGTTTCTTACTTAATCTCTGAAAAATCACCATAGCCCATGGAAGATGATCTCCCAAGTATTTTGGACTCTCATAATCTAATACGTAGTATCAGAGTCAATGGTTTTGCTCTTGGATCCCAAAACGAGTATTAGAGACAATGATTGGTGCTTTTATAGTTGTTCCTATTAAGAAAGAAGAGCTACAAACGATCAAAGCCTAGGTGGAGTGGTAAAACATGGTTCTGATGAAAAAAAAGGGGTCCAACTCAGCCTGTGTTCCGAAGAATTGGCAAATACATGCTCTAGTAAAGTTCGGGCTAAGATAATATAGATATATGTGGCTTTTGAATAGTAGGCTAGGTGCTCAATGATACTAGGCTAGGTGAACAAACAAGGCATGATGCCGCCGGACAAGGTCCAATGAAATCATAGAAATAATTGGAAAACATAAAAAGACTTTTGCTCGAGAGAGAGCATACTCTCGTGTGGAAGATTCATACTTAAGAGGGAGATTGTTAAGATTTTAAATATGAGTGAAAAAAGTTTCACATTAAAAAGAAATGAAAAAAGTAAGAACCATATAAGTGGATAGACTTATGAACTTAATGTTTTAAGATTTTGAATCAAGATATAATATCAAACTTATTATTATAATTTTTTACTTAACCCATAAAAATTAACACAAGCCAAAGCCATGATAAAAGATCTCTCCAAATATTTTCAACTCACCTAATCCAACACAAAAAACTATTGAATTCTGGATTCGGATTCTCTACAAAACTACAGAGGATCACAACCATTAAGAAAAAGTTTTCAGATCCAGTTCCATTGAATTCTTGAGGCCCACTCTCTAGCTCTCTCTATAGTCTATAATGTCATGCAAGTAGAAACAAGAAGTCTCGTACAGGGTACCTGGGGTAGTGCTACTAATCAATGGTCAAGCAATTATTCATTGATGTCCATCTATCTATTGTGCAACGTACAAACTGGTACACTGATTTTTCAACAAATTAAGACTTCTATTCAATAAATTTGTGAAGGTTCACACTGACAAGAAGAAAAGGTTAGTTGAATCCTTTGAGTCGAACCAGAGGATTTTGTATCTTTTTCTTAAATTGCTTCAACAACCTATTTAAGATAGGAAAACGTTTTTCGTCCAACCAAAATACTCCAACTTTCCTCCACCCTATGCTTCCGTACGTATGTTTGTTGACTTTTTCGTATGCCAATATTTTCATTTCAAGCTTTTCATTTCCCGCTTCTTGGATTCACCAGAAACTGATACTGATTAACCACTTATTCCTAACGTATTAACCATTTAATTTCCCGCTTTTCATTTCCCGCTTTTGAGATTCACCAGAAACTGATACTGATTAACCACTTATTCTTAACGTATTAACCATTTAATTTCTCACTTCTCATTGCCTACTTCTTGGATTCACCAGAAACTAATATTGATTAACCACTTATTCTTAACGTATTAACCATTTACTCATTATTGAGAACTCTTTCTTGGATTTACAGAAACATATATCTTGATTAACCACTTATTCCTAACGTATTAACCACTTATTCATTATTAGGAACTCTTTCTCAGATTCACCGTCGATATAGATTAACCACTTATTTCGAAGGTATTAACCAGAAATTTATACTGATTAACCACTTATTCTTAACGTATTAACCACTTACTTATTTCGAATGTATTAACCAGAACTTATACTGATTAGCCACTTATTCATAACGTATTAACCACTTATTCTTAACGTGAACAGTTTCATATTTCAAATTTCAAATGATGACACGTGACATACGGTGGACAAAAGTTGGAGTCTTTTGGTTGGACAAATAGCGCGACCGTTTAAGATATGCATCTATAATAATATTTCTCTATCCACTCTCAACAACCAACGCATATACATAACTTTTGTTTGCTAGCTGCAGTTCTTATTACTTTTTGGTAAAAGGGCTTCAAGGGCTAACTAAAATTATTCATGAATTGCTTGGTTCAGCATAAATGGATAGAATAGAAATCTTTAAATGGTTCCATAGGTATGTGCTTGGCTTTATTCTTATGATTAGGAAAGCTATAAACTACATTACAAGGTGTCTTTTTCTTTAGCTTACTTTTGTTTTGGATGGGGATGGCATGTGATGTCACAAGTTAACTATCCAATAATTGGTGGTATACATGCTTCTAGAAAAGAAAAATGGACATGTGCTGCCAGAAATTAAACTTGAAAAAAGAATCTAGTATTAATTAAGAACTCAAAACCTGGATTGACTTGGGTGGTTGAAATAAGACAGCTCATTCTATTTTTGTTCAAAATATCAGTGTAAATGGTCGAAATGTCAAGGCTGGTAGATTCACATGTATGAATTTGATACTTGGACCGTACCAGATACTCAAGGCCCAGACCAATTCCAACTCCACTCTCCACAACAATAATCGCGGTGACCAGCTTCTCAAGGTGCAATCCGACCCGTACCTAAAATACCCAACCCATCATTATTTATTGGTTATTACCCATATAATCCAAACCCAACCCTCTAATCATAACGCCAGTCATAACCCGACCGAAGTCAAGCCTTCATATCTAGGCACTAAAATATCTATTAAAATATCTATAACAACTGTGACGCATGTCATTATTTTTATAGAGAATTTTTCCTCCAATTATTAACCTTGCATCATTAAGGGGTACGTAGTGTGCTCACTGTCCCATACTATAAATAAGCACTATACGTCTGTCATTGGTAGTTCTTTTCTTTCTCCCTACTCTTTCTCTCTCTTTCTTTTGTTACATCCTTGCTAGGGCTGCACAACCCGACCCGCGAACCCGACCCGACCCGACCCGACCCGATCGTATATATCCGGGTTGGTTCGGGTAGACGGGTCGGTTCGGGTCAGATCTAATAAACCCGTCCAGTCATCGGTTCGGGTGACGGGTTTGGTGAACCAACCCGATGACCCGATTACCCCAAAAACGACGTCGTTTTTGAGTAATTTCTATTGAAAAATATTCATGGGTCGGTCCAACCCGACCAACTCGACCACCAACCTGACCAACCCGATCACTAACCCGACCAACCCGACCACCAACCCGATCAACCCGACCACCCGATCATCCGACCCGAACCAACCCGATTATCATCGGGTTGGTTCGGGTCGGGTTACACGAAAAAATTTAACACAACCCGACCCGACCTTATTTGATTGGTTTGGACATTTTTTACCCCCAAACCCGACCCAACCCGACCCGTGTGCACCCCTAATCCTTGCTTTATTTCCCTATCAACTTATTGACTTAGACGTCAGATTGCTGACAAGTACTCCCATCTCGACGAGTCTGACTCACCTAAAAGCTCAACGATGTATTCAGCCACGGGTCGTTTTATTATGGACTTTCCAGTCAAAGGTCTATTTATGAATTTTTTGACTTTACCTATTATCACAAGTTTTTAAATTTACAGTAAAAATTTAATTATTTTATTATTTTGTCATTCAATTATTGATATTTCCATCCCAAGCCTTAAGGTGTGTTTTTTTCATTTTGATTTTTCAAACAAAAAATTCTATCTAACAATTACCACCCACAAACCTCTAATCGTCGACTAGCCACAAAAATCGTCGGAGCAACCAGCTACAACATTCCTTCCACCAATCCAGCTGCAATGTCTGTGACAGTTCCTCCTATCACAGATGTTCCCTTACCCCCCCTCCCCCACAAATCCAGCTAATTCACCAGTATCTGTTACCAATTCAGATACAACTCCCATTATAGGTCCAGGGACACAACTAGTTACCAAGGACTATGTATTTCTTCTTCTTCTTCATCTCACAGTAAACATGACAAACAAAATGAACATGAAAACAAAGAATTTTGATAGTGACACAAAACTTGTGAAATAATGAACACAAAATCAACACAGAGCAAACCACCAAATCCCAATAATCACAAACATGACCCAACCCATTTTCCCAATTACAACACACAACAAAACAGAGAAGATTCTCAACAAAAATAGAGTAGCCAAGAACCATTGTGAACCCAAAAATCACCAACCACATTTTTATAAAGTGATGAAAGAGCAGAGGTAACAGAGACAGCACAATTCGACGGTGGTGGGTCACCCAGATCTGCCACCCACGCGCTGCCATCACCCATGTCGCCCAACCCCATGAACCGCCACCGTCTAAGCCACCATCGTCTTCCACGACCCACCACCGCCGGAGCTCCCCTGTACACGTTTTATAGAGTGATGAAAGAGCAGAGCCAGCAGAGGCTGCCGGACATGGAACAGGAAGCCCATCGTGTTGCGAGAGAGGAAGCAGTAGAAGACCGACATTGTGGACTCCGAGGACGGAGAAAACAAACCCCCCTCACACTGCTATGAGCGGTGGTCGCTACATGTTGAAGGGAGGAGAAGGGTAAAACCCTAAAGAATGGGGGAGGGCAGCAAGAGAGAAAATAGTGTTAAGGGTGTGTAAATAATATAATATTACTACTATTGAGAGGTCATTATGAAATATTCTACCTTTTCTTTTTACCTGAATATCAGGTAACCAGTGTCAGTTTATAGCCATCCATTTAATTTTTAGTGCATCCAACAGCTCATAATGCAAGGTCCATGGGTGGTCCTTAAGCAACAGAGTCTATATTAAAACGACCCTTCAGCCACCCTCACATCTACTACCCGAGAGAAAAGACAGAACAATACTGGTTTTAATTAAGAGATGCTCGGCAGGATAAAAATATAAAAAGGGTCAAATACATTTTACCATCTTAATTTATTAGTCTTTTTACACTTTCTACCCTAATTTATATAATTAAGCACTTTACACCCTTTTTTAACATTTTCTATTGCAATCCTATCCTTTTCTTTAAAATCCTTTCCATTAAAATTAATATTATTTAACAAAATTAAACTTAATATATTTTTCCTCGTCCCTCTCTAACTGCTTAAAACACTCTTTTCTGAAACATTATACAAAAACCTTTAGGATGTGTTTGGATGAAGTATTTAAAAGAAGAAATTTATTTTTATAAGGGATTTAAAATAATTTCTTATAAAATAACTTGTTTGGATATCTTATTAAATCATTTTTAAAATTCTAGATATTTTAAGAAGGTAATTTATTAGTTTAAAAAGAAAGGATTTTAATTACTCTTACCTTAGATAGAATTTATAAAATCCTTTGTATCTCGTTCGTGCTTCCCCTTCACCCCGTTCTCTCCCCTCTTTCTCGTCTCAGTCGCACTTCACCCGTTCTCTCCCTTCTCTCTCGTCTCAGTCACACGATGCTTCCATTTGCGCCGCATGTCACCACTGTCGCGCTTAGATCCACCGTGCACTGTAACACCCCTCGATTTAATAACCACGGCACAATCGTCATTATGTCACGGTCACTAAATTTCGGCGTGCTATCAATGTCAAATAACAAACTTTACAAAAATATTAAACATTTCGCATATGAGGAAAATAGAAGCCACGAATGAATAGTTACATATACAACCAGTTAAAATATTAATTATAAGATGTATTCAAACCACAGCATTTAAGACTGAATAATCATCTTAAAACATATATATACCCAAAATACACTTTGTATGTGTAATGCAAAATAAAATATAAACTACCCATAACATATCTATAACTAAGGAGTTGGGCACTCCATCGAATCCCGAATGCGTAAAGCAACTCCGGGCTCACCGGTGCAGTGAGAAATACAGAATAAGGTCTTTAATTGCGGTCCTCTTCATGGCCAAGGTCAGATCCCCAACATATCGCATACGCTTGTCGGTCCAGTCGACTCGCCAAGTCTTGGCACCTCCGGTGAACATGATTTCGAACGAACCCAATAGAACCCCCTACGCGACGACATCCCCGGATGCAGTGGTCAAACCAAGAAAGTCCAAAAGAATCCAACATTGTTCCCACTTACAGTCTTTAACCAAGAAATGACATAGAACAAGAAGAGTACAAGGAAGAGGTAAGACATCCTACCATCATTACCAATTATAGCAACAAGAAACCAAGCGGTGCAAAGCGCCCACATAGCATTTATTGACAGCAATAATGATAATAAACATTAAGCAGCAGTAATAATCAACCAAGCAGTTCCAGGAAGTTACATATATATATCAGTAATACAACAGTTCCAATTATAATAATCATAAATGCCAGATAATTCATGGACCCATTATGCACATGCATACAAAGTCAAATCCTACTCCATGGAGCTAGACACAAAACAGTCGGAGAGAACGATCAGGAGGTATGCCTGTATTCTTGGCTGCCGAGGCCCTCAAGTGCTATTATTCTCAATTTATCAACGTGCACATCATGGCATTTTACAAGACATTCTACACAAATCACGATATAGGACTGTGTCCAGTTAGGATCGTCAGTGCGTCTGTATCGGTCTGCCCCGCGGACAGAAGAGCTACCAACTGTCCATTGCGAGGTCCCCGCGCCCTAACACCCTCAAGGTCAACTACAGGACCACACTTATCTATTCGCACCCGCACATAGGTGTAATTCAACTCCTAGGCTAAAGGCCTTAACAAGGTCCAACGGACATTCACCATGCATACAGACTCTATGCATAAACATATATGATCATTATTAAATACAATTCCACAATATGCCACAATTTGCCAAAGAAAAAATCAACACAATCATTGGTCACTCACATGGACTCACAATATCATAATATCAAAATTAAATGAATTAATGCATTTTTAAGGTGTATTATGAAATTCTTGCTTAGGTTTAGCTTTTCTTACAAAGTTTGTCTCTAAATGAATTCTCTTAATCAATTAAATTCTCTTAGGTAATTTATTCATATACACTTAGAAGGTTATTCTAAGATCTCAAAGTCTCACACTCTCTTGTTCTTACCCTAATTAAAATTATCCAAAGTCTTATGAAAATTCTATTCTTGTTTCTTTAAAATTTATGGATCTCAAAGTATAATTCAGTTTTCTAATTTGCTAATTCTTGCATCTTATTACCATTAATTTAATCACTAGGTGTTAGATGATAAATTTTAAATTTTGGATTCGATGGAGACAACGGCTCTAGTATACAAAGGTGAGGCTGCCTTTCGATGAAAAATAATATGACAGAATCAATGTTGGTAGGAAAACATTATCTGACCAGAGTGGCTAAAAATCAAGTTCTGTCGGGTGAAGATTCTGTCGAATGAAGATCAAAAACTGTCGAATATACTAGAAGGTTAGCAGAAATCCTAATTCGACGGATGAGTGTTGACGTTGAAGAAATCTTAAAGTGTTGAACCGACGAAAGCAATAAATGGTCAGAAACTCTAACTCGACGGATATTCACATTCCAACTCGACGGATATTCACATTGGAGAAGTTTCTCTACTAAATGGTCAGAAATCCTACTCGACGGATATTCACATTCCAACTCGGCGGATATTGACATTGGAGAAGTTTCTTTGCTAAATGGTCAGAAACTCTAACTCGACGGATATTGACATTCCAACTCGACGGATATTGACATTGGAGTAGTTTCTCTACTAAATGGTCAGAAAACTCTACTCGACGGATATTCACATTCCAACTCGACGGATATTCACATTGGAGAAGTTTCTCTGCTAAATGGTCAGAAATTCTAACTCGACGGATATTGGCATTCTAACTCGACGGATATTCACATTGGAGAAGTTTCTCTACTAAATGGTCAGAAACTCTACTCGATGGATTTGGAGAAGTTTCTCTTCATTTATTACATAATGTACAGTTGATTTATTATGAATTTCAATTGTTACAATTGTTCACAAAGAATCCCCAAAATTTGCGCTCAAAACCGTGGCCATCCGAGAACCAATCCGACGTCATTTCCTTCCATGTTATACATTCCAATCCATTCAGATACATCAATATACACAAAAATAATCTAATAGCACAAACACATTACAAACAACATGCAAACAAAGGATGACCCTCAATAAGGTTCCTTCACTATCAATCACAAACAACGTTTCTAAATGCTAATAGAGGTTGAGGAGGAGTGTCTTCCTCTTACCTAAGTGAATAACAAAGAAAGCAAGCTCCTTTTGTCCTTGAAATTTCGTGCTTCAACACCACAGAACCTTGGGTGTTCAAATCCATAAAAATCAAGATCAAAGAGTGGAAATGGCATCCATAGTCACCAATGTGACCATGGAACACGAAAATGGGGAGAAAGGAGAAAACGTTGAGAGCTTTACCTTAAAGCTCCAAGCTTTGATGTTGGGCTGACAACCACGAAAATGGAGGAATAAAGAAGAGCTCTACCAAGAAGAAAACTTGAAGACAGTGAGGAAAGAGCAATGGTTTAAGTTTGGCTTGAGTAAGGGAAAGCTTGAAAATCATCAATGGTGTTTGTGGGTGTGTAGCCATATGGAGAAGAGAGAAAGAGAGTGAGAGGAAGAGAGAAATATCAGCGTGAATGAGAGAAAATGGGAGAATAAAAATGTAATATCCCTCTTAGCCAACCGTGCAGCACCAAAAAGGGAGGAGAGAGAAAAGTGGTTGGGAAGGAAACTTCCTAGAAGCTTCCCTCAAAGCTTTCTTGAGAAGCTTCACGCGTTTCTCAATAAAGTGCATAGTAAGCTTGTCTCCTTAATTAAATACATCTGACAGATGATTAATTACACTGTTAGAATTATTTTCTCAGTGAATAAAAGTTACTGTTGATGAAATAATATTTTATTATTCATCAGACGATTTTATGATACAGTGATTTTATTTATCAGATAAAATCTCGTAAAATGTAAACCTCGTAAACTGTGTCCAGCCTCGGATTTAGTAAGATCCCCCATCGACACGTTGACAGTTCAAGGTTTACTAGCCTTAGGGAAAACATTTTCGCTTTCCCAGCTCCGCTCAGTGTACACGTAAAATGAAAAATATATTAAAATATTCATCATTTTTAGAAAAATCTAAAAAAACTCTCAAAAATCATAAATATTATAAAATAATTATTTATAATAAAATAAATAATTTTCGAAATGTTACAACACTCCCCTTCTAAAAAGGAATTTCATCCTCAAAATTCATCATATCTTAGAACAACGCCACTGTGTTTCTTTCATTTTGTCTCCTAGTTCTCGTGTTGTATCTTCAACTGCATCAATCCAAATCACTGGCAATAAGGTTGCTTCCTTCCACTGAGTATCTTATATTAACGGGCAAAAACTTGTTGACGTCATAGGCCGATCAATAAAAGGTTCTACGCTCCTTGAGTCTTTAGCCATCCAACAGCCAACTCTCCAAACAACTGTACATCGCTGAGTGGCTCTATCGAACTTATTCTCCTTGCTTACTGTAGTAGACAACTAAGCTTATTTTCTTCTTAAGGCATCCGCTATGACATTCGCCTCTTCTGGGATTATACTAAAATGAAAAAATCAAAATCTTTCGGAACCTCTAATCATCGTCTCCGCCTCATATTCAACTCATTCCAATAGACCAAAATACCTTTGGCTCTTAAGATTACCATAGGCATTGAGAATTTCTCCTTGTAGAAAATGCTTCTAGATCTTCAATGCAACTACAAAGCTAACTCTGAGTTAGTGTAAGGTAATCCTTCTCATGTATTCTCGATTGTCTCTAAGCATACATTACCATTCCTTCTATTCTGATCAAACACACGTTCTAAACTTCCAATGCGAAGTATCACTAGGCATCCCAAAAAGGTTCGTTAGGATTGGGCAGAATCATCATCGACAAGGTAGTCGAGTGTCTCTTCAATCCTTGAAAATCTTTCCTTATATGCACCAATCCTACAAACTTGACTCTCATGCATGAGTTAGACAAGAAATCTTGTCACATTGGAAAATTCTATCACGAGTCTCCCATATTAACCAGCTAATCCTATAAAGTCACGAATCTCCGTTGCGGTCGTCGGTCTTTCTCATTAAAGAAACACTTCGAGTTTTGATGGGTTCACAGTAATTCCTTCCTTTGAGATCGCGTAACCCAAAGGTTGAACTGCCTCCAACTGGAATTTGTACTTAGACAACTTTACTCATAACTTCTTCTTCTTCTTCGGAATTTGAAGAATCACTACGAGAGATTTGGTACGTTCCTCTAAAGGTTTAGAATAGATCAGAATGTCGCCAACAAGGACAATGACAAATCTTTTAGCGAACTCGATGATAGTCCAGAATACAAGCTGATCTTGGAGAAAACAACGGCGTTCTTCAATTGATTTGTCAAACCATCTCTCCTTGATTCGAACAAATTGTCTCATAGGGTAAGTTCTCACCTAATTGTGCTACACTTGGCGCATTGCTATAGTTCAGATTCGAGAATACATCTACTCAATCGAAGTATACTAGAAACGTTATGAAGGTTAGAAAGAAAAATAGGGAAGTCACTTGATTTACCACTGGACCCGCCTAACGAAGAGTATGATATGGTCCAATAAAACTTAGGAATGAGTTTTATGGATTCATATCTAGGAAATTTCTATCTCAAGAAACACTAAGTTTCTGTTGGAACCGAATAACGAGATCCGTTTAGAAAATGATCAATCTCCTTCCTGAGATCAAGCCTATTCATGAAGTAGATAAGTGAATTGGTAAAAGGGTTCCAATTTCTAACAATAATAGGATAGTTTTAAATAAACTTGTTGTAATGAGAGTAGGCTTACAAACGAGAATAGTATCATTCAAGTCGATGGGAAGTAAATACACAAACAACTCAATTCCAAAAACGAACTCTTAGAATTTCATTGAAACATTTCAACAGAATATGGCTGGAAGATAACCAATCCCTTTTGTTAACATTACATCTAATTTGTAAAAGAAGTAAACAAATCAGATCACCAGAAAGATTCAGTCTTTAACAAGTCATAGGATAATTTAAATAACTTGGCTACCATCAACAAGTTCTTAGCAGCCAAAAGAGAAATAACTTAGTCAAAAGGTGTCAGAGGTACATACGACCCTAACATACTCATACGGTCATGCGTCATAAAGTAATGGGCTATCCCCAGAATTATACAATGGAATCATAGGGTTATCCACTGTAGCATAGTCCCTTTCTTCATTTCAGTCTTCAGTCTGGGTGGAGGAATTAACTTTCTCTTGTTTATGAGATTTTGAGGTGCAAACATCCCCAACAGAAGGCTTTGTCCTATGCAAGGTACAATTTCTCGCCACATGTCCTGGCTCTCCGCACTTGAAACAAATTATTCCTTTGATCATACAATCCTTTGTTAAATGGTCCTTTCCACACTTGAAGCAGATTACCCTTTTGATCGCATATGGAGGCTTTGTCTCATGTAAAGCACAATCCCTGAACACATGTCCTTGCTTTCTGCACTTGAAACAAAATTTTCCTTCAATCTTACAGTCCCTCGTGAAGTGGTCCTGTCCGCACTTCTTACACCTTGACAACGATACCACAGTTGGATTAGATTTACTACCACTCGTACTCCCTTTCAACATTTGTTATTGCTGTTGTCCCTTTGGTTGTCGCGAATACAGTTTCCGCTTAAACTGATTGATCATCCTTTTGTTCCTCCTTTGGAACTTAGGTAGTTCAGAATTACCCAAAAACTGACTTTCTCCTAACAAATTCTGAACTTTGACTTCTAACTCCTATTGTTGTGCGGTCCTCTGATTCGGTTGTACTGTTATGCCAGCCATTCCCTGCATTGTTTCCATAGTCGCATCCACTCCTCTGTTGTTGCGTTCCACATTCCTACGCATACGTCTTCCATGAGCCATTACCTTCCTTTGAAAACAGACATCAGGCACAATGGAGACAAGTAATCATTTCAAACAATAATGTCTCCTTTCGGAAACCAAACATAAGGAGTCACATAACACACAAGGGTGAAAATGCAAACAAATCCTAACAAGTTCAGTCATACCAGCTGAGCTTCTTACTAAAAGAACTTCTATTCACTTAATACGCCTAGGTGAAGTCATAGTTTCCCGTAGACACAGGACATTACACATTGAGTGGGCCAGTACTCAATATCATGTAACTATGCAACAGTAGCTACCAACACTCAACCTATGGCAAGCCATGCCTTCCTTTCCCAACATCTCAATTCAAGAGACAAGGAAGTACACAATATACAAATAAACTTCTATCATGTCTAAGCATAGTTAGTTCATACCCCGGCTCAACAGGATGAACTGAGCTCTGATACCACCTTAATGTAACACTCCTCGATTTAATAACCATGACACAATCGTCATTATGTCACGGTCACTAAATTTTGGCGTGCTATCATTGTCAAATAACAAACTTTACAAAAATATTAAACATTTTGCATATGAGGAAAATAGGAGCCACAAATAAATAGTTACATATACAACCAGTTAAAATATTAATTATAAGATGTATTCAAACCACAGCATTTAAGATTGGATAATCACCTTAAAACATATATATACCTAAAATGCACTTTGTACGGGTAATGCAAAATAAAATATAAATTACCCATAACATATCTATAACTAAGGAGTTGGGCACTCCATCGAATCCCGAGTGCGTAAAGCAACTCCGGGCTCACCGGTGCAGTAAGAAATACAGAATAAGGTCTTTAATTGCGGTCCTCTTCATGGTCAAGGTCAGATCCCCAACATATCGCATACGCTTGTCGGTCCAGTCGACTCGCCAAGTCTTGGCACCTCCGGTGAACATGATTTCGAACGAACCCAATAGAACCCCCTACGCGACGACATCACCAGATGCAGTGGTCAAACTAAGAAAGTCCAAAAGAATCCAACCTCGTTCCCACTTACAGTCTTTAACCAAGAAATGACATAGAACAAGAAGAGTACAAGGAAGAGGTAAGACATCCTACCATCATTACCAATTATAGCAACAAGAAACCAAATGACGCAAAGCGCCCACATAGCATTTATTGACAGCAATAATGATAATAAACATTAAGCAGCAGTAATAATCAACCAAGCAGTTCTAGGCAGTTATATATATATCAGTAATATAACAGTTCCAATTATAATAATCATAAATGCCAGATAATTCATGGACACATTATACACATGCATACAAAGTCAAATCCTACTCCATGGAGCTAGACACAAAACAGTCGGAGAGAACGATCAGGAGGTATGCCTGTATTCTTGGCTGCTGAGGCCCTCAAGTGCTATTATTCTCAATTTATCAACGTGCACATTATGGCATTTTACAAGACATTCTACACAGATCACGATATCGGAATGTGTCCAGTCAGGATCGTCAGTGCGTCTGTATCGGTCTGCCCCACGGACAGAAGAGCTACCAACTGTCCATAGCGAGGTCCCCGCGCCCTGACGCCCTCAAGGTCAACTATAGGACCACACTTGCCTATTCGCACCCGCACATAGGTGTAATTCAACTCCTAGGCTAAAGGCCTTAACAAAGTACAACGGACATTCACCATGCATACAGACTCTATGCATAAAGATGTATGATCATTATTACATACAATTCCACAATATGCCACAATTTGCCAAAGCAAGAATCAACACAATCATTGGTCACTCACATGGACCCACAATATCATAATATCAGAATTAAATGAATTAATGCATTTTTAAGGTGTATTATGAAATTCTTGCTTAGGTTTAGCTTTTCTTACAAAGTTTGTCTCTAAAGAAATTCTCTTAATCAATTAAATTCTCTTAGGTAATTTATTCATATACACTTAGAAGGTTATTCTAATATCTCAAAGTCTCACACTCTCTTGTTCTTACCCTAATTAAAATTATCCAAAGTCTTATGAAAATTTCATTCTTGTTTCTTTAAAATTTATGGATCTCAAAGTATAATTCAGTTTTCCAATTTGCTAATTCTTGCATCCTATTACCATTAATTTAATCACTAGATATTAGATGATAAATTTTAAATTTTGGATTCGACGGAGACAACGGCTCTAGTATACAAAGGTGAGGCTGCCTTTCGACGAAAAATAATATGACAGAATCAATGTTGGTAGGAAAACATTATTTGACCAGAGTGGCTAAAAATCAAGTTCTGTTGGGTGAAGATTCTGTCGAATGAAGATAAAAAACTGTCGAATATACTAGAATGTCAGCAGAAATCCTACTTCGACGAATGGTTATTGACGTTGATGAAATCTTAAAGTGTTGAACCGATGAAAGCACTAAATGGTCAGTGTAACACCCTCCCTAGGGCGTCACATTTTAAAATAAAAACTTAAACCAATTATAATTATTTTATAAAAGCTTGAGTTTCAAAATACAAATTTTAAAATTTCTTTTTCGCAGAAATATAAACTTACCAAGAATTAAGAGTAACAATGAAATTAGATTGAACTGATTAACATACATATGCCATATACATCACAAAATAATCAACAATAAATTAAAACATGAAAATTACAGACTCAGAGAAACAGTAGTAAACCCAAAGAAAGTTACTACTAATAGCACGGTAATAACACTAACGAGAAAAACCCAACCTAACTTGTCCTGCTTCTTCACCAACTGCATCCTATTGAAACTTGGAAGATTACTTCTTGACGCTGTCACCATCTTCAGAATATTGTCTCCAATAAGCCTCAAAATACGCTTCGCCTACTACACGAATTTAAACAATACAAACCAAACAAAACAATACAATAAAGAGGTGAGATCCCCTTTCACCTTTACCAGTACGGTAGCAAAGAATGATACGAATGACTAGATCATTCCATACACACAGTCAATACATGAATTTAGTCATATTATCGATTTACAATTAATTCTAATAAGCATATATTGTAATCGAATAAACCACAATAACATTACCAGGATAGATATAACAATTCACACTATATAAAATGCCATAACAATAAATCATAATAATATAGAATAAAGATTAAATGCAATATCAACATATAATATCCCAAATAAAAGATCATAGGTAAACGATCACAGATAAAAGATAATAATGTACCACATATAAACATATACAATGTGACACAATCCTACTCCATGGAGCTACAATACACACAACGATATCAGAGAGAATGAGTTGAGACTTCTATTAGTCGCTTGACCAATCCAAATATTGACCTTGTCAAAACTTTGTGTCTATAGCTTTGGCTACCCCGACCAGACTATTGCACTTGTCAAAACTTTGTGTCTATAGTCGACCGTTGTGATTGCTATTACCTTTGTCAAAACTTTGTGTCTATAGCCCACGAAAAATAAACATAATGGCATAGCATACAACCCGGACACACAGTCAATTAATTGTATACTACAGGCGATACCGATAGTCCTCTCAAAACTTGATTAAGGATAGTGCTTGTCGAGAACATAAGTGTGTTGTCACGCACCACGGCCCAGAAGGAGCTACCTCCTGTCCACATATGGAATAGTGCACACTATGAACTCCAAGTCCATATCAGGAACTGAACACACTATGCCTATCACATCGACAACATGATGTTATTCATCTCGTCAATCAAATCACCAATTCGTAAATTGGCACGACTCAGTGCATGAACAAAGCAATAATTACCAAAATATCCTCAGGTTTCAATTATTTATATATGTGCCATCAATTTCCAATTATTTACAAAAATACCATCAAATCTCCATTATTTACAAAAACGCCACTAAACTTCCATTATATACAAAAATACCATCAAACTTTAAATAATCACAAAAACACTCTCAGATTTCAAATAATATCAAAAACGCCCTCAATAGCGAAAATAATTACGTAAATGCCCTCAATGGCATAAATCTCAAAATACAGTACGCTCCCACTTGGCGCACTATCTTTTTCATAAAACCAAATCACAATACGCACCCACTTGGCGCAACATAACTTCTCATATATCTGGGTTCACCACATTGGCCCAATAGTAAAATTTTCGTTTTTGTCAATCGCGTAGAAATTTTATTTTATTTTCAAAATCTTGTCGTTTTCACAATATATATCACATTTCCAATCGCGTAAATATAATTTCTTTGTTTCCTCAATTGCGTAATAATTTTATATCATTTTCTCAATCGCATAAGCTTTTTAAATCATTTTCTTTTCCGTTTTCCTCAAATAAACAGTTTTTGACTAATAAACAAAATTATTAAGCAATTTAAAACCATTTAAAATATTTTTCAAGCTACTGTAAAATGTTTCAAATTAATGTATAATCTTTGTAAATACTAACAATACTTAAATTAGTTTCTAAAATTCAATTCGACCATTTCATTTTTAATAATCAAAACATTTTGATAAAATTTCCTTTAACATGCTTACTTACCTTAGATTATTTAGAATCCAATTTTTCTCACTTTTTGGCATGTTGGCTGAAATCTCATAGTATAAATAAAATTCCAAAAATTCATTTCTTTGTTCTAATTCACTTGAATTCACTTGATATTCATTAAAAACAGTGTAAATCACCTTAATTCCTTCCATTCAATGGTATGACCAAACCTAGGGTTTTGCATTATTTGGAATGCTCATGCATTTCTAACATTATAATAACACATACAATACATATGCCACATATTTCAACACTATAGGCATGCAAAATATTCTAAAGCTATAATCATGCATATAAAAATAAATAAATCACCAACCGAAAAACACTTAAATAATCAAATAATTAACACAAGCCACAACAATTCAAACCACCACAATTACACAAACCGAATCCTCATGGATTCTTCATACACGAACAAAAACATTCCTCACCACCAACACATGGTTGATGAGGGTAATCTCCCTCTTACCTCTTGAAGCAAAATAACCGGTTAATCTCCTCCTTCTCCTTGAAATTTCGGGTAGCCTCCAAACAAAATCCTAACAATTTAAAACAATTAGTAAAAACTCATACAAGGTTTAATATGGAAAAACCATGGAACAATCATGGTTAAAAATTTTAAAAATCAAAATTTAAATTAAAGAATCCAAACTTACCCTTGAGGAAACAAGAAAAATGATGGATTTTGAACTAGATAGAATAGGATTTTGGCAAGATCTTGTGAAGAAAAAGTGTTTAAAATATGGTTTTGGTTTAAGAAAGATGAAGAGGAAAAATTATGGAGGTTTGGTTATGTGGGTGAAGAGCATGACCGAATAGTGAGAAAGAAATAGAAGAAGAAAGATGCTTGGGGTCTTGGTGTTTTTGGAGAGAAAATGGAAGACTTGTACATAGAGAAGGGTGAAAATGAAAATGAAGAAAGCCTCCCCAAAGAGCTGCTGCCGTGAGGTCTTTTTGGTAAGATTAAGTGATTAAAATCACATGGAAATCATCCTAGCCACCCATCCACTCAACGGTTAAGATCACATCTTGTTGGTGTGTTCAAGAAGCTTTGTAAAGCTTATCCTATAAGCTTCCAAATGCATGGCCGTGAATCACTTAAGAGAAAGTGAGAATTATTTATTATTTTGCTTCTTTAAATGATAGCTAATTAGAAAAAAATGACCAAATATATTTAAATTGGTAAATTGGCTTTTATTTAAATGCATGGCCGGAAATGCATTTGAGAGAAAAGTGAATATAAAATGAATTGACTAATTATAGAATTCCTCCAAGAATGAATTGTCGTGGAATCACATGCAAAAAGGCCACCAATATTGACTCTCCAAGACTCCATCTAAGCCTTAGAATCCACCAAGGGTCAAGATTAAAACTTAATCACTAAGCTTGTTTCCTATTGGCTACTCCAAGCCTTGTCACATGTTCTTGAATATTCCATTTTTGCCTCCTTATGCAGCTGCCCAACCGTGTAAGTCCTTCATTAATTAAGAATTCAATTTGTTTTATTTACATGTTAATCAATTAGGAAATTTATTTGGCTAAATATCCTAATTAAATCCTAATTAGCATTCTAATCATATGACTAATATATCTAATATATACTAACATATACCATAACCTTTAATTAATATTAGGATCTCTAATTAATATTTTAGATTATAATTAGTTAAGAATTAAACTAGTTTACTTAATTGTTTATCTAATTACATAACTAGTTAATTAGACAAATAATTACATATTTTATAATCTCTAAACAATATTAGCACCTCTAATTAATATTTAGATTGTAATTATTTAATAACTAAACTAGTTTAATTAATTTGCTAATTAAGTAATTAATCTAATCAAACTAAGCTTAATTAATTACTAATCCTAAAGTCAAACCTACAACTTTTGACTTAATCCTAGCCATTGATTCATCTTTAAATCCTATCCATTGATCAAATCCATGGTCATCTTCAAAGCTTATCCATCAAGATTCAATCCTAGCCATTCATCAAATCTATGGTCATCATTCAAGCTTATCCACCAAGATTCAATCCTAGCCATTCATCAAATCTATGGTCATCATTCAAGCTTATCCACCAAGATTCAATCTAATGGTCCAAAATGGTCAAGCCACTTTTGTTGACTTCTCTTAATTAGTTTGACTTCTAGGTGTCTTATTTCTATTGGTCCAAGTTTCTTGTTTCTATTGGTTACTTTATTTATACGTGGGTCCCGCACACACACGTGATCGGGTCCATCATTTGTCAAAATTTATATCTTGAGTAATAAAATAATACTAAAAATTATTTTATCGCACGCTTAAATTCTAAAAATTCTAAACTAATTTATATATCAATCAATTGGGTTTAGTAAGATCCCCAACTCTAATTAATTAAAATAATATTTTTTCAAGAAAAATTATTATTTTCCGTCCCGAGCAAATCTCACAAAAAGTCCAAATAAAATCACAGACAGTAATATCAAACACTGTATCATGTAGAAAAACCAAAAACAGTACATTCGGGATGAAATGGTCATTTTTCTATTTTTTCCCATCACGAAGCAAAACACTCAAAACGGTCAAATAAAATAACAGACAGTATTATATGTCTGTATTTCATACAGAAAAACAAGAAATAGTAAAATAAGGATACATCGGTCTTTTACCCAAAAATTGGGGTGTTACAGTCAGAAACTCTAACTCGACGGATATTCACATTGGAGAAGTTTCTCTACTAAATGGTCAGAAATCCTACTCGACGGATATTCACATTCCAACTCGATGGATATTGACACTGGTGAAGTTTCTCTGCTAAATGGTCAGAAACTCTAACTCGACGGATATTGACATTCCAACTCGACGGATATTGACATTGGAGAAGTTTCTCTACTAAATGGTCAGAAAACTCTACTCGACGGATATTCACATTCCAACTCGACAAATATTCACATTGGAGAAGTTTCTCTGCTAAATGGTCAGAAATTCTAACTCGACGGATATTCACATTGGAGAAGTTTCTCTACTAAATGGTCAGAAACTCTAACTCGACGGATATTGACATTCCAACTCGACGGATATTGACATTGGAGTAGTTTCTCTACTAGATGGTCAGAAAACTCTACTTGACGGATATTCACATTCCAACTCGACGGATATTCACATTGGAGAAGTTTCTCTGCTAAATGGTCAGAAATTCTAACTCGATGGATATTGGCATTCTAACTCGACGGATATTCACATTGGAGAAGTTTCTCTACTAAATGGTCAGAAACTCTACTCGACGGATTTGGAGAAGTTCCTTTTCATTTATTACATAATGTACAGTTGATTTATTATGAATTTCAATTGTTACAATTGTTCACAAAGAATCCCCAAATTTTGGGCTCAAAACCGTGGCCATCCGAGAACCAATCTGACGTCATTTCCTTCCATGTTATACATTCCAATCCATTCAGATACATCAATATACACAAAAATAATCTAATAGCACAAACACATTACAAACAACATGCAAACAAAGGATGACCCTCAATAGGGTTCCCTCACTATCAATCACAGACAACGTTTCTAAATGCTAATAGAGGTTGAGGAGGAGTGTCTTCCTCTTACCTAAGTGAAGAACAAAGAAAGCAAGCTCCTTTTGTCCTTGAAATTTCATGCTTCAACACCACAGAATCTTGGGTGTTCAAATCCATAAAAATCAAGATCAAAGAGTGGAAATGGCATCCATAGTCACCAATGTGACCATGGAACATGAAAATGGGGAGAAAGGAGAAAAAGTTGAGAGCTTTACCTTAAAGCTCCAAGCTTTGATGTTGGGCTGACAACCACGAAAATGGAGGAATAAAGAAGAGCTCTACCAAGAAGAAAACTTGAAGACGGTGAGGAAAGAGCAATGGTTTAAGTTTGGCTTGAGCAAGGAAAAGCTTGAAAATCATCAATGGTGTTTGTGGGTGTGTAGCCGTATGGAGAAGAGAGGAAGAGAGTGAGAGGAAGAGAGAAATATTAGCGTGAATGAGAGAAAATGGGAGAATAAAAATGTAATATCCCTCTTAGCCAACCGTGCAGCACCAAAAAGGGAGGAGAGAGAAAAGTGGTTGGGAAGGAAACTTCCTAGAAGCTTCCCTCAAAGCTTCCTTGAGAAGCTTCGTGCGCTTCTCGATAAAGTACATAGTAAGCTTGTCTCCTTAATTAAATACATCTGACAGATGATTAATTACACTATTAGAATTATTTTCTCAGTGAATAAAAGTTACTGTTGATGAAATAATATTTTATTATTCATCAGACGATTTTATGATACAGTGATTTTATTTATCAAATAAAATCTCGTAAAATATAAACCTCGTAGACTATGTCCAGCCTCGGGTTAATAAGATCCCCCGTCGACACGTTGACAGTTCAAGGTTTACCAGCCTCAGGGAAAACATTTTCGCTTTCTTGGCTTCGCTCAGTGCACACGCAAAATGAGGAATATATTAAAATATTCATCGTTTCTAGAAAAATTCAAAAAAACTCTCAAAAATCATAAATATTATAAAATAATTATTTATAATAAAATAAATAATTTTTGGGATGTTACATGCGCTGCCCAACCCACCACCATGGCACCTCCATCCACAGTCGTCCTCAAGAACCAGAGCCGCCCCTTTGGTGTTGTGCGAACACTAGGTACACAAATCACCCTTTCATCACCTTTGAATCTGTTGATTTTGTTGACTATTCAAGTCTAATCCCAAAGGAAGGGTTTCAGAGAGTTTGATTTTTTTTCTCGAGTTTTTGTTTTTCAGTAAGAATTGTTTCCAAATTCGTCTGGATCCACTGCCATTTTAGAAGGTTAGTTCATAGCTTTCATTTCCCTATGTTGCTGGGTATAGAAAATGTTTCTTGTGGTGTTACAAGGGTGTGAAATCATGGATGTTAAGGGGGGTTTATTAAAAAAATTACATACAATACAATGATATTTTTTTTATTCAAGTTAATGATCAGTTGAGATGGTTTATATATATATGTATATATATAGAGAGAGAGAGAGAGTTGAGATTTGAATTTACTCAATGACTAAATCAGAAGTAAGCAAAGCTTCAATACAACTAGGAGCTTCCTCTAACCAAATACTAGTTTCAACATTTTTGGCTAAGGAAGCAAGAAAATTAGCAACAAAATTTCAAGTAATAGGAACATAGTAAGCTTTAAAACCTGTAAATTGAGTGTTTCATTCTTTGCATGCATAAATTGCATGCTTGGCAATTTTGCAGGAAAGAGAACCAAAGAAGGTGGCATTCTCTATTAGTATTATTTGGACAAATAATGATATCAGGAAGTAATCTGATCAAACTTATGCCCTGTTGGGATTTCCATTTTTTTCGTTTGGTTATATATGGCAAGGGTTTTGGTGCTTTTAATGTTGTTGGGAACAATTAGTTTCTGACAGAATTGCTGCACTGATAACTGGTTAACAATAAGCTTCAATAGGATTACTTGAAATGAAGGGTCTTTGTTCTCTTTATCTGATTTTTCTTTGTTTTCATCTATACAATTTTATGGGTCTGTTTAGATAATGTTCATATATGCTCTTTGTTTTCTCTGATGTATATTTGACTATAGCTCATAAGTTAAGTTACTTCACTGAACTCCTTTGGGAATTGAATGACTATTTTTGAGTTACAAGATTTTACTTTATTCTCCGTTTGCTCTATAATGTAATCCTTTTGATGGGTTTCCTAATGATATGAGTTGTCCTGATTTAGAGGGAATGCCTGTTTTTGATTCATTATTTCTGAAACTCTTAGAATGGGCCCTTATTCAAATTTACTATCAATTTTGCACTTAATTGTTCCTTGGGTTGTGATCTTCGTGTGTTTGGGTGTAGACTTGATACCCATTTTCAAAACTCAAGAGATTATGTTGCTAGTCCCTGTGTGTAGCACTTCTTAAAATAATAGTGGTGTCATTCGTGTTTTGCTTAAAGCTAATGTTATAGCTGAAAAGGAGATATGCATCTTATATACATTCAGACTATTTATGGTTGTTGTCTTCAGCTGAGAAATGGTTATGGAAAGTCAACTGAGGTGCTTAATTATATATATGCAATATAATTATATAAATAGGACTGCACTAGCCTAGAAGATTGTTAAGATGGCTCAAAAAAATTGGAAAAAGCCTAAGCAACATATAAGTAATTAATAAGCATAAAGAAAATCTTGATTTAGCTAATTTTTTAAAGCATAGATAAAAAGAATGAAAACAATCATTCACTATGAAGAAACTTATAGTCTATAGACTAGTATTGTAATGCTTACCTGTTCAAAATACAGGACCTTTGAACCATCCACTAGCTCTGTCTATTAAATTAGGATATTTTAATGATATTAATTCATAATTATGTAATTATGATTTTCCCAGTTTGTTTTTCGTGCTATTTATGATTTTCTTGAGAAATGACTTCTTTGTAGATGTGGGAAGATCTGATTTACAAGGCAAAAGAGGGAGGTCTAGATGTGATTGAAACTTATGTCTTTTGGAATGTTCATGAGCCTTCTCCTGGCAATGTACTTCATTCTCTCTCTTTTTTCGAGCCATTTTCCTGTTTTGCTCAATTTTCTTCCTGAATTGGTATTTAATTTGAGCTTTATTCTCTCTGTGTTGTGTATGCAATTCAATTCAGTACAATTTTGAAGGAAAGTATGATCTATTGAGATTTGTGAAGACAATATAGAAAGCAGGGCTATATGCTCATCTTTGCATTGGACCTTATGTTTATGCAGAATGGAATTTTGGGTACCTTCCATCTCTCATTCTCTTCCTACTCATTTTCTAATACAGAATTCTATCTTTCATTTTTTTTTAAATAACATTTCATCCTTTCATTTTCTTTAAATTGGTTGTTTATTTTTAACTTGAGGTTTTGGTCTTATGTCATGTTCGATTGTCCAATGATTTTTCCTTGTAATGTGCAGAGGATTTCCTGTTTGGCTGAAGAATGTTCCCGGCATAAGCTTTAGAATAGACAATGAACCTTTTAAGGTCTCATTTTTTTTCAAAATATTTTTCATTATTTACATAATGAAAACAATTACGGCATTCACTATGATATTTTTCTCAATATTAGGATCATCTTCAAAATTTCATCTGATGTATTATCTTCTTGTTCTATTTTGTCTCTTTTGCTTTTTTGGGGTACTTGACATTGAAGGTAACCCCTCCATACTATTACTCTTTTGATAATAAGTCAATCTTGTGTCTGCCTCTGCCATGGTTACTGCTTTGCATATCGTAAATTGTGTTCCATATTCAACTCATAATTATGTTATAGTTGTGGTCAGGTTGTGCATTTTCTGGTTTTGTAACTATTATGGAGTCATCCAAAGGAAGAGGCAAAACAAAGGGAAAAAGAAAGATGACAGAAAGCAACATTGAGGACAAGAAAGAGAATACGAGAAGTGGAGAAAAAGAGGACAATCTTCATCGTCTACTTCCATGCAATCCCGAAGAAAAAGTGGAGAAAAAGATGGGATAGTTGCTTCAATGAGAGAAGTGGCTCAGTCGTTGAAAGAATTCGTGCAAGCAACTAAAAAGAAGATGGAAGAGAAAGATGTTAAAGAAGTGATGAACGAGCTAGAGAAAATACCTGATCTTGATAACCCACATTGGTTGAAAGCTATTAATTGGTTGACAGAAAATCCAAATCAACTAGTAGTTGTGAAAGCTCTTCCATTAGAGAAGAAGAAGGATTACATCTTGGCTTTTATGTCTTGATACCAAGTTGAAAACATGCTGAGAGTTGATATTACTTTGTTTAATTACATATACACATGATGTTGGGTTCATATATTTGAGATCTTTGCAAAGCCTATACATAATGTTGGGTTCATATGTCTAATGAAAGTTGACTTGTTTTTAATGTAGCTTAAATCGTGTTATTTTATTTTTATTGATGAGGTATAAGTTTGTACTCCTAATGGTATAAGTTGTACTTATAGATTATCTATGAAAAAATGGTATATTAATCTTTTCATTTTATGCAGAGTATATTTTATATTTTAGTTTTATTGTGTGCTTTCATAGCACTATAGTCTTGAAATAATTGAATGTAGGAGTTTTAAATTTTAATCCAAACAAAAATCAAACCAAAAAATCAAAATCTAATCAAAGCTTAATAAAATTTATGAAAACATGTTATATAATATTTATTTTGTTTTGTAAAATATTGTATTGAAATCTCAATTTTACAAAAATATCTTAAAATTTTTTTTTACAAAAGTCTGCAATTGAATTGCTTTATCCAAATAAGGAATTTGAAATTCAAGGGAATTTAATTGCTTTATCCAAACAAAATATTTTGTAAATGAAGGGAATTAAATTGATGTAATTAAAATTACTTGAATTTCAAATACCATAAAATTTTAAAATACCTTATCCAAATACAACCTTAGTGTCACCATTCTTTACAACCTTGATTTCATTATTTCCCAGTTTAGAAAATAAATCATACAAATCACCGGGGGCCTTCCTATTATTTGTCATCCTATTGCTTTCTCGAAGTTTGCCTTTACTCTATCCATGGACATTTCATTGTCACACAAAGGGCCTCCCTTGAATTAGCTTCACATCCACATTTCATTGTCACTTCATTTTTCGTGAGATCTTTTTTTTTTAAGATTATTGTGGTTGTTTTAAATATAATTTGTGTCAAAGGAAGAATCTAAAAGAGGGGGTCTTATGAAGTTGGAATTTTTGTGTATATACATAAACAACGTAGGATCATTTTTTTTTTGTTTCACATTGACATAAACATTATTGGTTCTATTTTGGACTAAATTCTCTGATAGCCCAACAAGGAGCAACCCGGCTTGTCCAGGATGATTCTCGGCCCACGTCATACATTACCTAGAGGCATAAGAGCTCTCAACAAATTGGTAGAAAATCTCTCTAACCAATCCCTCGTTTATAGAAATCATCACCAGTGGTAATTATTATCCATTAATACCCACTTCAAACATGATTTTCCTATTCTTTTGATACCTCTTAAGCATGACACACCTATAAATACTGGGCTAAGCCACAAAGATATATATCTTAACCTCTAAACACTACTTATCTTGTGTATAATCTAACTTGAATATTGGAGTGCCTTTATGTCACCCCTCGCACCATTGTCATTGTCACTGTACTATAGAAGAAATCACCACTCTCTGTAACACTCTCCGAAGGGCATTACATTTCAAGCCAACTCCTTTTAATTTTTTGCTCAAGTTATAAAATATTTAATATTATAAAATATGAGTTTCAAAATTTCTTTTTCGCGGATAACATAAACTTACCGAATTTTAGAAACACAAGACATAAGAACTGAGTAATATACTTTACATATAAACAAAGTTTACCATAATCATAAGTACATCATACTTACATACCCAAAAAGCATAAACATCTAACATAACTAACCTAGACTGGCCCAAGTTCACAATACCCAAAGAAAAAAGTCCTCCTCAGAAGACAAATTCCCTAGTTGGGAATGTCTCGACAGATAGAAATCTGAGCAGAAAATACTACAGAGTCCTCCCTAGGAGTATAGTGAAGATCATTCCACAACTCCCTGATAGGTATAACAAACTCTACATATACAGCAACAAAAGAAAAAGTAGTGACCCCATGGCGGGTCCTACTTACGGACAGAGTAATGTCACCATAAAACTCTACATGTTCTGTGTCCTAATGGACACGCCAAGCATCAACGCCTTCAAGAAACTATAGTCTAACGAAACTCTGAAGATTCTGCCTTGTCGCTATCGCAGTCTTCTCAAAACATAAATATAGAACAGAACAAACAGAATAATATAATAAAGAGGTGAGATTCCCTACATTAATACCATCATGGCAGCATAGAGACAATAATGACAATAATGCAATTCATCATAGCAATATCACAGAACAACAGGTATAATCATGTTATCGACTAACATATAATTTAACGATATATATCACATTATAAGAATACTAATCATACCACAAAAATAAGTATACTGACTATGCCACAACAATATGTACACTAACTATGCACATGCACAATGTGTATACTGACCATTCTTATGCACAATGCACACATTTCCTACTCAATGGAGCTAAACACAATTTCAGAGAGAATGATTCAGAAGATATGTCTATACATCATCTGCCTCAATTCAAGTGCTATACAATTTTCTCAGTGTATACACCATGGCTTGTACAAGACATTCTACGCCAGATCGTGAATAGAGCAGTATCTCGTCGAGATCGTTCGATGTGTTAGCAACAGTCACCACGACAAAGTAGAGCTACTAACTGGCCACCTGTGGGATACCCGCGCCCCGACGCCTCCAAGGTCATTCATAGACCTTTACTAACGCAATTCGCACCTGCACGAAGGTGTAATTCATCTCTTAGGCAACAATAGCCTTAACAGACACCATCTGACAAATAATGCATGATCAATGACTCAATGCAATATCCTAAGCCACCATCGGCTACAATCAAACATTAATATATCTGGGTCCAGTACATCGGTCCTACAGCAAACTTACTGTTCTTCTCAATCGCGAAGCACTTTTATCGCATTTTCACAATCGCATAACAATTTTGTTACGTCTTCAAATTACGTAATATTTTTCTAACGTTTCCTCAATCGCGTAAAGATTTTAAAATATTTTCTTAATCGCGTAGCTAAAACTCATCATTTTTAAATCACGTAAGAGTTTTTCTACGTATTTTCAATCGCGTAACCATTTTATTAACATTCTAAGCTCAATTTAAAACTTTTCTCACTAATCCACCTCTAATTAATATTTCCAAACATTTTTCACAAAACTTAGATTTATTTTCATTAAATCAAGATACTACAAAAATCCTTCTCCATTACTCTTATTAAATAAGATACTTTAATTTCAAAATATCATTCCAACTTTATTTTCATACTAAGGCCGAAAATCACTCTTTGTTCATAAAAACTTTCTTAAATTAAAATATTTGAAACTCCAACTCTCCTTAAAAATCATTTCCATTGATATAGCCAAAAGTCATTACTCCTTAAATTATAAAATTGCATTCATCTTCTTTTTAACTTGTAAATCATTTAATCCTAATTTAGTCCCCAAATCATCTAAGTAATATTTTCGAACATTCTTTCCATAACTTTTATTATTCTAATTCTAAATAAAATCATTTCTATTTAACTTATCAAAAATCACCTTAGATAAAATATTTCAAATCTCCAAATTACTTCTCAATCCTATTTCCATTGTATTGGCCGAAATTCACCATTTTATTTAATGATAAATATTTGTTCATTTTCATTTTTATTTTGTGATTCCTTAATTAAATTTTTTATCACTAATCACCTAGGTTAGCATTTAATAAATCATTTTTGCATAGGTTAACCCATTTTGTGGGCATAAAGGCCGTGAGCCTCTTGGTCTTTAGAATCAAAAATTCCTTTCCTCTCAATTACAATTTATAGCATACGACATAACTTTAAGCATCATAAACCTACTATATCAAGTTCATGCAAATATCAAAGTAATAAAAATCATATAGAACAAATAAATACAAATCACACAATTACACACATATGGTGAATAAATCCTCACATGGATCCATCACCTTCATACAATTTTGTGTCACTCACCACCATAATTGGTTGATGAGGTTATCTCTCTCTTACCTTAGATGTATTCTCCTTGCTCCTAGTAAGATCCTTTGTTTCAACTTCCTCCATCAAGTAGCTCTTAGAATCAAAATAAACATAAATATATTAACATCCAAGGCTAGATTAAGACAACCATAGATTAAATATGGTCTTAGAATTTCAAGAATCAAATAAGAAATCAAGTTTCAAGAACTTTACCTTAGAACCCTAGAACTTGAACTTAAAAATCAAGTTTGAAAATGGTTGAACTAAGGCTTGATCACAACATCAAAATTGCTTAGGATGATGTTTAGAATCAAGTGATATGTTTGGTTTGAATTATGAGAGGTTAGAAGGTGATTTTGGGTATTGAGGCTGTGAGATGAGGAAGAGAAAATGAGAGAAAATGATGTTTAGCTTTTGCATGAAAGATGATAGCTTTGAAAATGTGATATTTTCTCTCTCCTAAAGCCCTTATGGCTATGAGATACAAGGAGAGTGAGAGAGATATTTTAGTTTACTACAACCCCTTACAACCATTGATTCAATCAAGGGTGGTAATCCAAAGCTTTCCCTCTAAGCTTGTTTCTAATTGGTTGTTCATAAAGATGTTATAACCATAATCTTTGACCAACCAAGATATTTTCTAGATATTTTCCACTATTTTTCAATGGATAAATGCTACTGCTAGTTATTATTCAATGGATAATAACATTATCCAATGGATAATAGAATGCAACAAAAACTCAGATACAGAAAATTTTTGTCAACTGTTTCTAGTTTTAGGTTTAGTAAGTTGCCTCGGCCCCGTATTAACAATCCAAAACTTTCTGATCCTGGAAAAAATTTTATTTTTCTGGGCCCACCTCAAACACATACACAACCTAAAATAATATTAAAATAATTTAAAAAATTTCAAATATGATAAAACTCATAAATATCAAGAAAAATGAAAAATCAGGGTTTTACAACTCTTCCCCTCTAAAAAGAATTTCGTCCCCAAAATTATCTTACCTTTGAACAACTACAAATATTACTCCTTCATTTGTCTTCTAGTTCCCATGTTGCATCTCCCATCACATCGTTCCAGATTACCTTTACTAAAGCAATTCCTTTTCCTATAAATTGTTCCACTCGCCTATCTTTGATCTTAACAAGAATTGTTTCATAGGTCAAGTTCTCTTTTTAATTGTACTGTATCTGGTGCTATGACATGGGTTGAATCAAAAATATATTTTCTCACTTGAGATACATGGAAAACATTATGAGGGTTAGAAAGAAAAATGGTAAAGTTATTCAGTAGATTACCGAACCTATCCGACAAAGAATTTGATATAGTCCAATAAATTTAGAAGTGAGCTTTCTGTATTCAAATCCAAAAATCTCAATCTCAAGGAACACTAAAGTTTTATTGGAACAATATAACAAGATATGGTTAGTAGATAACCAATCCATTCCTGAAATCATGTCTTTTTATAAAAGAGATAAACAAATCGAATTGGCAGAAAGGTTCCGATTTCCAACAGTAATAGGATAGTTTAAGTAGACTTGTGTAGTAATAATAGGCTTAGAAATGGGAAATAGTAATATTCAAGTCAAAAGGAAATGATAACACAGATAAACTCAAATTGGTTCATACAGCCATAGGCAACAAAAGAATAGGTCGCCCTTGAGTCAAACAGTACAATTAAAGACTTACTTCCTATAGTACAATCTCACTTGATAAGATCCTCAGATTAGGAGGTTTCTTCTCTACTCATCGTGTAGACTCTTCCTCCTGCTTGAGGTCTCGAAGCATGTACGTTACTCATGGAAGGCTCCGTCTTTGGTTGTGTATAGTCTCTAGAAAAGTGTCCAAGCTCCCCGCATCTAAAATAGATAATCCCCTTAATTGTACACTCCTTTGTCAAGTGATCTTTTCCACACTTCCAACATTTTGATGCCGATGCTACAGTCTGATCGAATCTGTTGCCACTATTATTTCCTCCAACTGTTTGTTGTTGCTGTTGATTCCCCGGTGGTCGTGAATACGGTTCTTAATGGAATCGGTTGCCATTACCATTACTTCATCTTTGGAACTAAGATGGTCCAAAGTTATAATTTTTGGTATCGCGAGACTGATCTAACTCCTCTATTCGACGACACTTGTCAAGCAAAACTGGGAATTGCTCAATTCCTAGAGGCAGCACTGCACGCTTCAAATCGTGCCTCAGACCTTCTTCAAACTTTCGGTATTTCTACTCCTCGTCAGGCTGTAGTTGGAAATACCTCGAGAACTTTGACAGGCTCTCAAACTTTGTAACATACTCTCCGACCGTCATTTTTCCTTGTCGTAGACCAAGGAATTCCATTTCCTTAGCATGCCTTACACTGGTTGGAAAATATTTTTCCAGAAACTTGTTCTTGAAAAGTCCCCACGTAATCACCCTTCCTTCAGCTTCTAGTAGTCATTGTGTTCTGGTCCACCAGTCTTCTCCGTCTCCAACGAGCATGAAGGTAGCATAAGTTACCTTTTTATCATCAGTACAAACAATTCCTCTGAAAATCTTTTCCAGCTCATTGATCCAAAGATTTGCCTTCTCTGGATCAAACTCCCCTTTAAACTGCGGCAGGTTGTTATGACGAAACTCTGATAGATTTTGAGCTTCTACGGTCTCTTCATGTTGTTGGGTAGCTCTTTGATTCTGTTGTATAATGACATCCACCATCCTTTGCATCGTTGCCGCTGCCGCTGCCACATTCATACTATCATTGTCACATCCTATTTTCGTATGTGCACCTTGACCACGAGCCATTGTCTTCCTTCTACGTCAAACTAACCATAATACAATGAAAACTAAATGTAACCATTTCAAACAAGGTTGTCTCCTTTCGGAAACCAAACAAAGAGAAACACAGCATAAATAAGACAAACCTAACCACAAACCCAAAAGACTCGAACTTGAGCTCTGATACCAACTAATGTAACACCCTCCGAAGGGCATTACATTTCAAGCCAACTCCTTTTAATTCTTTGCCCAAGTTATAAAATATTTAATATTATAAAATATGAGTTTCAAAATTTCTTTTTCGCGGATAACATAAACTTACCGAATTTTAGTAACATAAGACATAAGAACTGAATAATATACTTTACATATAAACAAAGTTTACTGTAACCATAAGTACGTCATACTTACATACCCAAAAAGCATAAACATCTAACATAAGCAACTTAGACTGGCCCAAGTTTACAATACCTAAAGAAAAGAGTCCTCCTCAGAAGACAAATTCTCTAGTTGGGAATGTCTCGACAAATAGAAATCCAAGCAGAAAATACTACGGAGTTCTCCCTAGGAGTATAGTGAAGATCATTCCACAACTCCCTGATAGGTATACCAAACTTTACATATACAGCAACAAAAGAAAAAGTAGTGATGCCATGGCAGGTCCTACTTACGGACAAAGTAATGTCACCACAATACTCTATATGTTCTATATCCCAATGGACACGCTAAGCATCAACGCCTTCAAGAAACTGTAGTCTAACGAAACTATGAAGATTCTGCCTCGCTGCCATCGCCTTCTTTTCAAAACATAAATATAGAACAAAATAATACAATAAAGAGGTGACATCCCTTACATCAATACCATCATGGCAGCATAGAGATAATAATGACAATAATGCAATTCATCATAGCAATATCACAGAACAATAGGTATAATCATGTTATCGACTAACATATAATTTAACGATATATATCACATTATAAGAATACTGATTATACCAAAAAAATAAGTATACTGACTATGCCACAACAATATGTACACTAACTATGCACATGCACAATGTGTATACTGACCATTCTTATGCACAATGCACACATTTCCTACTCAATGGAGCTAAACACAATTTCAGAGAGAATGATTCAGAAGATATGTCTATACATCATCCGCCTCAATTCAAGTGCTATACAATTTTCTCAGTGTATACATCATGGCTTGTACAAGACATTCTACGCCAGATCGTGAATAGAGCAGTGTCTCGTCGAGATCGTTCGATGTGTTAGCAACAGTCACCATGGCAAAGTAGAGCTACTAACTGGCCACCTGTGGGATACCCGCGCCCCGACGCCTCCAAGGTCATTCATAGACCTTTACTAACGCAATTCGCACCTGCACGAAGGTGTAATTCATCTCTTAGGCAACAATAGCCTTAACAGACACCATCTGACAAATAATGCATGATCAATGACTCAATGCAATATCCTAAGCCACCATCGGCTACAATCAAACATTAATATATCTGGGTCCAGTACATCGGTCCTACCGCAAACTTACTGTTCTTCTCAATCGCGAAGCACTTTTATCGCATTTTCACAATCGCATAACAATTTTGTTACGTCTTCAAATTACGTAATATTTTTCTAACGTTTCCTCAATCGCGTAAAGATTTTAAAATATTTTCTTCATCGCGTAGCTAAAACTCATCATTTTTAAATCACGTAAGAGTTTTTCTACGTATTTTCAATCGCGTAACCATTTTATTAACATTCTAAGCTCAATTTAAAACTTTTCTCACTAATCCACCTCTAATTAATATTTCCAAACATTTTTCACAAAACTTAGATTTATTTTCATTAAATCAAGATACTACAAAAATCCTTCTCCATTACTCTTATTAAATAAGATACTTTAATTTCAAAACATCATTCCAACTTTATTTCCATACTAAGGCCAAAAATCACTCTTTGTTCATAAAAACTTTCTTAAATTAAAATATTTGAAACTCCAACTCTCCTTAAAAATCATTTCCATTGATATAGCCAAAAGTCATTACTCCTTAAATTATAAAATTGTTTTCATCTTCTTTTTAACTTGTAAATCATGTAATCCTAATTTAGTCCCCAAATCATCTAAGTAATATTTTCTAACATTCTTTCCAAAACTTTCATTATTCTAATTCTAAATAAAATCCTTTCCATTTAACTTATCAAAAATCACCTTAGATAAAATACTTCAAATCTCCAAATTACTTCTCAATCCTATTTCTACTATATTGGCCGAAATTCACCATTTTATTTAATGATAAATATTTGCTCATTTTCATTTTTATTTTGTGATTCCTTAATTAAATTTCTCATTACTAATCACCTAGGTTAGCATTTAATAAATCATTTTTGCATAGGTTTACCCAATTTGCAGGCACAAAGGTCGTGAGCCTCTTGGTCTTTGGAACCAAAAATTCGTTTCCTCTCAATCACAATTTATAGCATATGACATAACTTTAAGCATCATAAACCTACTATACCAAGTTCATGCAAATATCAAAACAATAAAAATCACATAGAACAAATAAATACAAATCACACAATTACACACATATGGTGAATAAATCCTCATATGGATCTATCACTTTCATACAATTTCGTGTCCCTCACCACCATAATTGGTTGATGAGGTTAATCTCTTTCTTACCTTAGATGTAGCCTCCTTGCTTCTAGTAGGATCCTTTGTATCAACTTCCCCCACCAAATAGCTCTTAGAATCAAAATAAACATAAATATATTAACATCCAAGGTTAGAGTAAGACAATCATAGATCAAATATGGTCTTAGAATTTTAAGAATCAAATAAGAAATCAAGTTTCAAGAACTTTACCTTAAAACCCTAGAACTTGAACTCAAAAATCAAGCTTGAAAATGGTTGAACTAAGGCTTATTAGTCATGGCAACCATTACCCAAGAGGGGGGGTGAATTGGGTATTAAAAACTTTTCACAAAAGCTCTTAAAATAAACACAAATATTTAATTTATTAAATAAAAGAGAAGAAATTACGAGAAGAAGAATAAAAGCTTTAAGAATAGCAAATAAATAAATGCGCAATAATATAAAATTACGTAAAATAAAGAGATTGAGAAGAGAGAAGCAGGCACGATATTTATCCTGGTTCGACCACCAACCCACTTGTGGTCTACGTCCAGTCCTCGAAAATAATTCGAGATTTTTTACTATGTATACAAGCTTCAAGGTGCTTACAACCGTTACATAAAAGAGTACTTTTCACACATAGAGAAACTCTACCCTTGTGCTAAAGTCTCAGCCTGCAGGGATACCTCACCCTTATACAAACCTTGAAGGGATACCTCACCCTTATACAAATCTTGAAGGATACCTCACCCTCAATACAGAAGAATAGAAATATAGATGAAGAGAAAACTCTCACAAAGAGTAGATGATACAATTTGAAGCTCTATGAAGCTCTCTAAGGATATCTCAAATGTTGGCGAAAAAGAGCACAGAAATTTGGTATAATATGTATCACAAAATAAAGTAAGAAAAAAATTATTTCAGATAAATGGGTGGTACTAAAAGATGTCCCAAAAACATGTAT
This sequence comes from Ormosia semicastrata, assembly GCA_029884595.1. Classification (NCBI taxonomy): domain Eukaryota; kingdom Viridiplantae; phylum Streptophyta; class Magnoliopsida; order Fabales; family Fabaceae; genus Ormosia; species Ormosia semicastrata. The sequence continues at coordinate 21,872,914 of JAQQTO010000060.1, forward strand.
TTATAGTGTTCTAAGAAAAAGAGCCATTGGGTATAAATTAATATCACATTAAAAGCCTTTGAAAATAGCCGTTGGATTTTGGGCGTGTGTATTCGAATACCTCTTTGGTTATTCGAATACATCTTCGGAAACACGTTCAGGAACGTTTTCTGGGCTGTGGTATTTGAATACCACATCCTGTATTCGAATACTCCTTTAAAAAACTCGTTCAGGAACATTTTCTGGGCTGTGGTATTCGAATACCACATCCTGTATTCGAATACACCTTTCTGATTTGAAAAATTGACTTTAAATTGTCATGACTTCTTTATTTATTATCCGTTTAAAGCAAATGACCAGTCATTGGAAAGATCTTTGAGTCTATTTTCAAATGAAAGAATTTCAAAACAAAACTCAAAGTATTTTGAAAGATATGATCAAAAGAGTGACCAAAGGTCAGTTTTACAAAACTCAAACTTGGTTATTTTTCATAAATTTGAACTACCACCATAACTAGCTTTTCAAAACTTGTTTGTTAGACATTTTAACATATGAAAACCATTTGTAAAGATTTTAAAAAATATATTTGAGATATCCATAAGGCTTCTTACATAAAGACCCTAAGTCCTAAAAGCTATACCATTTAATCTTCTTTTGGACTTGGTCTTTGACATGACTTTGATGTTATCAATACCTTTATGAAATATCCATTCACATTCTCCTTGTGTTGAGCTTAATTAAGATCTTTTACTTTCTTGTTGCAATGCTCACTCTTGGTATTTGGACTATCCTACAAAGTATTGCTCACTTAAACAAGCATAATTAGTCCAAATTCATAATTCAATATCTTCATATGCATGATTCATAAATGTATAACTCTAGTTAGTTTAACATGCATATAAGACTTTCATAGACACATCCAAATAAGATATTTATCAATTACTAATGGATATGCTCTATATAGGATGTAACAAAGAACATAAGCAAAGTATTCTTTTTGTCTTGTATTTGTCATCATCAAAACTTAACATATAAAATCATTTGGGGCAAACTTATATCCACAAGGCTTGATCACAATATTAAAGTTGCTTAGAATGATGTTTAGAATCAAGTGGTATGTTTGGTTTGAATTATAAAAGGTTGGAAGGTGATTTTGGGTAGTGAGGCCGTGAGATGAGGAAGAGAAAATGAGAGAAAATAGTGTTTAGCTTTTGCATGAAAGATGATAGCTTTGAAAATGTGATATTTTCTCTCTCCTAAAGCCCTTATGGCCGTGAGATACAAGGAGAGTGAGAGAGATATTTTAGTTTACTACAACCCCTCACAACCATTGATTCAATCAAGAGTGGATATCCAAAGCTTTCCCTCTTAGTTTGTTTCTAATTAGTTGTTCATAAAGATGTTATAACCATCATCTTTGACCAACTATGATATTTTCTAAATATTTTTCAGAAACTATTACTCAATGGACAAAGGCTACTGCTAGTTATTGTCCAATGGATAATAATATTATCCAATGGATAATAGAATGTAACAAAAACTCAGATACAGAAAATTTTCGTCAACTGTTTTCAGTTTCGGGTTTAATAAGTTCTCCCGGCCCCGCATTAACAATCCAAAACTTTCTGATTCAGGAAAAATTTTATTTTTTCCGATCCGCTTCAAACACACATACAGTCTAAAATAATATTAAAATAATTTAAATAATTTAAAAATTCACAAAAATTCACAAAAATTCACAAATATTATAAAACTCATAAATATTAAGAAAAATAAAAAATCAAGATGTTACACTCTCAATTACTCACAGGCATTTTCAAGTTATCCTCTTAAGTCTGTTAAGAATTTTTTGTCTATATACAGAAACAACGTAGGAGCATTTTTGGTTTCACATTGGCTAAGGCATTATTGGTTCAGAGTCAATTTTTTATAGACTTAAATTCTTTTTCATCTTTTTAGCGAGCTTTTTTTTTTTTAAGATTATTGTGGTTGTCTTTAATATAATTTGTGTGAAAGTAAGAATAATTTTAATAGAAATGGGAGGATTGAGAAAAAAAAATTGAGTGTACAGTGCTAAATTATATAAATTAGGATGAATGGAATGTACAAAGAGACCAATAATGTAAGGGGTAAAATGCATTTGACCCATATAAAAGTAATAATGGGATAGATGGGTGGCAAACAAATCTTTCCTTATTTCACACCTCTTAATCCAATTAGCTTGCAGATGTTATGCATAGGCTCTTAACTGGTAGATAAATATTTGCAATTAATTTGACTACATGAATATGATATACCTAGTTATGCATCTAGCTGCGGTGATTTTCATCAATAAATTAGATAAAAATATGTCATTTGTAGGGTGAAATTGCCTAAATATGCTCAAGTATGCTTTGTAAAATGTCGGCATCAGTCTAGCATGTTATTTATTATAGGCTTTTTTTTATCCTTAAACTAATTTATTTGTAAAAAAATAAAAATTTGATCAGACTCAAAAGTTTATTTAAATGTTTACATTAAATGAAGGCTTTTAAATAAGTAAAAAAACTAAGTGATGTTTGGTTTGTTTTCTATTTTTATTTTTAGTGTATATATTTTTATTAATAATTATAAAAATATCACATTATTTTTACTTTGTTACCTGTTTTTAAATTTTTGTGAAAGAAATGGTAAAAGCAAGAAAATGTGATTTTTATTATTTCCTTTATAAAAGTTTAAAACTGAAAAAACAAAATGAAAACAACATAATATTTTTATAAATATTAGTGAAAATATATAAAAAGAAAAAAAATAGAAAACAAACTAAATGTCCCTTAAGACTTTCTAATTTTAAAATAAGTATAACCTTTAATAAAAGTATTACATTTTATATAAAATAAATATATTATATTAATATGTAATTAATAAATTAAATTTTATGTTGACAAAAAAAATAAATTAAATGTTACAAATTTTAAATTATATATTTATATAATAAATGAATAGACTTGTCTAATAAATTAAAATTATCTTTCAAAAAGCCTAAAGCTTAATATGTTTAATTAAATAGATATTTTAACAAACATAAATGTAACTTGTTTGTTAAATAAATTAGACTAAAATAAACAAATAATAAATTAGACAATAGCCCCAATAATCCACTTTAATTATGCCCACCCGTAGTCATCCTGGCGTAAGTTGGGATTGATGAAAATTGAAATAGGATTCCCAGGAGTAATCAATTTTTCAAATGCCTAGAGAAATATAATGTTTTTTATTTTTATTTTTTGTCTGCTATTCAGAAATTCAAAGAAGAGGGGCGAGGGCCAAGCCCAACCTAGCACCAGCACACTAGAGTATGTATGGACATAAGTCCTTATCTTAAAATTTCTCTTTTTTTGAAAGTATAGACCACTATGCTAGACCAAGTGACAAGTTGACCCATATTCATGGGCCAAGTAGGGGAGCTAGGGTCCAATAATCAATGACATAAAAGTAGAGTACCGCCAAAAAGATTTCTGGGTCATTAACATTACTAATTTTTTGGTGTTTTGGTTTAGATAGCATCCTCTCATTTGATAGATGAGAGGAGACTAATATTTTAAAATATAATCATGTACTTAAATAAAAATATTTTTTAGTAATATTTTTTTATATATATAAATTTTAAAATTAAATCTAAAATTATATATTTAAAAGACTCAGATTAATAACATTATTAATTAATTTAACCCAATTAATCCGTAACTCAAAAATCTTCTCACGTCATTGTCAAATTTATTTAATTTTAAAAGGTTGTTTGGACCTAGCATACATTAGTCTTTTCATTCCATGTATTTGTGAAGAACCAATTATAACAAAAAAATTAAGTTGTTATACAAAGTTCTAAAATTAATGCTTTTATTTATATCAAGATACTATTAATTTTAGAAAGAAAACGAAAATAAAATCTACTTGAAGCTGAAACCAAATTGAACCTTCAGTTAGAGCGTGACTTTCATTTGATCAGCTAAGACACATCATTTCACATTTGGAAGTGATGTTAATCACATCTCTTAATGCTTTTGGGCTTTTCTGGTTTTTTTTTATATGTAAATTTTAGTATTCAAAAATCACATTAGATCTTGATTAATTTAAAGTCAAGTTAGGTTAAATTATAAAAATATAAAACTCTCTCAATATTAATTTTTTTTATTCATAAGATTTAAACTTAAAATTTTATTTAAAAAATATATATTAAATCACTTGAATTAACTAAACGTTAGTTGTGACTTTTCATGTTAGCACATTAGACTTGAGACGTGATCAAATCATCAGCGATATTCTTTATGTATACATGTCCTTGAAAAACAAAAAAGAAATAAAGAAACACCAACTCACCAAGTAATTCTTTCTGTACACTGTTTATTTAAGGTAATGATTATTCCCCCATTTACATCTTGGATTTGGACTACTGTTGATAGAAGATGAAGCTACCTGATCAAACCTTCAAATTTCAACTCAATTTTTACTTCTCAACTTCTAAGGGGTTTTAATTTACATATTGCTCTAATTCTAGTCTATTTTACATTGATATACATTGCTTATCGCTATCAGAGAATTTACATACAAAATAAAACTCGTGCAACCCCCAAACCAACGCCAAGGAGGACAACAATATGTTAGCTTTTTTTTTAATAAACTAATATAAATCATATTATAATTTTATAAATTCAGATTATTTAAATGACAAAATTATTAAAATATTTTGTTTAATTCAAATTGTCATCAATATTATTATTGGACTTGTTGTTATTAAAGCATTACTTATATAAATTTTTTTTTATGGATCCTGCATATGAGTTTATTATCGTAGGTAAGTTTAACTCATTTTAATTATTCTATATATATAAGGAGAGACCCTTATTCCTAGTCACTCTAGTACATACAGTTACTCCATTAATACTGACACGTGAATGACTACTCTGGAATAGGAAAAATATCTCTTCCTCATCGAAATTGGTTTTAAAGGTTTCAACCATGACATCTTCATTGATACCTTTTCAAGGTAACCCTATAGCTCATTATATATTTTGATATGTTATAAATTTTGGAATAAATAAATCTGGGAAATTTAGTAGTTTGTATCATAGCGATTTTAATCACAATTATTGTAACGCCTCGATTTTCTTTTATTTTTGGTTTATTTGTGATTTCTGTGATATTGTGAATTTTTGTAATTTTTGTGGATTTTTATGAATTATTTTAATTATTTTAATATTATTTAAAAAAAATTGGACTGTTGTAACGGGCCCAAGAGATCTTACTAAACCCAAAACCAGAGACAGTTTTTGAAGTTTTCATTGTCTGAGATTTTATCCGACAGATAAAATTTGGGTACGCTCTATTAACCATTAGACAATAAATATCAATTTTGTTAACTGTAACTTTTGTCTATTGGATAATAGCTTTTAGTAAAGATCTAGTAGATTGTTTATATCTAATCACATTTTTCTAGAGTTTTCTCTTGATGACAACACCCTTGAGACCCACATGACATCACCTTTTGACTTTTTGGACTAATAAGAAGGAAGCTTCCTAAGGAAGCTTTGAGGAAGCTTCCTAAGGAAGCTTTGAGGAAGCTTGTTGGAGAAGCTTTGGACACTCTCCCAAGAGAGAAAGTGCACGGCCAAGGGGAGCCAAAGAGGCTTCTAGAGTAAGCTTCATTAAACTCATTTTTATCATTTTTCATTCATCTCTCATCAACCAAAAAGCTACACACCTTTCTCTCTCACTTTTTCCTCTCATTTTCTCTCCACCAAGCTCACGACCACACCCCCTCAACCCACTCTCCAATCTTCTTTAATTTCAACCATCCACATTTCTTGAATTTAAACCTCATTCTAAAACACTTTGGTGTTATGATATTGATCTTCTTCATCTATTTTCAAGTGCTTCTTCAAGTTAGGGCTTGAAAGATTTCAAGGTGAAATTTCTCTATCTTCATTCTTCTTTTCATTTTCTTCTTTCTAAGATCATGATTTTGATCCATGGTCATTCTATTTCAAGCCTTAGATGTTGATCTTTGTGTATGTTGTTTTTGTTTTGAAGAGCCTATTGGAAGAGAAAGTTTGATTGAAGAAGACATCCAAGAAGTGGTTAGTCATCATCTAAGGTAAGAAGGAGATTACTCTCATTAACCTTTCATGGTGGTGAGAAACGATTTGTTGTATTGAAGGTGAAGAACCCATGTGAGGGTTGTTCACTTGGTTGTATGGATTTTGGTGGTTTAGTACTTATTTGCTTTATATGATCTTATAGCTTGATGTTGTGCAAAACCTTGGTTGAGTAAAAATTTTGATGATTAATTTAACATCCCAAAAATTACTTATTTCATCGTAGATAGTCATTTTATAATATTTATGATTTTTGGGAATTTTTGTGAATTTTTTCGGAAACGATGAATTTTTAATATATTTCTCGTTTTGCATGCACACTGAGCAAAGTCAGTGTAACACCTAGAAATGATTTGTTTCATCATGAATAGGGATGGAAATAGGCCAGCCGGCCTGTCAAGGGCCTGTGGCCTGGCCTGTTTTAGGCCTGGCCTGACTTCGCCTATTTAAAAAATGAGCTAGGCTCAAGCCTTTTTAAAAGCCTGTTTTATTTAATAGACCAGGCTTGGCCTCTTAACAAAGCCTGTTAGGCCTATTAAATCGGCCTATTTATACTTATTCATAAATATATTAAAAAAATTAAATTATGGTTAAAGATGGAATCGAACTCAGCAAAAAATAGTAATATAGACACTCTAACTTAGTTATTGTAGTTATAATTATATATTTTATTCTTTTATATTTACATAATTACATTATATCATTTTTGTTAACTCTTACTGTTTTACAGATCTGATCAGTGATCACTTCCTAGGTTTCTTACTTCCTAAACCCTCTCATTCGTTCCTCTCAGACTCAGTCGCCGCCTCAACCTTTCGCGCTCCCCTTCCTCCAACCGCTTCTCCTTCGTCGTCGCCCCCAACCACACCGTCCACGATGCCTTCCACGGACCACCACCACCGCCTCTCTTGGACCCACCACGTTACCTGCGACGTCGAGGAGTTCGAGCGCGTCTCCCACGAGCGCAGGCTCTTCATCAACAACATCGGGTCCGGATCCTTCGAAATTTCTACCAGGTAAGAACATGAACACCACAGATGTTCCCATTTTTGTGATGAGAAGTCTGAGTTAGTGAAGAATTTTTTGTCTAAATAATAGAATTGTTTGGTTAAATTTGAACTGTCGCTTGTAGATGATTTTTCAAGCTTTGTTCGCCTGTTATTGATACATATATGCTTTGTTATACACTTGAGAAAGTTTTATTTGTCTAAATAATAGGCCTTTCCTTGCACAGTCATAATGGCAACAGCTCTCACAGTGGAAACTTTGATTTTAGTGACTGATCTCTTAACAAAATGACCTCTTTTATCTTTTCTTTTTTCATTTTTGCCTAAAATTTGGAGTTGGGAATTTGAATTGAGAGAATTTGGTGATTTCTTATTGTCTTGGTGGGTTTGTAGAACAAAGGGGAAATTGCATCTGCTGCAGTCCATAAAATGCTTGTAATTAAGAAGTTTTATGAGATCATATGCAATGACTTGAGGTTTGTAAGTTTCAGGTGCAAGTGTGATAATGTGTTTTTTTTTGTAATTGTTTACTTAATTGTATAATTTATTTTTTGGTCATTATCTTTTGGGTGATATAAGAGTTTGAAAACTTACTTGCTTTTGTTCAGCTTGAGACATACATCTTGCGAGGTCTAAGATATATCTTCCATGTAACACTGTTTTGGGGGTTTGATTCAATGTTCAATGATTCATTGTCCTTCCAACATTTGTCTTGCCGTGTACTTAACTCTGTTGTTTTATATAGCAAATTATACTTATGTCAAGTTACTTTGTTTAATGGCTCTTATAGGATTTATCTATAATAATGGTTTATAATGGTAGTTTCTTTTACTTCCTACAGACCATTATGCTTGGTAGGGCATATGTCACTAGATAATGAAACAAGACTATACCATCAAGGCATTAGAGTTAGGCATGTATCTGGGCATGTAGCAGCTGACTATTTTGCACTTAGTTATTTTGTTTGGATTATTCTAAACTTCTAATTGCTAATTTAGCCCGCATGGGGTAAGAGGAGAAAAGCATGTATATGGTTGCATATGATTGGAGAATCCCATTTTAGAAAATAGAGGTAATTATAAGAGAAATCAGTCTTTTACAAATCTACTTTGCTAACTCAATTTTTGTTGATAGTGTTAACTACGAAGCTTTATGATTTTTTGCTCTCCCCTGTAATCTTTTTGCTGTATATATACATGTATGGTACACCCTCAGATGGGCTTGTCAATTTTGCTTCTTTTGAACAAGTCAGAGTCAAACTTTGAGCAGGATAAAAAAAAAGTAATGTAGAATTCATGGTGGCTACAAATGGTGTGAGAAAGGTGGTTGTAATTCCACATTCAATGGGTGTTCTGTAATTCAACGTTTGCTTCTTTGTATATTTGTTTATCATATGGAATCTGTTTTATGACATAGCCCTGTTGCAAAAATAATTTAGCCGTACAATTTTTTAGTCCATCTCTAGGTAATGGGAAGAATTTATTACTTTTTGTTTTCAAACTTTGAACCATCTAAAAATAAGATATTAGTTTATGCCTATTATTTATTACAAATGTGGTTCTTGCAAATGATGTTCTTATGATCTAATAATATAATTAATTTGTTTTTTTCAAGGTGTTTGAATAAGAAGAAGAGATCACCTTGAAGATTTGACACTTTGTTGGTTGGTTGGTTGGTCGGCTGATTGCACATTAACTCTTTGTTGGATGATTGCACTTTGTTATTTAGATTAAGTTATTATATTGTATTGTTGAATTTGATTATGTGATAATTGGATAATTTGGATTTGTCATTATTGAGATGTATTATTGATCTTGAGACTATTATGTTGATGATGAGTGATGACCAATTGGTTATGAATGTGATGTGAGAACAAGCTTGAAAGAGGTGTTTTATATACTTGAAAGAGTCTTATTTTTTATATACTCAAGTGACTTGAAAGAGGTGTTTGAATTTGATGAATTTTGTGTGTTTTGGTTGTGTATGGTTTAATTGTGTAATGGTATTTTATTTAGTCTAATGAGTGATTAGTAATTGTATTTAGATTCTGGAGTTGTACTTGAATGGTAATTTTTTTAATGGCCTTTCAAGGCCTGTTTGAAGGCCTAGGCCTATTTGAGGCCTAGATAAAGGCCTTGGCCTGATAGTCTATTTAGAAGACTTAATATAAATCAGGCTTCTAAACAGGCTTCAGGCTAAGCCAAACTTCTTAAACAGGCCAGGCCAGGCCCAAAAAAAAGCCTTTGATAGGTAACAGGCCAGGCTCAGGCCAAGTATTTGTAACACAGGCCTGGCCTGTTTAGGGTGAAGCTTAGCATGGCCTGACCTGTTTCCATCCCTAATCATGAATAGTCATTTCCCAATATTCGTGATTTTTGGAGATTTTTCTAGAATTTTCTAAATATGCTGAATTTTTAATATATTCTTCGTTTTGCGTGCACACTGAGCAGTGTCAGTGAAACGCCCTGAAAATTTTTTTGTTTCGTGACAAATATCCATTTTCTAATATTTGTGATTTTTAAGAATTTTTGTGGATTTTTCTGAAAATATTGAATATTTTAGTATATTTCTCATTTTGCGTGTGCGTTGAGCGGAGCAGGGATAATGAAATGTTTTCCCTGAGGCTAGTAAATCTTGAATTGTCAATATGTTGACGGGGGATCTTACTAAACCCGAGGCCGGGCACAGTTTGCGAGGTTTGTATTTTTTGAGATTTTATCTGATAAATAAAATCTCTGTATGCACTGTTAATTAAAATTTTGTGATACGCTCTATTATTCATTGGATAATTAATACTGACTTTGTGCACTGTAACAATTATTCATTGGGTAATAGCTTGTAGTAAAATCCTAATTACCCCATTATTTTAACTATTAAATCACATTATCCTATCCTAATGTAATCTACTTTATGTCTAAATTGAAAATGCACACAAGCTTCTCAAGGAAACTAACAATTTTTCTCTCTCTCCTCCCTCTACCTCACGGCTGCTGCACCATTTTGGGAGGGGGGAAATTTGTGTTTCACATAATTAATTATATCACATTAATTTCAAAAACCTAAAAGCATCTTTCACTTTTCTATTCACTTCTCTCTCTAAGCTTCATCTCTTTCCTTCACAAAATATTTTCTCCTCCTTCTCTCTAGAAAACTCACGGCCAGCCCCTCCATTTTGCCTCATCCATCACAAAAATTCCAACCAAATACATTTTCTTAATCCCCCCATCATCTAAACACTTCTCTAGTTGGTGATTCTTGAAAAAGCTTTCATCTTGACCACTTTCTTCAAGCTTCAAGCTTAGGATTTTTAGGTAAGATTCTTGATTCTTCACTCTCTTTCCCCATTTTCGTTTCTATGGTCTCCTTTATGACCATCTATACCTTATTTTTCAAGCATTGGTGCTATCTTTATGAGATTGAAATTTTAGGGTTCTTGGAGGTTCCAAATCTAAAAATTGCAAGGAGCTTAAAGGGGGGTTCTCTTGTTTTTTTCTCTTTGGTAAGAGGAAGATACTCCTCATCAACCTCTATTGGTAGTAAGGAACATTGTATTGTGATTGATTGTGAGAAAACCCTATTGAAGTTTATTCTTTGTTTGCATGATTTGTATATTTATATATTGTCTTTAATTTGTTTGAGCTATTTGATGGATTAGTTTTGTATGTTGATATACTTGAATGGATTGGAACACTTGAAATGGAAGAAAATGACCTAGACTTCCTCTAAGGGGGCTCACGGTTTTGGGCAAAAAAATTAGGGTTCTTGGTGAAAGTTTATAACAAGTGGGAGACATAGCTCATCAAGTGGACAACATGTAATTAAGGGATTGAAAATTTGGAATCCTAAAACCTAGAGAGGCTCACGGCCTTCATGGCTAAAAATGGCTCAAGCATATGATTTCATACAACTATGACATTTAATTAATTAAGTAAATAGATAAGAGGATTAGGTAATGGAAGGAAACAAATTTAGTAACCTAAAGGAATTCTTTGGACTTTAAGAACAAATAAGGATGTGTGAGACATTGATAAGACTTAGAAATAATTCCTTAAGTGAATAAGACTAAGTTTAAAGTAAGGAACCTAATTATGGAAAGAATTTTATAAGAGACATTACATTGAAGTGGAACTTAACTAAATTGGACAATTAGGAATTAATTAGGATTCCATAAAACGGACAGAATCAAGAGTGGAACTCTACCTAAAAGACTTAGAATGATTTTCAATTAAAGTAAGGACATGAGGGTAAGTGAGAACACTAAAGAATTCCATAATGTACCAAAAATGTAATGTGCCATTGGAAGGCTTTAGACTATCTAATGTGGGTCCATGTGTGGGACCAAGAATATTATGATGCTTACTTTGGCCAATTGTGGCATATAATGGAAAAACATGTAATGATAAACATCCATGATTATGCATTGAGTCGTCATGCACTGTGAAAGTCCATTGGACTGTTGTTAAGGCCATGTTGCCTAGGAGATTGAACACACCTTTGTGCGGGTGCGAGTAGACTAGTGTAGGTTATACTGTTGACCTTGGGGGCGTCGGGGTGCGGGTACCGCGCAATAGATAGCTGGTAGCTCTTTTGTCCATGGGGCAAACCGATACAAATGCACCAACGATCCGGACTGAGACACTGTCCTATGTCGAGATCTAGCGTAGATTGTCTGTACAATGCCTTGATGTGCACGTGGATAAACCGATGAGTTATAGCACTTTGGCCGCGGCAGCCGAGTTACAGACGTGTCTCCTGATCTTTCTCTCCGACTGTTTGTGTCTAGCTCCATGGAGTAGGATTTTGATATTGTATGCATGTGTATAATGAGTCCATATCCTATCTGGCACTTTAATTCTTATCACATATTGGAACTATTACTCTACTGATGTATAATTGCCTGGAATTGCTTAATTGTTTAATTGTTGTTATTTAATGCTCATCATTATTATTATTGATCTTGAAATGCTATGTGGGCGCCTTGCGCCATTTTATTTCTCTACTGCCATAACTGGTAATGATGGTAGGATATCTTACCTCTTTCCTGTATTTCTATTATTTTCTATCTATATATTATGTCCCATCGAAGACGTCGGCAAGGAGGGTGAAGCTCCCGATTTCCCTGGCTTCTGGCCCGACTGCGATTAGCACCTACTGTTGGGTCATGGCGACACGCTCACGCAGATTTTTAGGTGATGTGCGTTTTACCTTCCTTGGAGTGCCAGACTGTTGGCACATCAACCTAAATTCTGATTGTTGTGTCTACTTGGGAGACGTGTCAATCTTACTGGCTTGGAGGCGTCATGAACCATTGATCTTTACTTGCTACATCAGCTTATATTTGGAGTTTTATCTGCCCATCAGGGAGATGTGGGGTGATCGTTATTATACCCCACAGGAGGATTCTTTTGATTCCACTGCTCGGGCCCCGGCCCGTAACTCGGTGGCTCCTATGGAGGTTTCCTCGGATGAGGAAGAACCTGAGGAGGATCCCGAGGAGGATCCTGACACGGTTCCTCCTCATGTTAGGGATTGATACTGTCGATAGCTACTGATGGCTATCAGGGCATATTTTGGGGGCCTGAAGTGTCACTATTTTGGGTGGGCTGTATATTTACGATCTATTGGGCATACATGTATAATTTTGCTTTTTGTATATTCAGGTGCTGTAATCAAACAAGTTTAATATAATGATACGTCGTTGTTCATGTATGTTGGTTTGATGTATGCTTTATTTCTATTTTACTATTCATTGTAATTCTGCCTTATCACCATTTTTATTAATTATAATAAAAAAAATATACTCGCTAATTTAATCACACGATTACAACCAAGTAGATTTATAATTATATAAAGAACCGGGTCTTAATGCTCATTTTTATTTTTCGCATTGTAAATGACAATGTGACGCTCCCTCCCAAAAAGAGGCATTACATTAAGTTGGTATCAGAGCCCCGGTTTATGTTTCTTTGGGTCTTGTGATTGAGTCTGTCTTGTTTGTGCTGTGTGAATCTCTGTGTTTGGTATTCCTAGTGGATACAACTAACTTTCCTTGTGTTTTCAGTTAATCTGAATTGAGGAAGCAAGATAGCACGAAGAGAAGACATGTTAGCTGCTATAGAGGCGATACAAAGGATGGCTGAGGTCATCACACAACAAATTGAATGAGCTACTCAACAACAAGAGAGAGTTGCTCAGCAACAAGAAAGGGCTGCTCAATAGCTCGAAGCCACTGTTGACGCTTAAAACATGGTGGAGTTTCGTCGCCATAATCCTCCCCAATTCAAAGGAGAGTTCGATCCGGATAAAGCCAGCCTATGGATCAAAGAGCTAGAGAAAGTCTTCCGAGGCATGAACTGTGCCGAGAATAAGAAGGTGACTTATGCTACCTTTATGTTGGTTGGCAATGCTGAGAACTGGTGGTGCGGGATGCAAAGAATGTTGGAGGTTAAAAATCGTGAGATCACTTGGGATTTATTTAAGGATAAATTCTTGGATAAGTACTTTCCCGCGAGTGCGAGGCACGCGAAGGAGATGGAGTTTCTCAACCTTAGGCAGGGGAACATGACTATCAGTGAGCGTGCAGCGAGGTTCAAAAACTTGTCACAGTTTTTGACGTACTTTCAGAACTAACCGAACAAATCCTGGAAGTGTCAAAAGTTTACAGAAGGACTGAGATATGAAGTGAAGAGAGCTGTGATCACACTGAAAATCCACAAGTTCTCGGAGCTGCTAGATACGTGCTACAAAGTGGAACCTCTGGAGCAATCTAGAGATACAAGGAGCAGGAACTTTGGACCTACAAGGTTCCAAAGGGGCGGTCGCAACAGTTCTAACCGCTTTCAAAAGAAGCCCTATTCCCGACCAACGGGAAACTAGCAACAGACAGTGGGTGGAAGTTCTGGTGGAGGTTCTACTAGGAACCGGACCGACCAAAATGTGGCGTATCCTTCAAAATGCCTAAAGTGTGGAAATGATCATCTCATGAGGGATTGCACCATAAAGGGGATTATTTGCTTCAGATGTGGCAAACCTGGCCATGTATCCCGAGACTGCAACCAAGCGAAGGCTGAACCTTCAGTCAATGCTGTAAGGGCCAACAAATCGCAAGCAAGAGGATGGGTATATACCATGAGTAGGGCTGAAGCCTCCGAGTCAGAAGACTTGATTCAAGGAGAAGGCACCATAGAAGGTAACCTTTTAACTGTACTGTATGACTCTGAGGCAACCCATTCTTTCATATCTTATGATTGTGTGCTACGACTTAGTTTACCAGTGTCTACCTTACCTTTTGATCTGATTGTTTCTACCCCCACTGATAAATCGGTAATTACTACCAAAGTCTGTTTAAATTGTCCCTTGATAGTTGAAGGTCAAACTTTTTCTGTCGATTTGATCTGTTTACCCCTTTCTCAACTAGATATAATTTTAGGGATGGGCTGGTTGTCTTCCAACCATGTTCTATTAGATTGTTCAAGAAAAACCATAGTTTTCCCTGTGGATGAGGATTCTAGATTCTTGACGGCCAACCGACTTCAAGCTCTCTTGAAAGAAGAAGCTCATGGATACATGCTACTGTCTTCTTTGAAAGTCGAGAGTGATGTTGATGTGAACACAATTCCAGTGGTGAATGAATTTCCCGAAGTCTTTCCTGAGGATGTACCTGGTTTACCACCGGCTCGAGAAATAGAATTTGCTATTGACCTTGTACCGGGAGCTAGTTCCGTGTCTATAGCACCTTACAGAATGTCACCCTCGGAGTTAGCAGAGCTTAAGAAGCAGCTAGAGGAACTTTTGGAAAAGTAATTTGTCAGATCGAGTGTATCCCCTTAGGGAGCACCAGTACTGTTAGTTCGAAAGAAGGACGATTCATCAAGGTTGTGCATGGACTACAGACAGCTAAACAAAGTGACCATCAAGAATAAATATCCACTTCCAAGAATTGATGACTTAATGGACCAACTAAAGGGAGCAACGGTGTTTTCAAAAATTGACCTGCAATCTGGGTATCATCAGATACGAGTGAAGACAGAGAATATACCCAAGACTGCTTTTCGTACCCGATACGGCCATTACGAGTATCTTGTGATACCGTTTGGCGTGACAAATGCACCTGCTATCTACATGGACTACATGAACAGGATCTTTCATCTTTACTTGGACAGGTTGTTGTTGTCTTTATCGACGAGATCCTGATATACTCTCAAAATTAGGAGGATCATGCTGAACATCTCAATATAGTTCTCCAGATTCTGAAGGAGAAAGAACTGTATGCCAAATTGTCAAAATGTGAATTTTGGCTAGAAGAAGTTAAATTTTTGGGTCAGGTAATCTCGAAGGATGGGATTGCGGTGGATCCATCAAAAGTGGAGGCAGTGCTACAATGGGCAAGGCCTAAGTCAGTGACGGAGATTCGTAGCTTCGTGGGTTTGGTCGGATATTACCGGAGGTTCATTGAGGGATTTTCCAGGATTGCAAGACCTCTTACTCAACTCACGAGGAAGAACCAGGCTTTTGAGTAGACCGACAGCTGTGAACAGAGTTTCCAAGAGTTGAACAATCAGTTAACTACCTTGCCAGTGTTAGTGTTACCTGATCCGAATGAGCCCTTCGAGGTGTATTGTGACGCTTCATACCAAGGACTAGGATCTGTGCTTGTGCAACATGGAAGAATAGTGGCTTATGCTTCAAGGAAATTGTGAGTGCATAAGAAGAATTACCCGACGCACGACTTGGAGTTAGCGACTGTGGTTTTCGCTCTGAAGATATATAGGCATTTTCTCTATAGAGCGATGTTTAACATCTTTAGTGATCATAAAAACTTGAAATATTTGTATGATCAGAAGGAGTTGAACATGAGGCAGCGGAGGTGGCTGGAGTTCCTGAAAGACTATGATTTCCAACTTCTGTATCACCCGGGTAAGGCAAATGTCGTGGCAGATGCCTTGAGCAGAAAGATGATCAGTGTCTCTGCCCTGATGATCAAGGAAAAGGATCTAATAGATCAGTTCAGAGATTTATGGTCTTTTGTGGAATTAGAACCAGGAAAGATCTACATGAACATGGTCACCATCTTAAGTGAGCTAATGGAGGACATACGGGAAAAGTAGAAGGTCAACAAGTTCTTGCAAGAAATGAGAGAGCTAGTGAAGCAAGGCAATAAAACAGCATTTGCAGAAGGAACAGACGAAATTCTGAGATTCCGAGGTAGAGTCTGTATTCCTCGCGACTAAGAGCTTAGAGAGTATATTATCGACCATGCTTACACAAGCCAGTTGAATATGCATCCGGGCATAACAAAAATGTATCAAGACTTGAATAAGTTGTTTTGGTGGCATGGAATGAAGAGTGACATCACTAGACGTGTATCGATTTGTCTAATTTGTCAGAAAGCTAAAGTGGAACATCAAAGACCCGCAGGATTGCTGCAACCATTGTCTATTCCTGAATAGAAGTGGGACAGCATTGCAATGGATTTCGTAGTGAGTTTGCCAAGGACAAGAAAAGGACATGACTCGATTTAGGTAATCATGGACCAACTCACGAAATCAGCACATTTCCTCTTGATCAACATAAGGTACAAATTAGAGAAACTGACCCAGTTGTATATTGGAAAAATTGTTAGACTACACGGTGTGCCTATGAGTATTGTTTCGGATAGGGATCCGAGATTCACTTTGAAGTTCTGGCATAGTCTACAAGAAGCATTAGGGACAAAGTTACGTCTAAGTTTTGCTTATCACCTACAAATCGATAGCAAATCTGAGAGGACGATCCAATCATTGGAAGATTTGCTTAGAGCTTGCACCATAGAACAGACTGGAAGTTGGAATGGCGTTCTACCGTTGATAGAGTTCACCTACAACAACAGTTATCATTCAAGCATAGGGATGGCACCCTATGAGGCTCTATATGGACGGCGGTGTCGGACACCTTTATGTTGGTACCAAAACGGTGAGCGCCTCACTATTGGACCAGATGTTATACAGCAGATGACTGAAATGTTAACATGATTCAGGAGAAGATGAGGACAACTTAGAGCCGACAAAAGAGTTATGCAGACAAAAGAAGAAAGCCTCTTGAGTTTGAGGAAGGCGAGCATGTATTTCTGAAAGTCACACCTACGACTGGGGTAGGCCGGGACTTGAAATCTAGAAAACTCACTCTAAAATTCCTTGGATCATATCAGATTATTCGTCGATAGGCCCAATAGCCTATCAAATAGCCTTAACCTCTTTCCTCTCAAACATTCACAATGCCTTCCATGTGTCACAACTGCGAAAATACCTTCCTGACCCAAGTCATGTCATAGCACCAGATACCGTACAATTAAAAGAGAACTTAACCTATGAGGCACCTCCTGTGAGAATTGAGGATAGACGAATAAAGCAACTACGAGGCAAGGAGATCTCATTGGTGAAGGTAATCTGGAACGACGTAACTAGAGATGCAACATGGGAGCTGGAAGACAAAATGAATGAGCAACACCCACAACTATTCTAAGGTATGAAAATTTCGAGGACAAAATTTCTTTTTAGAAGGGGAGAGTTGTAACACCCCAAAAATTACTTATTTCATCGTAGATAATCATTTTATAATATTTATGATTTTTGGGAATTTCTGTGGATTTTTCCGGAAATGATGAATATTTTAATATATTTCTCATTTTACGTGCACACTGAGCAAAGTCAGTATAACACCCCGAAAATGATTTGTTTCATCATGAATAGTCATTTCCCAATATTCATGATTTTTGGAGATTTTTCTAGAATTTTTTGGAAACGTTGAATTTTTAATAAATTCTTCGTTTTACGTGCACACTGAGTAGAGTCAGTGAAATGCCCTGGAAAATTGTTTGTTTCATGACAAATATCCATTTTCTAATATTTTTGATTTTTAAGAATTTTTGTGAATTTTTTTGAAAATGTCAAATATTTAGTATATTTCTCGTTTTGCGTGTGCGCTAAGCGGAGCCAGGATAACAAAATGTTTTCCCTGAGGCTGGTAAACATTGAACTGTCAACGTGTCGACGGGGGATTTTACTAAATCCGAGGTCGGGCACAGTTTGCGAGATTTACATTTTTTGAGATTTTATCTGATAAATAAAATCTCTGTACGCACTGTTAATTAAAATTTTGCGATACGCTCTATTATTCATTAGATAATTAATACTAGTTTTGTGCACTGTAACAATTATCCATTGGGTAATAGCTTGTAGTAAAATCTTAATTACCCCATTATTTTAACTATTAAATCATATTATCCTATCCTAATGTAATCTACTTTATGTCTAATCACATCTCCTTTATTAAAAATGCACACAAACTTCTCAAGGAAGCTAACCATTTTTCTCTCTCTCCTCCCTCTACCTCACGGCTTTGGGGGGGGAATTTGTGTTTCACATAATTAATTATATCACATTAATTTCAAAAACCTAAAAGCATTTTTCACTTTTCTATTCACTTCTCTCTCTAAGCTTCATCTCTTTCCTTCACAAAATATTTTGTCCTCCTTCCCTCTAGAAAACTCATGGCCAGCCCCTCCATTTTGCCTCATCCATCACAAAAATTCTAACCAAATACATTTTCTTAATCCCCCCATCATCTAAATACTTTTCTAGTTGGTGATTCTTGAAAAAGCTTTCATCTTGACCACTTTCTTCAAGCTTCAAGCTTAGGGTTTTTGAGTAAGGTTCTTGATTCTTCACTCTTTTTCCCCATTTTCATTTCTATGTTCTCCTTTGTGACCATCTATACCTTATTTTTCAAGCATTGGTGCTATCTTGATGAGATTGAAATTTTAGGGTTCTTGGAGGTGCCAAATGTGAAAATTGCAAGGAGCTTAAAGGGGGGTTCTCTTGTTTTCTTCTCTTTGGTAAGAGGAAGATACTCCTCCTCAACCTCTATTGGTAGTAAGGAATATTGTGTTGTGATTGATTGTGAGAAAACCCTATTTGAGGGTTATTCTTTGTTTGCATGATTTGTATATTTACATATTGTCTTTAATTTGTTTGAGCTATTTGATGGATTGGTTTTGTATGTTGATATACTTGAATAGATTGGAACACTTGAAATGGAAGAAAATGACCTACACTTCCTCTACGGGGCTCACAGTTTTGGGGCAAAAAAATTAGGGTTCTTGGTAAAAGTTTATAACAAGTGGGAGATATAGCTAATCAAGTGGACAACATATAATTAAGGGATTAAAAATTTGGAATCCTAAAACCTAGAGAGGCTCACGGCCTTCATGGCTAAAAATGGCTCAAGCACATGATTTCATACAATTATGACATTTAATTAATTAAGTAAATAGATAACAGGATTAGGTAATGCAAGGAAACAAATTTAGTAACCTAAAGGAATTCTTTGGACTTTAAGAACAAATAAGGATGTGTGAGACATTGATAAGACTTAGAAATAATTCCTTAAGTGAATAAGACTATGTTTAAAGTAAGGAACCTAATTATGGAAAGAATTTCATAAGAGACATTACATTGAAGTGGAACTTAAATAAATTGGACAATTAGGAATTAATTAGGATTCCATAAAACGGAAAGAACTAAGAGTGGAACTCTACCTAAAAGACTTAGAATGATTTTCAATTAAAGTAAGGACATGAGTGTAAGTGAGAACACTAAAGAATTCCATAATGTACCAAAAATGTAATGTACCATTGGAAGGCTTTAGACTATCTAATGTGGGTCCATGTGTGGGACCAAGAATATTAGGATGCTTACTTTGGCCAATTATGGCATATTTTGGAAAAGCATGTAATGATAAACATCCATGATTATGCATTGAGTCGTCATGTACTGTGAAAGTCCATTGGACTGTTGTTAAGGCCATGTTGCCTAGGAGATTGAACACACCTTTGTGCGGGTGTGAGTAGACTAGTGTTGGTCATACTGTTGACCTTGGGGGCGTCGGGGTGCGGGTACCTCGCAATAGACAATTGGTAGTTCTTCTGTTCGTGGGGCAAATCGATGCAAAGGCACCGATGATCCGGACTGAGACACTGTCCTATGTGATGATCTAGCATAGACTGTCTGTACAATACCTTGATGTGCACGTGGATAAACCGATGAGTTATAGCACTTTGGCTGCGGCAGCTGAGTTGCAGACGTGTCTCCTGATCTTTCTCTCCGACTGTTTGTGTCTAGCTCCATGGAGTAGGATTTTGATATTGTATGCATGTGGATAATGAGTCCATATCTTATCTGGCACTTTAATTCTTATCACATATTGGAACTATTGCTCTACTGATGTATATTTGCCTGGAACTGCTTAATTGTTTAATTGCTGTTATTTAATGCTCATTATTATTATTATTATTGATCTTGAAATGCTATGTGGGCGCCTTGCACCATTTTGTTTCTCTACTGCCATAACTGGTAATGATGGTAGGATATCTTACCTCTTTCCTGTATTTCTATTATTTTCTATCTGTATATTGTGTCCCATCAAAGACGTCGGCAAGGAGGGTGAAGCTCCCGATTTCCCCAGCTTCTGGCCCGACCGCGATTAGCACCTACTATTGGGTCATGGCGGCATGCTCACGTGAATTTTTAGGTGATGTGCGTTTGACCTTCCTTGGAGGGCCAGACTGCTAGCACATCAACCTAAATTTTGATCGCTGTGTCTACCTGGGAGACGTGTCGATCTCACTGGCTTGGAGGCATCATGAACCGCCGATCTTTACTTGCTGCGTCAGCTTACGTGTGAACACCCAATTTTGACCGGACTAAAAAAAAATTAAAAAAATACAAAAAATACAAAAATACAAAAAAAAAACAAAAATTAAAAAGGGAGGGGGAAGAGTCTGGTTACGAAGAGCTAACGGGAAAGAAGGAAAACAATTGTAATTTCTAACTTTTGGTTAGAATGCAATTATCTGACAGCAACTACAAAAACCCAAGGCTCAAGAGAAGCAAAAATGGTAATTTGGCAGATATGTGAAAGTGGGAGAAAGTCACAACTCAAGGAAACGACGTGAAGATAGAAACTGAGCTACTCCTGTAAGGAGCTACCCTATGCTGCACATGGTTCACAGTTACTCTTTCAACTTGGTCTTTTCGGATGGTTTAGGGAAAGGAGACAGAACAAAGAAGGGGGAGTGAGGGAGAAGTAAAAAGGGGGAGCTCAACGTTTGTGTAAAAAAAAAAAACCAGGATTAACTGAGAAAAATACTCTGCAGTGCAGCTGGAATCACCATTTTGCACCTAAGCAACACCTTTCCTAACCCAAGATCCTCCAAACCGTGACCACCACCTCATCACCTTCATCTCCAACCCTCTAACACCATCACCTTCACCCACTCAACCTTCAACAACTCTTTAACACCATCACACATTCATCATTCTCGTTTTCACCATCTTCACCCATCCTCACCATCACAAAATAACCACCATCGCCCCTGTGCTGCTCGGCCTTCACCAACGCACGTCCCAAGCCATTGAACCACTGCACACCATTTCATCACACCAAGCCATTCACCTCTACCCCAACATCCAAACCAAGCCACCAAACCGTGGAGATCCACTGTGAACACTCACCTCCAAACCACCCCCGTTTGCCAAACCAACTTCCATCCACCCCAATGTCCAAGCTTGCCACTCCACCGTGATTCACTACCACCATCAACCCATGCACACGTGAGAAACTATCAAGGAAGCAGACTACAAACCACCCTTCATCACCAACTATCCTTTCACCACCCTCAAGCTTCCAACCTCCATTAGCATGGCTCCACTGAGTCAACTCAGTGAGAAACAACCACCTTTCTTCTCATCCACCACAATTCACCATGCCTCCCTTGCCAACCCATGAACCACCAAGCCGAGCTCAACTCTGCCATCGAACAACAACCCAGCAGCCACGTGCAGTGTAGACCATCGTTCCATCATCACCATTGTCGTTCCCTACAAGAACAGTCACGCCACTAAGCTGCCACCATGACAGTATCACGTAGCTCCACCCCTCCATGCACTTGATCCTCCACGCATTGTAGTCACCATGCACACCGAATCTGCAACTAGCCACCGCTATCTTCGTGCCATCCTCCGCATGGCAACCATGCAAGCACTATTCCAAATGTGAACCACCACGTCCATAACGTCCCACCGTGCCACCTTCAGCTGAGCCACACCGTGAACGAGCTTGAAGTCCAGCTACTGTGCAATCTTTCATCTGCACTGTAACCTCTTGTTTGTGCTCTTCTTCTTTTTGTGTTTTCATGTTCTTCATTTTCTGTTTCCTGATTCTTCATTTTCTGTTTCCTATTATGTTTTTAGTTTTTATTTTTTTTTATTTTTTTATTTTTTTAATTCCGTTAGTGTCTGTCAGTTTTTTTTCTGAGAGAAATAGGCTTAAATTAATGGGCTCAATGGACTTAAAAAATAGAAAATAAAAAAAAATAATAAATAATAAAAAATGTTAAAAGATAAAAAAATAATAAATTATCTTGTATTGTTGTATTTAAATTGTTTTTATTTATTTATGTATTTGTATTTACTTGGCTCATGGTATGATAATGTGTTATTTGTGTGGTTACTTGTTTGTCTTTGTGCATCCCCTTTTAAAAAAAAGAGACAAAAAAAAAGTCTTTTAATAAAAGCAATGACCAGTGATGGTGATTGAATAGCGAATGCTATCTTCACTGTTACTCGGATCATAAGGGTTTATTGAGTAGCCTAGTGCTAACTTGAACCCCGTGCAAGACTGAATTTGTTTTCAAATAAAATCCCTTTTCAAACAAAAAAAGTCTTTTCATAATTTAATTTAAAATTAATCAACCCACAATCATTTTTTAGAGAACTACGTAACTTTGAGTTCCCCATTGCACCAGGGGATACGTAGGAGATTAATTACATTTCTATCAAGCCAATATTAAATTTTCATAATTTTGTGGTTTCCTTTTTTTATAAATAGTTACAATGTTTGCAAAAGGGGTAAAATAAATATTTCCAAGGATTGTTAAGAATTTGCACAATTAACTTAAGGTACCATTTTAGAATGGGTGTGTTAGGGGTGCTGTGGGATTAAGTTTCCGCTCTTCCCTATCCATAACCGACTCCCAAATCCAATCTGGTTCCAAAGATCATTTTCAAAGTAAGGTTTTCCATTTTTTCATAATTTAAAATGAAATTGGTGGCGACTCCATTTCCATTTTCTAAAATCATTTGAGTTACTATTTTTCGCCACGATGTCCGGTCGCGACAGATGGCGACTCCACTGGGGATATTTGGAGGGTCAGGCCTGTTGTTGTTAGTTGTGCAAATTGTTAATAATTTTATTATTTATCTTACCCTTTTTATCCTTGTTCTTGTTTTTGTTTTCTTTTTGTTTGTAATTAGATTTTATTTATTTTGTTCTATGTAAATATCTGATGGCATTATCTTATGTATATTGTTACCTGTAAATATGTTGTGCATAATCGTTGAAACCCTAGGACAGATGATTGCTGGCTGGCTGCTGTATATATGTTTTTTTGCAGGTTAGGGTAGTTTTATCTTTTTAAATTTTTATATAGGTTGGTATGCTCCTTCACACATGTCACTGTCGCATACTTCACACACTTTTTGGGTTCTATACCCGAGTCTGTGCGAAGCCGAGGAATAGGAGGAGTCTCGACTTTTGTTATTGAGGGGCTTTATACTCACTTGACATTTGTTGAGACGCCACTTAGATTGTTACTAATATCATGGATGAATCATATTGAGAGGGTTTATCCCAACTTGTGATTAGTTCATGAATTGGGTCCTTGTCTTTCGAGATAAGGGCAATCTGGGGACCATGACCTTTTAGAAGTTTAGACTGTCTAGAAAAATCTTGCACTGATAGATTGAACATAATGACTGTCAAATTTTAGGTTCCACTTGACTAGGGCACAAAAGGGAGCGTACTTCTTCTTTATTTATCTGTTTCTCATATCAATCATTCTTGCATTTAAAATTAAAAAAAAGGGCTATTCATTGTTTGCATTTTCATAACATTCTTAGCATTATAAAAAAAAAAATTTCATACATCTTCATGACATTCCCAACATAAAAAAAAAATAGCATTGTGCATTTTTATAGCATCCCTAGCATTCAAAAAAAAGAAGAGAAAAAAAAACATCTTGCATTTTCACGATCTAGCATAAAAAAAAGATAAGGAAGAAAAAAAAGAAGTGTGTTTTCAAAGCTCATTCATTTTATGCATCTCATACATTTTATCTCATTCTTTGTAAATCTTATTTTTGTTTTAATAAATCAAATTAGTTTGAACCATTGTGCAGCCCTAGGAAAGAAAAGACCAATCAAACCCAAATTCGCGATCCTAGATCTCAGATCAGAATGGCTGCTAATAACCCTGAGGAAGGGAGAAACTTGAGTAGGGAAGTTGATGAGATTAAAGGGAGGATGGATGAAGTGACAGAGTCTATGAGAAGAATGGAGGAAATGTTGTTGGCCATGAGAGAGACTCTCACCTTGATTGGGGCGGCCGGAAGCACAAGAGTGACTGGGGCACATCCGCGCCTGCCAACTATCACTTCCATGGGCACAAACTCTGGGATCGCCATTGAGATTCCTGTTGAGAGGAGGACTTCGAGTACTGCACCGCTAGTGATTCCTATCGGAGAAGGGTATCATTCTGCAGAGGATACTCGAAATGAGGTTCATAGTAATGCTGAGTTCACATGGGAACAGCCACGTATGTCCATCCCAGTGACAATGAGATTTCCTACTAGGAGTGATCATGCGGCAATTCAGAAGGATAGGATGAAAGAAGAATGGAAGGAAAGGATGGAAGAGCAAATCAAAGCGATCAAGGGCCCCAGCGCTTATGGATCGCTTAGAATAGAAGAATTGTGTCCTACCATGGAGGTCGTAATCCCTAAAGACTTCAAGATTCCTCATTTTACCAAGTATGACGGGAGTGGTAAACCTCGATTTCATTTGATCAGTTATGGAACCAAGATGGCTGTTTGGTCTAAGGATGATAAGTTCCTCGTTAGCTTTTTCCACGAGAGTCTTACAAGCCCCGCTTTAGAGTGGTATCTTCAATTAGACCGCTTTAAGATTTCTCGTTGGACAGAATTGGCTGATCTATTCATGGATCAATACAAGTTCAACCTGGATGCAGCTCCTACCGGGAACATTTGAGCTCAATGCAAAAGGAAGATGAGGAAGCCTTCAAGCAGTATGCCCAGAGATGGAGAGCTCTCGCAACACAAGTGCAACTATTATTGACGTTGACAGAAATGTGCTCATATTTTCTAGGGACTTTGGGAGCTCCTTATATTGAGACAATGGCAGGCGCCGTTTATCTAGACTTTGCTGAGTTGATAGCTGCCGGGGAGCACGGGTTGACAAGTAATATAATGAGAGTTAAAATATCGTGTCCCAAGGGATTGATAACTAGAAAGTGCTAAAACCTAACCAATTTCTACAAAGATCTTATCCAAGTAATCGAAATATGAGAGTGGTTTTTAATGAAAAATAACAACTTAAAATAAACAAGACAAGAAGCACCAAAACCAAGTTCGTAAGAGAAAGATAAGTATGATTAAGGTCTAGGGGTCCCTATTCACTTGCTACTTCAATGAATATTTGCAATTCATGAACAACTACAAAAGAATTGATTTTGCTAGCAGAAATTGATTATAGATAAAAGCATATGTCTAGGTCAATTACCCATATGAAACTTGCCTAAACCACTATGTATCCATGTGAATTAGCATAAGAATCACTCATTAAGACCAAGTTTCAAACACTTGCTATGCATGGCCAAAGGGTATGCATCCATCCCATTAGCTAATCAACACACCCAATTAACTTGAATGTAATTGAACATACATCAATTATACCATGTCTATATTTTCAAATCCCTATGTCTAGTTCATTTGAAAATACTATAATCATGCAATTGATGACCAATCAAGAACAAGCATTAAGTATAGGTATAGAAGAACAAAGCCAAATTCATTGATAGGAACCCAAAGAAGTTACAAAATATTCACATTCATAGCAAGATCCTAGAAAGTCCCTTGATTAGAGTTTAGTTACATATCATAAGAGAAGGAAAAAAAAAATAAATTCATGAACTCCATCAAATTTACAAATCAAGAGAGAAAAGGGAAATAGTGAACAAATTTGGAAAGAATCTAAGCTTGATCTTCCTCCCTTGATCTTGATTCTTCCCTTGAATCTCCTTTTTTTCAAGTAGAAATTCCCTTCTCTCACTTCCTCTCTCGAACTCTATAACACCCTCCGTAGGGCATCACATTTCCGACTACAAGCTCATAATCTAAAAATGATTTCATAGAAGGTTTGAGTTATAAAACATGGGTTTTAAAATTTCTTTTCGCGGAAACATAAACTTACTGAAATTTATAGGTAATACTGAAAAATAGATTTAAACTGATTAATATACATTCTTGACACCACATAATATTTAACAATTATTTAGGAAACATAAAACTTACAGACTCAATTCTAAACAGTAGCAAACCCCATTATGGGTCCTACTCAATAGCATGGTAAAATCCTAACAAGAAAAACTCAACATACTTATTCCATCTTGTATCCTTCTTGATGCGTCATATATCTGTTCATCCTCAAAACTGCACACCAACCAATCCAGGGTGGTCACTCCTCGAAGTTATCACCAAACTCAGAATATTTGCCTCCAGTCACGTATAAGAAACTCATTCCATCTACTATATATAATTTTAACAACACAAGCACAACAAAACAATATAGCAAAGAGGTGAGATCCCCTTTCATCAATACCAAAGTGGTAACAAGGAATGATACGAATGACAAAGTCATTCCATACGCACAGATATCACGGTTTCATTCATGTTATCAATTTATCACAATTCCCTATCAATTTATCATACTTCGTTATCAATTCATCATACTTCGTTATCATTTCATCACAATTCCAGTAAACATATATCTCAGTTAAATCACCAGTACCAATTTCATCATAACAAATATCCTCAGTATATAAAATGATGATGTCACATCATATGAACATTTCTCATGCCACAACAATATGTGTTCTGACTCATGTGTATGCATACTAGACCAATTTTCCCACTCCATGGAGGTTTTCACAATTTCGAAAATAATGCTCTAGTTAATTGTCCAGCCTTAGCCCACAGACAATCTCCAGTCTTCAAAAAGAATTGTGTTCTTGTCGGGTATCGTGAATGCGTTGCAACAGACTACGTCGCCATGTGGCATAAGGTACTCGCCTCTGCCCACTAGATCGACTGCCACGCCTTGACGCCCCCAAGATCCATCATAGATCTCACTTTTCAATTCTCATTCCCTTTTCAACCACAAGGGCCATAATAGCTATCAACTATATTCCATTCAATACATGAATATCTCAATGCAAGTTCTGTTTAATGCACAAATAACTCAATGCATGTCTCAATTTCATTATATGCCTCAATGCATATCTTTCAATTTCATCATATGCCTCAATGCATATCTTTCAATTTCATCATTAAAAAGGTTCCCTTTCAGTACATCCGTTCTTTACAGTATCTTTACTGTATTTTCAATCGCGTATCATTTTTAACGCATTTTCACAATCGCGTAACACTTTTGTTACATTTTCAAATCTCATAACCATTTTCCATCGTTTTTCAACTTCGTAAAATATTTCTGAATATTCCAAACATCGTTTTGGATTTTCAAAACTCAATACCATTTCCAACTTCATTTTCCACGTATTCTTCTACATAATATTTTTCATCATTTCCACTCAAAATCAATATTCCTTCAAAATCAATTAATCCAACTTAAAATTTCCTAACGCGCCTCAAACCCAACGGGTGAGCTATACGTTAGTAAATTTCAAGTCACCAACGTATTCTCCATAATTCTAAATCAATTCTAAAATTAGTCCTCTCCAAAATAAGTGGAGGTTCAAACACTTCCAACCTCTTTTTTTCTTTCATCAATGAAGTCTTCATCTCTCAAGTGACAAAGTATTTCTCTTCCATTTCTTAAATCCTTTTATAAATTTCTTGTACTAAATCAATTAACTTTTCATTTCTAAATCAAAGTTTTACATAAAGTAAAATGATTTCAAACTCACAAAACCGTCACTACATGGTCATTGAAACCGTCATATCTTTTCTTTTCCTTTTTCCTTCTAATCATCTAATTTTACCATTCATGAAACTCTTAATTTACCAATCCTTGACATATTAGCCAAAAATCATAAATACCTTTATCATAAAAATCTTTGTTCATTTCCTTGTCCACTTTCTTTGCAAATCCTCAAAATCATCAACTTATTACCCTTTTATCTAAAACTCATAATTAGTAAAATAGTTAGAATCTTTTGCTCCAAAAAATTAATTTGAGGCCGTGTGCCTCCATGGTTCTTTGGAACCAACATATTTTCCTTTGTCATGTATTTCACATCTTAAAACATACACAGTTTATTATGCATCATAAACACATACTAAAACATGTTATCAAAGCAATAAACATCTCAATCACTAAACAACCATAAATATAGAAAGCTCTTAAACAAACAAGTGAAATAATCCTTATGGATTTTTCACCACACACACATCCATTCCTCACCACTAACACATGGTTGATGAGGGTAATCTCCCTTTTACCTCTTTAAGACAAGATTCTTCAAGTTCCTCCTTCCTCTTGATTTCGTGAGTTACTCAAAGAATTCCCTAAAAATCTTAAACAATTCTAAAAGTCACAAGCAAGGCTTAAGAACAAAGAACCATGGATCAATCATGGTCTAGAAAATTAGAAATTCAACTTAGAGCCAAAGAATCAAGAGATTATCTTAGATGTAAGAATTCAAAGCTTGCTTTTTGAAGCACTTAGAGTAGGATTTAGGTAAAACTCACAAAAGGAAAAGTGTTTAGAATGGTGTTTAGGTTTAGAAAGTAAGAAGAGCTAAAATTATTGAAGTATGGTAGTGGGGTTTGGGAATGGTGACCGAACCCTCAAAGAAAAAGAGAAGGAAAGAGGTTTTGAGTATTCTTGAGGAGAGAGAAGAGAGACAATAGCTTTGTATCACAAAATGAGAGAAAATGAAATGGAATAGCCAATTATGGAGTGCATAGCCGTGGGGTTTGGGTGAGTAGGATAATA
Organism: Ormosia semicastrata; assembly: GCA_029884595.1. Lineage (NCBI taxonomy): Eukaryota > Viridiplantae > Streptophyta > Magnoliopsida > Fabales > Fabaceae > Ormosia > Ormosia semicastrata. The sequence continues at coordinate 21,902,158 of JAQQTO010000060.1, forward strand.
TCAAGATTTAATCATTGAAATAAAGCACCACATGCATTCACATGGCATAGGTCACTTAGGAGTCATCATGTGGTCATATTAGATCATTCAAGATCCTTGGAGAAAGCCTTATGGCCGTGGAGCTCAAATAGAAAACTAATTAAATCTTAATTCAATTACTTTCTAATTACACTTAAACTAATTTAGTTGATTCACTTGGTTACCTATAGGCTAACTCAATTAAATCATTTAGTTACATTCTAACTAATGAATTAGGTCATTGAGTATGTCATGCCTAGTCACATGCTTCTAGATGAAATTAGGATATTAAGCTAGTAACTAGATCCTAACTAATTAGTAACTAGGTTAGTTTCATTTAATTTCTAATTAGGTAATTTAGGCCACTAAATTAATTTTATTTAGTTACTTTGTAACTAGTCAAACTTTTCAACATAGACTATTTCCTATTAGTTAGGAAAAGTCCAACCATCATTTTTTACTTAATTCTATTGATTCATTTTAATTACTTAGTTACACCTTAATTAAATAGTTAATTCATCTAGTTTCTATTAAACTAGTTTAGTTAGGATTTCTAATTACTTTATAATTAATTAATCACATTATTATGTCATGGTATAGGTCATGATTATGTCATGTTTCTAAACAATTAGATATTCATCTAGTAACTAACTTCTAATTATTTAGCAACTAAATTAGTTTATTTAGTTACTAATTAGACTATTAGGGTAATTAAGTTAAATTATTTAGTTACTTTGTAACTAATCTAGCCACTTTTATTGACTAAATCCTAACCATTAAAATCAACTTTATTTTCTAACCATTGATTAAATTTAAGGTTGATATCATAAGCTTTTTGATCAAGATTGCTTCCACACCATTGATTTGATCAACGGTGAGGATCTAAGGCTTTTTTATCAAGTTTTCCATCCAACGGTCACAACAAGTCCAGCCACTAAATTTGACCTACTCTTATTGGTTAGTCAAAAGCTATGTAATGATGGGTCATCATTACTCTTAAGATATTTAACTTAAATATTTTCAGTTTTCATAATTACACTTGAGATATTTTATTAAAATATTTTTTCAGTAGATATTTTCTGCTTAGATATTTATTCCTAGATATTTACTAGGTGGGTCATCATAAAATTTTCTAGAACAGCTGAGTCAGTATGGTGAGTCGTAGTGCAGAGTCACCAGCTGAGTCATCAAGATATTTTTCTAACAAATATTACCCAATGGATAACAGCTACTGCTATTATTACACAATGGATAATAGAAAATTCAGATATAGAAAATCCTTGTCAACTGTTCCCGATTTTGAGTTTAGTAAGATCTCCCGATCCCGCCTTGACAGTTCGAAACTTTCTAGTTCAGGAAAAATTTTTATTTTTCTTGGTCCGCCTCGGGTCCACCCCAGGCCCACACACAACTCAAAATAACACAAATAATTAAAAGCTCAGAAAATTCTACAAAAATTTACAAAAATCATAAAAATTGTAAAATTCATATATTTTCAAAAAAATGAAATTCGGACATACAGTTTTTAAGATAATATTAAAATATCAAAATAATATTAAAATATTCAAAAACGTAAAAACTCCAAAAAAATTCCTAAAAATCACAACAATCATAAAATTCACAGAATTCGAGGATTACTCAAAATAATTAAGAATCGCCCGAAATAAATAAAACATGAATTTTTGGGGTGTTACAAACTCTGCTTTTAGAAAAAACCAAAAGTGCCTCTAATGCGCTCCAAAATCATATAAAAAGGCTAATTTCGCAGACCTAGGCTTTTTTCCACGCCTAGGCGTAAATTTTTCACGCCTAGGCGTGACTACATAACACGTGTTATCAGCTTGCTGCCCAAGCCTAGGCGTGACTTTTCCATGCCTAGGCGTAGCTTTACCAAGCCTAGGCGCCACTTTCCCATGCCTAAGCGTGGGTTTCTCTCTCTGATTTTCCTGAAAACCTAAGAGTGTCACGCCTAGGCGTGGCTTTTCCACTCATCCTTATTTCAAGTTTTCTTCCATTTTAAGCTTCTCTTCACTTCCCTTATCTCTTCCAAGACCTTTCCATCTTAAATACCTGCATCAAAACAATGATACAATTCATGAAACTAGGATCCATCCAATTTTCTCAAATAAAATAATTAAATATTCAATTCTTAATCATTTGAGACAAGCAGCTTTAATAATCAAAATCATGCATGAATTAAACCTTTGAACTTAAAAACTTAAGACTATCATGCACATAAACATTCCAATTCAAGTGAAAGAAATTCATTCCCTTGAGTTATCACACCCCCAAACCTAAAGATTTGCTACTGCTCGTGCAAACTCAGCCCAGCAAGGGAAGAAAGGAACATAATCAATCATAAAAAATCTAGGAACAATTTGAACTTGAGCATAACTAGCTTCCAATCATCATTCATATCCTCAGGAATTTCTTCTCAACCTCTTAACATAGTCCACACATGCAAGAAAAATTCCAACTATCATGATTATCCTTGAATGCAATTTTCATTCATGAATCATTTCCAAAATTTATGTGTTTAAGATCCTTTCCTAATCATGAAAAGCAAGTTGGATAAATTTATAAAATGTAGATGCAATCTCATAAGAATATCTTTCATCCCTTTCTCCACTAATGTAGGCAACACATAATCAAAGATCATCAGGGTCTTTTAAGCTTATAATGTGAGGCTTGGGTCTTTGTTAAGAAATAAGGGGAATGATTTAAAATCAAATATTAAACACATAATCACACAAGTTCATTGATTCAAGCCAAATAAGTAAGATGCAGATAGAGGATCCAATATGAAAAACCAACACTCTTTATTCTTTTCTTCTTCTTTTCTCTTTTTTTTTTTTGTGGAAGAACAAATGCATATGTTTAGTTTCTTTACAGAAAGGGGGTTATATTTTGTGTAGCAACCCCCATCACGCCCAAGCGTGATTATTTATTTTTTTTTATTTTTTTTACGCTTAGGCAAGCAACTTTTTTTTTTCAAGAATTGGTTCCCAATTGATCTCTTCTCTTCAGTACCATGCAGGATAGTTTGGCTCAAATCAACAAAAATGCCTAATCATGCATTCAATAAGGGACATGAGATGAGGGTAAAAAGAATTTTCACAAGAATGGGTGAAGGGGTGGAAGAAGTGAGGATTAAAGAATGAAAAATTTAACACACACACACACACACTCTAGGCTTCAAAGGAGAACTAAGGATATCATTCAATTCAAGTTAGCTTGAAAGACTCAATCGGTCCAAACAAGTGCCCTAGTCATTTCCTTAAAAATGTATCACCTAGGATTTTGCCTCGAAAGGGAATCAAACAAGCTTCTAAGATTCAAATTGACTATACACATGCCTTTCATAAAATTTCTCCAATCTTGCAATCCATTCACATTCCAAAATCTACCACACATACAAAAGGGAAATACATTCACACACAATTATAAGAATAAGTGTAAGCACAGAATTTGAATTTTTGCATATGATTTCCCAAGCAATGAGGCAAATCTTAAACCACACAACCATTGGATACTCAAATAAGAATTTTGGCATGCAATAGCTCAACTTATTTCCAAGCACAACTTATTACTTAAATACATAATCTCAGGCAGTCCATTTATCCTAATCAAGCTTTCTCAAGTCCGTTAATATCACAGTAAGAAATTAACACCAAAATCACTAAAGCAATTAGAACATCAAATAAAGTAACTACTTTGACAAAATAAATTATCCTAACACTAATGTCACATACAAAGGAATGAGAGGAAAATCAATATACATCACAGTTAAAAGAAAACAACTCAATAGAAAAATTAAAAATAAATTAATATTCTCCCCAAACCTAAGACATGCAGTGCCCTCACTATGTACAATAAGAAAGAAAATACAAAAGAAAGAATGTACAGTGAAATGAAGGAAAATATAGTGAAAGAAAATATACAAGAAAGGAAAATGAAAGAAATAGGCCTCGGTGCCTCAAAAGAGGTCTCTCTCATCAAATAAATCATTCTCCTCATGAGCAGCTGAACCACCTGCACCCATCTCTGTATCATCAACATGTGGTGGAGGTAGAGGTGCTCCTGCAACAACCTATGGAAATACTGGGAAATCATCCATCTAGTGTCCCTGACGCAAGGAAAGCCAGTGGATGCTTTGATAAATTAAAGCTAACATCGCTTACTACTGATCCAGGCACTGATCAACAGAGGTTGCCCATGCAGCATAAAAAACTGGAGCAGGCTGCGGGGTTAGTGCAGGGGCTAGTGCATGAACTAGTTGGGGATTCGCAGTTGGGTATGGGGCTGGGGTGTGCCTATGTCTCTCTTGGGCATCCATGATTGTTTGCACTGCCTTCTCAGTCATTGGAGTTTTAGTTTTCACATGAACCTCAGTATCCTTCCATAACACCTTATATTTTTTATAGAGCTGACATATGAGAAACGGGAAGAATAAGGATTTAAGCTTTTGCTATAACGCATAGCCGTATTTGATCGTAAAGGATCTGAGCAGTGTCCATTCGTTGAAGATTGTGAATCGCATACAACATATAGGCACGTTTAGGATAAATCTCTGACCGATGCTTAGTGGGTAGTAAGCAGGAACACACAAAGTGGTTCTAAGGATCCAGCTCCCGGCGTATACTCTCTTATTTGATGAAATGTATAGAATTATCTGAGTTCTGTTGCACTTGAATAGGAAAACCAAGTTCACAAATGCCATCCATGATCGTCCCAAAGAGGGTGCCTCCCTCCTTTTCAGGTAGTTGCAATGTCTTGTACGCACATTCCATTGGAGGAGGGCTAGGGTCCATAACTTGACAGATGCACTCAACAGAATGATTTACAGTCTTCCTTCTAACTCTGGCAGTGGTAGGAGAACGCCTCTCAGCATGGGCATTAGCATAAAACTCCTTAACCACAGCTGCCACTGGTTCCTCAATAGGATGCTCAGCAAAAATTTCCCAGTGGAGTGTAGCAGTGGCGTCTGAGATGGCTGGATAACGCACCACATTCACTCTATGAAACCCTCACTCTGGAATGATGTTAATTTTCCTTAGATGCAGCCAGAAATAGTTGATAGCCTCCTGAGAGATGAAGAAAGTTGGGTCATAAGTCGGAATATCTCATTATCTTCTGTATTACTTGGTCCAGCCTCAGTAGTTTTCCTCTAGCATTTTGACATAATTGGTAAGTACCTGAAAAGGAATACTACTTTGATTAAGTCTCAATGCAAATGAATCAGCCACAATGTCAAGTACTCACACCAAAGCCACCCCCAAACCAAGCTAGAAAATATCATGCAACCAGTGTCAACTCAATCATGCGAATGCTCAACAAGTCTGCAACTTGGAAGATTTAGTTACTATGGACAACAAACCCCTAAACTAACCAGTGTCCCAAAGTACAAAAACAGAGCCTATGCAAGACTCAAGGCATCATATCATGCAGATGTCATAAAATACTACCATACGTAATTCAGAATTAGCATCAACAGTATAAAATTAGCATCCAACACCACAATACATAGGCTAACACATGCATATACATAATCATTATATCTTTGGCATTCTAGCTACAAGGTATGAACAACTGAACAGAATAGATCAAGAATTCAATAGAGAGACACACGAATAACATATATTCAAGATAAAGCAAATGATAAATAAAACCATCATTGAACTGAAAAAAATTTCAGCTATTAGCATAGAAAAAATTTGAAATGTTAAAGACTGAGATATGGAAAAATTGAAGGCTGACCTTAGGCGAATCAAACAAATTATAGCAGGGCTCCAAACTTCAATCTACTAACTCTAGAGAGGAGATGAGAGAACAAATGGGTGGGAATTGGTGGTTGGGTTGGTCACAGGTTGGGAGATAGGATAGGGACGTAGGTTGGGTGATTAGGAAGAAGTGGGTTAAGGAGGAATAAGGGAGCACAGCTGGGTGTGTTAGGGATGAGGTGGATGAGAGATGGGGTGGTCTTGGGTTGAAAAAAGTGGCACGACCGGGTGTGGTGGAGGCGGTGAGGTGAGGTGAGCTTGAAAGGGGAGTTGGAGTGGTGGGAGGAGATTTGGTGGGTGTGGGCTTGTGTGCGTATTGGGGTGAAGAAGGGAGGTGGGTCATACCGGTGGGGGAGGTAAGGGTGAGTTGTGCTTGAGAGAGGGGGCATGGGGGATAAGGGCTCGGTGCGGAAGGGGAGAATGGGAGAATTGGGAACATTGGGGTTCATGCGTTTTGGGCAAAAGGGGTTGTGTTTTGTGTGCAGCCCCCCACCACGCCTAGACTTGATTTTACAACGCCTAGGTATGGAAATTATTATTTTGTATATATTTTTTTATTACTATTTTTATTTTTTTATTTTTTTATTATATATATTTTTTAACAGAGATACCAGGCCTAGGCATGGGACTCGCAAGAAATTTTAGCTTGATAAGGTAGAGACAACGACGCTTAGGCATGGTAAACCCACGCCTAGGTGTGGAGCCCTAACTGCAAAATTTTGCAGAAAACAGTCATCAAATCCTATTTTCTTGGCTCTACCACAGCTTCTTCTCTCACAAAAACATTCAAGCCACAGTATTAACATTGAGTAAAATTGATAGGACAAAATTTGAAAAACATACTCAAAAGCTATCAAAAACACCTTTAAATCATAAAGACAAACTCCACAATCATGCATAAAAGTGTCCTAAGCTACAAGATAGAGTTAAGAAGTTGGGTTGCCTCCCAAAAAGCGCATTATTTATAGTCCTGGATAGACTTTTGCATACTTTCAAGATGGAGGGGCAAGGGTAAGTGAGGTTTTGTGTCTCTCCACCTCACCACCTAAGTAGAGCTTAAACTGCTGGCCATTGACCTTAAATGTTGAATTTGAAATCGGATCTTCGAAGGTCACGACACCAAGAGGAAACACTTACACAACTAAAAATGGACCAGGCCATCTGGATTTGAGCTTGCCAAGAAATAATTTCAGGCTTGAGTTGAATAAGAGAACCTTCTAGCCTGGTGCAAAGCTCCTTGGGGTAATGTGCTTGTCGTGCCACCTCTTAGCCTTTTCCTTGTATACCTTGGCATTTTCATAAGCTTGTAAGCAGAATTCATCAAGTGCATTCAGTTGCAACAATCTTTTCTCCCCACAAGTTTCAGAATCACAATTCAATCTTTTGATGGCCCAATAGGCGTGGTGCTCGAGTTCGACAAGTAGATGGCAAGCCTTGCCAAAGACCAATTGGTATGGAGACATGCCAAGAGGGGTTTTGTAAGCAGTGTGGTAAGCCTAGAGAGAGTCATCCAACATTTTAGACAAATCCTTTCTAGAGGGTCTCACATTTTTTTCAACAATCCTCTTTAACTCTCTATTAGAAACTTCTGCTTGGCCACTTGATTGTGGATGACAGGCGGTGGCTACCCTATGTTGTGGATAAATGACCCTAGTATGTTTTGATTAATGACTACACTTAACATGATTATTACTTTGATTCACTAACTACTTGCCAAGCTTGACTTTTTCAATGAGATTTAATGGAGCAAGAAAAGTGGATGCAAAGGATCATGGAGCAAAGCATTTCAATTCAAGGATCATGAAGGAAAACTTGTAGAAGGAGCATCATGAAAAAGGAATTTAAGGGAGATCATTAGGAACCTTTTTGTAAAGAAAAGACTTAGTATAACTCTTTGATTAAGCTCTCTAAAATAAGTAAAAATAGTTTTCAAAAGTAAAAATGGACTAAGAATGAAAAGGTTAATTAATAAGTCTGTACATTTATGTGTACATCGAAGTACTTTCAGTTAATTAATTAACTTTTAATGAAAACCTCAGTGTACATCTATGTATAAGTGTTATACATTTATGTATACATCGATTGATTATGGACGTACTTGGTCAGTATGCATTTTTGCATCTGTACATCGATTGGTACATCAATGCATAAGCCAAAATAGAAGCAAGGACTTTTTGAAATAGCCATACAATCGATTAGGTAATCGATGTATGAATTTCTGGGCTGAAATTGCAAGTGTTTCTCAAGAACAACATCGATGTACTCATGTGTGTATCACTCACGATCAAGAACATCCAAGAACACAATCGATTAGGCAATCGATGTACACACGTTGTAAGAGTGAATTTTTTTTAATACATCTGTGTACTAATCGATTGACTGATAACAGAATTTTTTTGATAAGTTTGTTTTAATCTTAACTGACTTGTAAAGTGTGTCCAACGAATCTATTTTGAAATATACCTATATAAGGACATTGGCAAACACTTTCTCAATAATAACTTATTCAAAACTTGAGATCAAACACACAAATACTAAGAGAGCTTTTTCATTGAAAAATTAAGTATTTTTCTGTAGAACTTCAAATTGTAATATTTGATTTCTTAGAATCTAATTCAATCTTTTCGTATTGTAAAAAAGAGATAAGAGAGAAGGTTCTCTCGCTGATTAAATCAAGAGTAGAAGGGACTCTTGGTGCCTAGCAAGAGTAGAAGAAACTCTTGTGGGAATTGCAAGATTGCTTTGACTGGAAAATCTATCATTTGGGTAAAAGGAACCTAGAAGTGAAGCTTGTGTAAAGAATCTTGTAAATTGATTTTTAATAGTGGACGAAACTCATAGTCATATGGGGACTGGATGTAGGTTACTAGAGGAGGTAGCTGAACCAGGATAAAACTCGATTTGTAATTTTCTCTATCCCTTAACTCTTTATTTGCTTTATTTTTGAATGTATGAATTAAGCAATATGTTAGGGATGCTTGCATGATTTGATTAGTTTATGATCTTGTTCATATCTAAAATCAACCTTATTGTTAATATTTGTTTATAAGTTTCAAGTCTTGATAGAAATACATCTTGCAAAAATACATTTTGGTTTGTTGGTTGACAAAATCTTTTTCATAGTTAAAGAAAAGAATCAGTTTTTGCAAAAAAGGAAAAAGCTATAAAAAGTTATAATACTCAATTCAACCCCCCTTCTTGAGTATTAAGAAGCCACAACTAACAAGTAGTACCCGAGCTTTCACTCTTGTATAAAGCTTAACAGCTTAAGAGGATGACTTCAAATGACATCTTGGGAGAAGGGGCTTCCTTAGCAAGACCCCCTACTTTCAATGGCACTGCCTATATATATTGGAAAGAAAGGATGTTAATATTCCTTAAGGCAAGTGGCATTGATGTATTAGATGCTATTGAGAATGGTCCATACATTCCTTACACTCTTGATGCAAAAGGCACCAAGAAAGAAAAACTTAGAAGTGAATAGGCTGATGAGGACAAAAAGAGAGTAGGTTATAATGCTAAAGCTAAGAATATTATAATTGCTGCCTTGAGTTATGATAAAATTTTTAGGGTTTCAAATTGTAAGACAGCCAAGCAAATGTGGGATACGCTGCAAATTACTTATGAAGGAACTAGTGATGTAAAGAGAGCAAGAATGAACTCACTCATGCACGAGTATAAAGTCTTTCACATGAAGAATGGTGAAGACATCAATGATATGCTAAGGAGGTTCACTCACATAGTGAATCAGCTGAATGGACTTGGAAAGAGCATTTCAGATGAACAATAAATCAACAAGATTATGAGATGTTTGACAAGAGAATGATAACAAAAGATTACTGCTATAGTTGAATCAAAGAACTCAACAACCATGAATATTGCTACACTATTTGGAAAACTTAAAGAGCACGAGATGGAGTTACATAGATTGAATGACCATGAAGAGAATGAGAAAAAGAAAAGAGGCTTATCACTTAAAGCACATGTCTCCAAAGAAAATTTTGACAGTGATGAAGATGAAGAAGTTGAAGAAGATGATGAATCTGAAGAGGATATGGAACTGCTAGTTAAAAAGTTCAAGAGATTCCTCAAAAAGAAAAAAACCTTCAACAAAAGGCCCTTAAACTTCTTTTCCAAGAAGAACACTTCAAAAGCTGAAAGTTCAACATTAAATGTAAAGTGCTATAAATGTGGCAAACCTGGACATTACAAGAATGAGTGTCCTAAACTTCAAAAGAAGGACAAGCATGACAATCATGAATCCAAGGACAAGAAGAATAGAAAGCCAAGAAGAGCTTACATAGCCTGGGAGGAGAATGATATGGATTCCTTTGAAGATTCTGAGGAAGAAGAGGCCAATCTTTATCTCATGACTAACCATCAAAGTGACAATGAAGATGAGGTAAATGAAATCCCCTTACCTATGATGAACTACAAGATGCTTTTGATGAATTGCATAGTGAATATTTAAAAATTGCTAAGCAATTAATGTCATCTAGGAAAGTCATTGCTAAACAATGTAGAAATTATGCATCTCTTCAAATTAAGATTAAAAAATTAGAAGCCAAGAACTATAAGCTAAGTGCATCTAGTTCTATATGTTCTAATTGCAATATTCTGGAAAAAGAAGTGGAAAAACTAAAAACCACTCTATCTAAATTTACAATGGGAAGAGATAATCTAAATGCCATATTAGGATAGCAAAAAGGAGTATATGACAAAGCTGGAATAGGCTATAAACCAGAATTGCATGAAAAGGCTTTTAAGAAACTCTTTGTTGCACCTAAATTCTCTATTAGTCCTTTTGTTAAATGTTTTTATTGTGCAAGAAAAGGACATACAGCTTCTAAATGCTATTTTAGAAATCCTTCAAGGATTAGTGTTAAACAAATTTGGGTTCCCAAGGGAACATATGTTATGACTAACACCAAAGGACCCAACAAAATTTGGGTACCTAAGAGAAATGCTTAAAATCTGTTTTATAGGTGTGTTTAAGAGCCAAAAGTTCAAATTAGTATCTTGATAGTGGCTGCTCCAAACATATGACTGGAGATATCACAAGGTTCTCATCCTTCACTCCCAAACAAAGTGGAAGTGTCACCTATGGTGATAACAACAAAGGAAGGATCTTAGGAGTTGGAACAATTAGAAGAAACACAACTACCAAGATAGAAGATGTACTATATGTGGAAGGGCTCAAGCACAATTTACTAAGCATTAGCCAACTATGTGATGAAGGTTATAAGGTATTCTTTAAATCTAGTAGTTGGATTATAAAAAACAAGTATGATAGTAATGCAAAGCTAATAGGTAATCAATTGAATAACATATACATGATAGATTTAAAGAGTATTTCTGCTAGTGATGTATGTTGTTTAATATTTAAGGAAGAGGAGAATTGGCTATGGCATAGAAGAATATGACATATTCATATGGATCATCTAAACAAACTCATTTCTAAAGAATTAGTAATTGGACTTCCTAAAACCAAGTTTCAAAAGATGATTTATGTGATGCATGCCAAAAGGGCAAGCAAACTAAAGTATCTTTTAAGGCTAAGAATATAGTTTCAACTAAAAGACCTTTACAACTACTGCACATAGACTTATTTGAACCCTTTAGGACCAAAAGTTTTGGAGGAACTTTGTATGCATTAGTTATAGTTGATGATTACTCTAGATTTACATGAACTTTCTTTTTAGCACATAAGAATGAAGCTTTTACAGCCTTTAAGAAAATGGCTAAGTTAGTACAAAATGAAAAAGGCATGAAAATAACTTCTATAAGGAGTGATCATGGTGGAGAATTTCAAAATAAAGAATTTGATAATTTCTGTGAAGAGTTGGGAATTCAACATAATTTCTTTACTCCAAGAACTCCACAACAAAATGGAGTTGTGGAAAGGAAAAATAGATCTTTAGAAGAAATAGCAAGAACTATGTTGAATGACTCAAACATGCTAAAATATTTTTGGGCAGATGCTGTAAACACAACTTGCTATTTAATGAATAGAGTCTTGATAAGACCAATTTTGAAAAAAGACTCCATATGAACTCTATAAAGGTAGAAAACCAAATGTTTCACATTTTCATGTCTTTGGTTGTAAATGTTTTGTACTAAATAATGGAAAGGACAATCTAGGAAAGTTTGATCCCAAAGCTGATGAAGGAATCTTTCTAGGCTATTCATCATCTAGTAAAGCTTTTAGAATCTTTAATAAAAGAACACAACCAATTGAAGAATCTGTACATGTTACATTTGATGAAACTAACCCCAAAAGGTTGAGAAAGGAATTTGTTGATGATGTTGCAGAAATTTTAGAAGAGATTCAACTTGAGGAAAAGCAGGACAATGCCAAAGTGGATGAAGTAGTGGAAATTTCAGGAGAGGCTCAACATGAAGATCTACCTAAAGAATGGAAAACTACAAGGAATCACCCTCTGGACAACATAATTGGTGAAATATCCAAAGGGATAACCACTAGACATTCATTAAGAAATGCATGCAATAATATGGCTTTTGTATCACAAGTTGAACCTAAAACTATAGATGAAGCAATTATTGATGAAAACTGGACTATGGCAATGCAAGAAGAACTTAATCAGTTTGAAAGAAATAAAGTGTGGGAACTTATTCCAAAACCTAAGGATAAACAAATAATTGGTACAAAATGGGTGTTTAGGAATAAGCTTGATGAAAATGGTATCATAGTAAGGAATAAAGCTAGATTAGTAACCAAAGGCTATAATCAAGAAGAAAGAATTGACTATGATGAGACATATGCACCCGTGGCTAGATTAGAAGCTATTAGAATGTTGTTAGCATATATATGTATCATGGATTTTAAATTGTATCAAATGAATGTTAAGAGTGCATTCCTAAATGGATATATACAAGAAGAAGTGTATGTTGGTCAACCCCCTGGATTTGAAATAAATGAATTTCCTAATCATGTGTATAAACTAACTAAAGCCTTGTATGGACTTAAACAAGCTCCAAGAGCTTGGTATAAAAGGCTAAGTAATTTCTTACTTCAAAATGGATTGATAAAAGGAAAAGTTGACACAATACTATTCACTAAAAGAAAAGCACAAAACATATTACTTGTTCAAATTTATATTGATGATAGTATATTTTGTGCTACTAATTGAATCTTTGTGTAAGGAATTTGCCAAACTAATGCAAAACGAGTTTAAAATGTCTATGATGGGAGAGCTAACATTCTTCCTTGGACTATAAATCAAACAATGTGATGATGAGACTTTCATAAGCCAAACTAAGTACTGCAAAGAACTATTGAAGAAGTTTGGAATGGAGAATGCAAAGGAAATGGCTACTCCAATGAGTCCATCATGCTACTTGGACAAAGATGAGAAAAGTAAATCAGTAGATGTTTCCAAGTACAGAGGTATGATTGGTTCCTTACTCTATCTAACTGCAAGTAGACCTGATATAATGTTCAATGTTTGTATATGTGCTAGATACCAATCTACTCCTAAGGAATCACACTTAACTACTTAAAAAAGAATCATGAAATACTTATTAGGAACTAAAGAAATGAGATTATGGTATGCTAGAGGATCAACATATAACTTAGTAGGATATTCTGATTCTGACTTTGCTGGATGCAAGTTAGATAGGAAAAGTACTTGCCACTTTCTAGGAAACTCATTAGTTTCTTGGTTTAGTAAGAAACAAACAAGTGTGGCTTTATCAACTGTTGAAGCAGAATATGTTGCACTAGAAAGTTGTTGTGCACAGATTCTTTGGATGAAACAATAACTTATTGACTATGGTGTTCTCTTAGAGAAAGTTCTAATCAAATGTGATAATACTAGTGTTATAAATCTCACTAAGAATCCTATAATGCATTCAAGAACCAAACACATTGAGATAAAATATCATTTCATAAGGGATCACATTCAAAGTGGAGATATAATCATTGAATATGTTGATACATCTAAGCAATTAGCTGATATTTTCACTAAACCATTGGCTAAAGAAAGCTTTTTCTACATAAGAAGAGAATTAGGAATAATTGATCCTACCTATGTGTGATGTTTTGAATGTTGAATGCATGATAATTTGATGTTTGATGTCTGTATATCAATTAAAAAATTGATTATTTTGATCAAATAGGTACAGGATATCATGTACATCGATTGACACATCGATTAATCTGCTATGAAAACTTGAAAATTTCAATTTGATCTGCTATAAATCAATTATCACATTGATTGAATCACTGATCTAAGATGCACTACTCACTGTAAGTGCCTATGCATCGATTGATACATCGATTAGCAATGGATTAAAAATCTGACCCTGTGTATACATCGATTGTAACATCGATTGTAACATCAATTGAGTGATAGTTCTAAAATTTAGGACTCACTGACTTACCCTATACATCGATTTGTACATCGATTGGGTGAATGCTGCAATTATTGTACTCTCTAACTTAGCTTATACATCGATTAAAACATCGATGTACCTGGTTTAAAATTCAAATCCTGATGCTAAGTACATCGATTAGCACGTGTGTACAGGAGGAAAAACCCTTTAATACATCGATTGGGTAATCGATTGACTGATCTGGGTTTATAAATTTCAACCATTCCCTTCAAATCTTTCACTTTTCAAATCCAAATTTCAAAGACCCAAACCCTAGAAGAGCTCAAAATCATCTCCAATGGTTCGTGTGAAGCAAACTGGACCCTTTACACCTATTCCCTCTAACTCTACATCTACCTCCTCCACTCAATCTTCCACACCTCGTTTCACTCATAGCAACCCCTGCACGCCCTAAAAGAAAAGGAACTGAGAAAACCCAGGTTTCTCAAAGGATTGATAAGCTTCCAATCAAAAGATTAAAGAAGACACAAGACAAGGGCAAGAAGGTAGCTGATTCTTCAAAACCAGCACCCAAGAAACAAGAAAAGAAGAAGAAAGTAGTGAAGGAAACACCCAAAAAGAAGACTGTTCAAAAGAAAAGAAAGAGGACAGAGGAAGAAGAAGAAGATGATGAAGGGGTCACTGAGATTGAACTTCTCAAGAGGTATTTTTTTGATGAGGAGTACATCATGCTTTACAAGAACAATTTTAAACATATGGATATTCACGAGACTAGGATTGTAGATTTCAACTATTTTGAGGCCAATGAGTTTACTTTTCACAAGATTTTGGAGGAGTATAAACTGAGTAAATTTCTGTAAATTAAGAGTGATATTTAGCCTACATTGATCAAAGCATTTTACTTTACATTTGAGATGGACAATGAGGGATTTTCTACTGAGGTGAAGAACACAAGAATTGAGATGACTTTTGACGAGTTTGCTTAATTTATTGGACTAGATTACAAAGGAAGTAATCTTGCTAACACTGGACCTGACAGTGTATGGATCAAGAACTTTGACAAGGAAGAAGCAAGGAAGGTGCTTCTAGTTGAAAATGCACCAAAAGGAAGACTGATCAACATCAGCTCTATGCAGATTCAGCATAGGCTCCTGTAATATGTGCTGAGTAGGATGCTTTTACCAAGATTTGGAAATCATGCTGTGTTGTAGAATAATGATATTCTGATGCTCTGGGCTATGATAGAGAAGAAGCAGATGAGTTGGAGCTTCATAATTGCCAGGCACATGCTGGATTGCAAAATCAGTGGTGCTACCCTACCCTATCCTGGATTAATGGTGAGATTGCTGGAGCATTTTGGAGTCTCTCTGGATAATGAAGAGAGGTTTCAGACTAGATAGGTCACTCACAAGTTTGGTGAAGGGACCATTAGCAAGATGAAGCTTGCTAAAGTGAATGAAGAGTGGGTTAAGATAGCTGGTGAAGAGCCAAGAGCTGCTGTGGACAACTTAGAGCTGAATAACAAGATGGACAAGCTTCTCCAAATATTTTAGAATTTTGAGACTAAGCAAATAAAACATCATTTAATGTTGAAACAGTCTATTGATTATCTGCATATCAGACTCAACACATTAGAAGGCCAAATGGCCACTTTGCATCAAAATCTAGGCATTTCCATCACTGCACCTCTAAAAGTTCATCCCACTTCTAAAGATGTTGTGAACATGGCTAGAGAAGCTGCTGTTACTGCACCTGAAGAAGAAGGTAATCCTGAAGAATAACCAGCCCAAGCTTCACAGCACACAGAAGAACCAAGGACCAATGAAGATGTTTAGATCTCAGGGTGTCTTAAGTGTGTCTATAATGATGTTAGCATGCTATTTTTGATGTTTGTTCTATTGTTTTCAATTTCAATCTTTCTTTGAACAATGATGAATATAAATGACTATATAACTTGTTTTGATTATGCTGATATGAATGAATGAATCTTTGATATCAATGAATGGTTAAATTTCTAGTATATACCTTGTTTTACATGCTTTTATACTTTGAATCTCCCACACATGTTCTTTTTGATAATGACAAAGGGGGAGAATAGGTACCATACTAAATAAAACAACTTGAACTAATGATCTAAAATAATAATGCGATGATCCTATACATGTTCAAATGATAAAAACTGTCAATTAGACAGGGGGAGTAAATGGTAAACAACTGCTGCATTTTATTACTCTGATATTTCTAATTACTTCCTAAGATATATTGAATGTTAAACATGTTATGTGATATATTGAATGTTAAACATGTTATGTATGGTAAGTTTGTCATCAATCAAAAAGGGGGAGTTTATGGATAAATGACCCTAGTATGTTTTGATTAATGACTAAACTTAATATGATTATTACTTTGATTCACTAACTACTTGCCAAGTTTGACTTTTTCAATGAGATTTAATGGAGCAAGAAAAGTGGAGGCAAAGGATCATGGAGCATAGCATTTCAATGCAAGGATTATGAAGGAAAACTTGTAGAAGGAGTATTATGAAGAAGGAATTTAAGGAAGATCATTAGGAACCTTTTTGTAAAGAAAAGACTTAGTATAACTCTTTAATTAAGCTCTCTAAAATAAGTAAAAATGGTTTTCAAAAGTAAAAATGGATTAAGAATGAAAAAAGTTAATTAATAAGTCTGTACATCTATGTGTACATCGATGTACTTTCAGTTAATTAACTAACTTTTAATGAAAACCTCAGTGTACATCTATGTATAAGTGTTATACATCTATGTATTCATCGATTGATTCTGGACGTATTTGGTCAGTATGCATTTTTGCATCTGTACATCGATTGGTACATCGATGCATAATCCAAAACAGAAGCAAGGACTTTTTGAAATAGCCATACAATCGATTTGGTAATCTATGTATGAATTTCTGGGCTGAAATTGTAAATGTTTCTCAAGAACAATATCGATGTACTCATGTGTGTATCACTCAAGATCAAGAACATCCAAGAACACAATCGATTAGGCAATCGATGTACACACATTGTAAGAGTGAAATTTTGTTTAATACATCTATGTACTAATTTATTGACTGATAATAGAATTTTTTTGATAAGTTTGTTTTGATCTTAACTGACTTGTAAAGTGTGTCCAACGAATCTATTTTGAAATATACCTATATAAGGACATTGGCAAACACTTTCTCAATAACAACTCATTCAAAACTTGAGATCAAACACACAAATACTGAGAGAGCTTTTTCCTTGAAAAACTGAGTATTTTTCTGTAGAACTTCAAATTGTAATATCTGATTTCTTAGAATCTGATTCAATCTTTTCATATTGTAAAATAGAGATAAGAGAGAAGGTTCTCTAGCTGATTAAATCAAGAGTAGAAGGGACTCTTGGTGCTGTACAAGAGTAGAAGGAACTCTTGTGGGAATTGTAAGATTACTTTGACTGGAAAAGCTGTCATTTGGGTAGAAGGAACCTAGAAGTGAAGCTTGTGTAAAGAATCTTGTAAATTGATTTTTAATAGTGGACGAAACTCACAGTCATGTGGGGACTGGATGTAGGTTACCAGAGGAGGTAGTTGAACCAGGATGAAACTCGGCTTGTAATTTTCTCTATCCCATAACTCTTTATTTGCTTTATTTTTGAATGTATGAATTAAGCAATATGTTAGGGATGCTTGCATGATTTGATTAGTTTATGATTTTGTTCATATCTGAAATTAACCTTATTGTTAATATTTCTTTATAAGTTTCAAGTCTTGATAGAAATACATCTTGCAAAAACACATTTTGGTCTGTTGGTTGACAAAATCTTTTTCATAGTTAAAGAAAAGAATCAGGTTTTGCAAAAAAGGGAAAAGCTATAAAAAGTTATAATACTTAATTCAACCCTCCTTTTTGAGTATTAAGAAGCCACAACCAACATATGTGTCACCCCACACTTTGCAAGTAAAGCAGCAAAATACTTGTTGCAGAAATGTGATCCCCCATCACTAATAATGGCTTTAGGAGTGCCAAACCTTGTGAAAATGTTCTTTTTAAGAAAATTAAGGATCACCTTAGAGTCACTAGTAGGTAAGGCATAGGCTTCCACTCACTTTGATACATAATCCACTGCTACAAGAATGTAGTGCCTACCAAAGGATGATACAAAGGGCCCCATAAGGTCTATGCCCTACACATCAAATATTTCCACTTCCAAAATGGAGTTCAAGGGCGTCTCATTCCTTTTGGAGATGTTTTTGGTCCTTTGACATCTATCACAGTTAGCAACAAATGAGTGGGAATCTCGAAATAAAGAAGGCCAATAAAAATCGGATTGCAACACCTTAGTAGTTGTTTGATCTCCCCTATAGTGACCACCATAAGGTGAAGCATGAAATTGCTCAAGTATAGCACTTGTCTCCTCCATAGGAATGCACCTTCTAAGCACTTGGTAAGCACAATGTTTAAAGAGATAAGGCTCATCCCATACATAGAATCTGACATCATGAAGGAACTTCTTCTTTTAGTGATGAGATAATTCTGAAGGTATCAATCCACTCACAATGTAGTTGCAATAGTTAGCATACCATGGATCTGAGCTAGCAAACACAGCAAATAACTGTTCATCTGGAAAAGTATCACGAATCACAGTTCGGTCATGTAGATAATTCTCATTTTCCAACTGAGAAAGATGGTCAGCCACTTGATTCTCAACACCCTTCGGATCTCAAGATCATACTCTTGTATCAATAAAGCTTAACAAATTAACCTCGACTTAGCGTCTTTTTTGCTCACTAGATACTTGATGGCCGAGTGATCCATGAAGACAATGACTTTAGCACCAACCAAATACACTTGAAATTTGTCAAATGCAAAGACAATTGGAAGGAGTTCTTATTACACCCTCCTAAGGGAATTACATTTAAGACCAACCATTTTATTTTAATATTTTATTTTATTTTTTAAAACTTTACCTAAGTCATAATTAAGATTCAATATTATAAAATACGGGCTTTAAAATTCTTTTCGCGGATAGCATAAACTTAAGAGAATATAAATAAAAACAAGATATAGAGAACTAAACAATACACACCAAAAATATATACATAGTTTATTGAAAATAGAAGTACATAATACTTATATACCAAAAGGACATAATTGCAACATACCATAACAAACTTAAATTGGCCCAAGTTCATTACACCTAAGGAAAAGGTCTTCTATAGGATCCTCCTCCGGATCCTCACTAGACAAATTCCCTAGCAAGAGAATATCTCGACGAAAGGGAGTCCAAGCAGAAGATATCTCAGAATCCTCCTTAGGAGAATAGTGAAGATCACCCCACAAATCCCTTACAGACATATGAAACTCTAGATAAACTATAGCAGAAAAAGAAAAAGTAGTAACCCCATAGTGGGTCCTACTCAGGGATAGAGTAATATCTCCATAGTACTCTATCCGCTCCATATCCAAATGGAAACGCCAGGCATCCGTGCCTCCATGAAACTGCACTCTAACGTAACCCAACAAATCTCTCCTCGTCACCATCACAGTCTTCATAGAGCATAACATAGAACAGAATAGATAGAACAAAAATATAAAGAGATGAGATCCCCTACATCAAATACCAGTATGGTAGCAAGAAATAGTAACAACAATAAAGTCATATGATATAGAATTAACAATTACAGTCATGATATATATCGTGAGATAATTCAATAATATATATATATATATATATATATATATATATATATATATATATATATATATATATATATATCTCAACAACATGTCCAAAGACTACGCAAATGCACAATGAACTGACCCCTACTCCATGGAGCTAAAACCAAAATCGGAGAGAATGATCGGGGAGTCTTGTCTGTATATCGTTAGCCTTAAATCAAGTGCTTTCAAATATATCAGCGTACGCATCATGACTTATACAAGACATTCTACAGCAGATCGGGAATAGGAATAGTGTCTCATCGAGATCGTCAGTGCGTTGCATAGTCACCATGGCCTAGTAGAGCTAGTAACTGGCCACTTGTGGGATACTTGTGCCCCGACACCTCCTAAGTCATTCATAGACCTTCACTATGCAATTCGTACCCGCACAAAGGTATAATTCATCTCCTAGGCATACAACCTTAACAACAAAGTCACCAAGACTTCTACTTTAATGCATGATAGAATCACATAATAGATCAATACTCATTAACAGCATAAGTTCCATGAAAAACAAGCCACCACTGGGCTAAGCCATCAACTGATATCTCTAGGTCTAGTACGTCAGCCTGGCAGTAAAACTACTATTTTTCTCAAAACGCGGAGCATTTTCACTATTTCATCACAAACGCGTAACACTTCTTGTTACGTCTCAAAACCACTTAACATCTTTACATTGTTTTTCAATTGCGTAAACATTTTAAAACATTTTCCTTTTTTGTTACTAAAAACTCACTTAAATAAAACATTTTAAATTTCAAATCATCCTTCAAAGCTTATTTCTATTGCTAAGGCTGAAAATTAACTCTTGTTAAATAACAAAACTTTGTTCATATTCTTTTTAACTTGTGAATCCTTAAATCCTAGTCTAGTCCCCTAATCATCTAAGTTTTCAATTAATAAAACATTTTTACCTTGGATGCCCTTCTTTGGGCTAAGTGGTCGTGAGCCAAAAGTGGTCCTTGGGACCAAAAAGCTTGCCTTTCACACATGAATCAAAGCATACAAAGCATTTAAATCATCAATTCATGTAATAACAACTTCATACATACCATAAAAATCATACAATCACATATAGCCAAACAAACATAAATCACAAAAATACACACAACCAAGTGAATAAATCCTCACATGGATTTTTCACTAACAAATCACAAATTCGTTCCTCACCACCAAGATGGTTGATGAGGTTAATCTCTCTCTTACCTTAGATGATGATCAAAACTCTTTGTTGTCTTATTGAAAAAGCTTCTCCTTCCAAAAAGATCCTTAAAACAAAACATACATACAAGCATCAACATCTTGGGCTTAAAACAAGATGACTATAAATCAAGATTATGGCCTAGAACATGAAAAGAAAACTTAGAAATGAAGATAAGAACCTTCACCTAGAACCTTCAAACTTCAAGCTTTGAGAAAGAGATTGAAGATGGATGATTTTGAAGAAACTCACAACAAGAAAGTATCTCAAAAAGGTATTTGGATTCAAGAAATGAGGTTGTTTAGAATTGATCAAGACTGAAGGGTGAAGGAGAAGTGCTGACCGTGACAGACAAAGGAGAGAAAAAGAGAGAGTTTTGGTGTATTGTTTCTCAAAAACAAAACAAAAAAGGCTTAAGAGAGATAAGAAACTATTTTTGGTCACAAAGCTTATCCTAGAAGCTCCCTTAGCCGTGGGCCATCAAGGGTATTTTTGGACAATGCTTCTTCCTACAAGATTCACTCCAAGCTTGCCTTGGAAGCTTTCCTCCAAGCTTATCTTGGAAGCTTTCCTCCCATTGGCTCAAAAACAAGTGAGTCATAAAAAGAAAAGATAAAAGGTTATGACTAAGTTCATGACTAGTCATCTAACCAGATATTTACCGGTAGCTATTACCTAATGGACAAAGGCTATTACTAGCAAAACCAGTATTTATTGTCCAATAGATAATAGAATGTACCTACATTTTATTAGTCAGATAAAATTTCAGAAAAAGAAAAATTTTGAAATCCGGTCCCGATTTCGGGTTTAGTAAGCTTCCCCGGCCTCGCGTGAACAGTCAAAATTTTTTTGGGCCCAAATTTTTTTTTTTTCGGTACTGCCTCAAACACACAGAAGGCAAAAAATAATAATAAAATAATCAAAATAAAGCAAACAATTCAGAAAAATCACAAAAATAATATAAAAACACAAATAACAGGAAAAGGAATTTTGGGGTGTTACAACTCTTCCACTTAAAAAGGAATTTCGTCCTTGAAATTATCATACCTTAGAACAACTGCAGATATTGCTCTTTCATTCTGTCTTCTAATTCCTATATTGCATCTCCAGTTACATCATTCCAGATTACTTTTACTAAGGCAATTTCTTTTCCTCTGAGTTATTTCACTCTCCTATCTTCGATCTTAACAGGAAGTGTCTCATAGGTTAAGTTCTCTTTTAATTGTACTGTATCAGGTGTTATGACATAGTTTGGATCAGGAACATATTTTTGCAATTACGATACATGGAAAAAATTATGAAGGTTAGAAAGAAAAGTTAGTAAAGCTATTTGATATGCTACCAGACCTATCCGACGAAGAATTTAATATGGTCTGATGAATTTATGAGTGAACTTTCTGGAGGTGTGACTCTCAAAAACATATGCTCACATTCCTTAAACTCAATGGGTTTCCTTCTCTTGTCAGCATAACTCTTTTGTCGACTTTGAGTTGTTCGCATCTTTTCCTGGATCACCTTAACTTTTTCTGTTGTTTGTTGTACAAGTTCGGGTCTTAAGACAAGATTTTCCCCATCCTGGTACCCACACAAAGGCATTTTACATTGTTGTCCGTATAAAGCCTCATAGGGTGCCATCCCTATGCTTGAGTGAAAACTATTATTATAAGTGAATTCTATCAGAGGTAAGAATTCATCCCAACTCCCAGTCTGTTCCAAAACACAAGCTCTTAATAGATCTTCCATTGATTGAATTGTCCTTTCTGATTGACCATCTATTTACGGATGATAAGCAAAACTTAAATGGAGTTTCGTCCCTATAGTTTCTTGCAGACTCTGCCAAAACCTTGACGTAAACCTTGGATCTCGATCAGAAATAATGTTAGAAGGTACACTATGCAGTCTAACAATTTCACCAATATACACCTGGGTCAATCTCTCCATTGAATACCTTATGTTGATAGGTAAGAAATGTGTTGACTTCGTAGCCGATCAACGATCACCCATATGGAATCATAACCCTTCCGAGTATTTGGCAGTCCAACAATAAAGTCCATTGCAATGCCATCCCATTTCCATTCTGGAATAGCCGGAGGCTGTAAAATTACTGAAGGTTTTTGATGCTCAACTTTAGCTTTATGACAAACTAGACAATATGCTACATACTTGGCTACGTCCTTCTTCATTCCTTGACACCAATATAACTGCTTCAAATCCTGATGCATCTTGGTCGTTCCTGGATGCATACTCAACTTGCTCTTGTGGGCTTCGTCAAGAATCAATCTTCTAAGCTCTGAATCACTTGGTATATAAACTCTATCTCTAAACCTCAGAATTCTATCCAGCCTTTCCTTAAATTTTAACACAGTGCCTTGCTTCACCAGCTCCTTTTCATCCTACAAGTATTGATCATTTCTTTGTTTATCTCGAATTTCTTCCATAAATCCATTTGAAATAGTAACCATGTTCAAGCAAAGCTTTCCCGATGCTGATTTCACAGATAACCGCATATCCCTAAATTGTTCTATCAATTCCATTTCCTTGATCATTGATGTGTGTGAAACAACATCATATTTTGTTCTTATTTTGTATGCATTCTTGAGCATTTTAGGTATTTTAGTTTCCCTTTTAGTTTGTTTTTTCCTTAGTTCGGATAACTGCCGTATTTTTGGTGTACTTGTGCAAGATTAATGTTGAATTAGCCTTAGATTGAATGGAATGCTTGCATGTTTTAAGTTAGAGCTTAATGGATAGTAATAAAGGTGCAAAAAAGGCTATTCCAGAGGGATCCACGGCCTGCCCGTGGTCTCTACCATGGCCGTAGTTGAGAGACAGCTTAACAATCCTGAGTCCAGAACTGACCACGGCCATGGTTCGCAGTGCAGCAGAATTTTAGTTTTTCTGTTTTTATTTCTTTTGGGTGATTTTAGCCCATAAAAGCCCTAGCCTATAAATAGATGTTCTGATTGCAATTAGGGTATGCTAGCTTGGATTGAAACCTAGTTCTAAAGGAGGCATGAAGGAGGCTTGGGTTCTTGATCCTTCTTCTTCTTCTTCCATTATTACGGGTTTGGGATATTTTTAAGTTTGATTTCTTGTCTCCTCTTCTCTATGTCTGAGTAGTTTCCTTTGTTTCTAAGATTGGGCAATGCCCTTTGATACTTTGATAATGATTAATTGACTTTGTTTTCCCTTTTATTAATCTTGATTGTTCATTGATTCAATCCTTATTGATTTTATTCATGTGAATTTGCTGGCCACTTATTTGCATCTCATAGGCATTTAGGGACGTACTGAGAGGTGAACCTAAGTGTTGGAACCATAAGAATTGAACTTAAGGTCTAAATCACGATAGTAGTTTTAGCCTTTCGAGGATTCAATGAATTACCACAAAGCGTAATGGGTTCAATTTAAATTCAATTACCACGAGAGTAGGAATTGGTTTAATTGAGCACGGATCTTGTATCTTGAGAAAGAACATTAACTAATTTAGGGTAATTCACCTTCAATTGAATTTCAGATTTAATAAAAGGGTTGTTAATTAGGATTTATCTTGTATCATTGTGGTATCCCAATCTTGGAAGCTTTCTTGAATTTGAAAATCCCCTTCTTGATAACTTCTTTGTTTTTATTCTAAATTCTGCACTTTGATTTTATTTAATTACTTTGTTACTACGTTCTTCTTAACCAATAATCATATTCCCTTTTGTTTAATTTAATTGAATTAATTAATTAATTGGTATTCATAGACACAGTCCCTGTGGATTCGATCTTTTTATTACCTGACGACGAAACCGTACACTTGCGGATTTCACGCATCAAGTTTTTTTGCGCCGTTCTTGGGATCTGTGTTTTTCTTAAATATCAGTTTAATTTTTAATTTAATTATTTTAAACCTTTTTATTTTTACCATATTATTACGTTCTTGTTTTCTCTTTGACTCTCTGCAGGTAATTTTTCTTGTTTATGCGAAGTGCTAGACATTTCAGGACTCTTATTGAAGCAAATCCTGAAATTGAAAGAACCTTGCATCAAAGGAGAAGACGACAAAGGCAAAGAGTAAGGGAAATATCTGAACCAACACTTGTCATGGCAGCAGGTAAAGATAATAAACCTTTAAAGGAGTATGCAGCCCCTAATGCTCAGGGTTTGTGATCTGGAATTACTCGGCCAGACATTGAAGCCAGGCACTTCACCATACCTCCAGCCTTACTTTCTATGATAAGGCAGAACCAGTTTGGAGGATTACCCTTGGAGGACCCAAATGATCATGTGGAGATGTTCTTAGAATTCTGTGAGACTCTCAAAATTGAAGGTGCCTCAGTTGATGCCATTCGCCTCCGATTGTTTCCATTATCATTAAGGGACAAGGCTAGAGCTTGGTTGAAATCGGTACCCACCGATACATTAACCACATGGAATCAATTGGAGCAAGCATTCTTGAATAAGTTCTTTCCTCTTTCCAAGACTGCACATCTTAGAACTCAAATAACAAGCTTTGTTCAAAGAGACGGAGAATCATTATCAGAAGCTTGGGATAGATACAAGGGGCTGTTGGAAGCTTGCCCGCATCATGGACTAGAGAAGTGGTTGATTATCCACACCTTCTACAATGGTTTGGAATATTCCTCGAAGGTGTCTCTTGACTCCACAGCTGGTGGAGCTTTGATGAACAGAAGGCTGACAGAGGCTTATGAGATTATTGAGAGTGTTGCTTCGAATCATCACCAATGGGCCAATGAAAGAGGTAATAACCCGAGAAAGCTCTCAGGAGGTAAGTTTGAGGTAGATGGTGTTGATTTAATTATGTCAAAGTTTGATTCTTTGAATAAACGTTTTGACATGCTTGAGAAAGCTCATGTAAATGCTATAAGTGCCTCTAACAATTTTTGTGAGATTATTGGAGCACAGGGACATATTGGTGCTGAATGCCAAGTTGGAATAGGATCTTCACATGGTGCACCGGTGGAGCAAGTGGAATCCTGCCACAATTTCTATGACATTCCACCAAAGGTGCACAATGATCCATATTCACAGACTTACAATCCTGGTTGGAGGTCTCATCCCAACTTCTCCTATCGGAACAATCAAAATCAAGCTGGACAAGGTAGTGCTCAACCCTCTATTGGTTTCCCCCAGGTACAAAAGTCTAAACTCGAAACTCTCCTTGAAAATTTTGTAGAGAGTCAAACCAAGCAAAATGAAGAGTTTAGGCACCATGGTCAAGTTGTTAGTGAGGCTATTAAGGATTTGACATCTAAAGTTGATAATTTAGCTATTCGTAACAAGATGTTAGAAACTCAAATAGCCCAACAAGCTAGCTCTTCATATAGACCACACGGGAAATTTCCAGGACAGCCTGAAATAAATCCTAATAAACATTGTAAGGCTGTGAGTTTAAGAAGTGGAAAACAACTAGAAGATTCCAAAGCAAAGGGGGAAAATGACAAAGATGGGAGGGATAAAGAAAAAGAAACAACTAGGACACAACCCTTAGAAGAAAAAGAGACCAATGAGAAAGTGTCTAAGTATGTACCCCCTGAGCCATACCAACCCTCAGTGCCCTTTCCTCAAAGGTTGGCCAAGGCCAAGCTAGATAAGCAGTTTGGGAAGTTCCTAGAGGTTCTTAAGAAATTATATATTAATGTACCCTTCACTGAGGCGTTAAAACAAATGCCTACCTATGCTAAGTTTCTTAAGGACATTTTGTCTAATAAGAGAAAGTTAGAGGAGTATGAGACCGTAGCTTTAACTGAGGAGCGTAGTGCCTTAATTCAAAATAAATTGCCTCCTAAGTTAAAAGATCCAGGTAGCTTCTCTATTCCCTATTTGATTGGTAACACTAATTTTGACAAAGCTCTGTGTGACTTGGGGGCTAGTGTTAGTCTTATGCCCCTTTCTGTGTGTAAGAAGTTGGAGGTGGGTGAGCTGAAACCCACAACTATCTCACTTCAATTGGCGGATCGGTCTGTCAAGTACCCCATAGGCATCTTGGAGGATGTTCCCATTAAGGTTGGTAAATTTTATATGCCTGTGGATTTTGTTGTGCTTGATATGGAAGCTGATGCTACAATGCCGATCATACTTGGGCGCCCATTCCTTACCACTGGACGGGCGATCATTGATGTCCATGAAGGAAAATTGATTTTGCGATTGAATAATGAGGAAGTAGTTTTTGATGTTTTTAATTCTGAAAAAAATTCTAATTCCTTAAATTCATGTAATCACATTGATGCTACTAAAGTTGTGGATAGTGTTGTGCTTTCAGGTATACAGGAATCAGTAACTGATGCTATGCCCTGCAAGGAAGGACCTAAGAAGCATAGTGACAAGTGTGACGAGAAGCGTGAATTTAAAATCGGGGATAAAGTCCTTGTTAATAACTCATTTCTACGTTTCTGTCCTAGTAAGTTATGGTCAAAATGGTCTGGACCATATGAGATTGTTCGAGTTTTATCCTACGGTGTGCTTGAGGTGAAGAAAGAAGGTAATAAGTCTTTCTTGATAAATGGTCAGAGAGTGAAATACTTTGAAGGAGTGGGGACTGAGCACTACTCCGTTGACGTCACCTGAGCACAGAAACCAGACCAAAGTCAAGCTAATGACTTTAAACAAGCGCTTCTTGGGAGACAACCCATGTTTTCTTGTTTTTCTGTTTTATTTCATCTTTTTCCTTTAATTTTGTGTGTTAGATTGTTGTTTGATCTTTATCTCATGGATCTTGTTTTGGTTTGACCCTTTTTGAAGCTCAAATTAGAAGAAGAGTGAAGTTAGAATGTTCCACACCAAACCCATGGAAATTTCCATGGCCATGGATTGAACACCAGAAGATTTTTCACCATCGCAGTGAGTTCTTTTCTTTTCTCCCTTCTCTTGTTATAGATTTTTACATTGGGGACAATGAAAGTTCTAAGCTTGGGGGGATTATGGTATTTTCATTTTCTTATTTTCATTCTCATTAGTTTCATGCATTCTCATGTCTTGTTTTGCATTGCATTTTCATGTTGCATTTTCACACCATCATATCTCTTGGGTTTTTGGTTGAACTTGTGCCCCTCTCTTTTGAGGATTTTGATATAGTATTGATTTGGAACCCAATTTATTGATTCATGTAGTTGGCAATAGGCATTGTTTTAATTGATAGTAGAGGTGATCTTTTGATAGTTGATAATTAGCATAATGTTCTCTGAATTTGTGCTTCTCATTGAATTTTTAAACCTCTAAATGTGAGTTTTGAGCTTATATGGGACTTATGCATTATATGATTTTTGTTCTCATTCTTTGTGTTGAGTGATATTCCTCATTGATCATGTGCTCTAGAACTTGATTTGAAACCATTTTGAGGCGAAATTTTTGGTTGCATGCTTGAATGTGATTAAGGCATTTTAGGTATTTTTCTGGCCTTCTGAAATTGTTACACTTTCATTCTCTAGTTGCCTATTTTGAGCCTATTGCATACTTGTTTTCATGATACCTATGCTGAAACATTGTTGGTTATCATTTAGAATATTAAATGGAGCGAATTGGGCTTGAAAGTTGTTTAAAAGTTGTATTGGAAATTATATGTATTTGAACTTCCTCTTTCTAAAAAAAAAAAAAAAAAAAAAAAAAAAAAAAAAAAAAAAAAAAAAAAAGAAAATAAAAGAAACATCATGAGATGAAAGCTTGAAAAAGAGGAGAAAGAGGAGAAGGAAAAGTAAGGAAGAAAATTCTTTGAAATATGGAGTTATGTTTTAGATTGAAAAATTGTCTTTACTCCATTTATGTTCTATTGGATTTCTAGTGATTATTGAAAATTTGGTTAGCCCTTTGTGCATACCTTCCTTTCTCTACCTTACCTAACATCATTCCCATGGCCCCATTACAACCCTTGAAAGACCTTTTGATTCTTGCATGCATGCTGATTATTAGTGAAAATCTAGTTTCTTATCAAGCATATGGAAGTGCATTTTCTTTAGAGGATTTTGAGAGCATTGTCTTCACCCTTAAACACTCTGAGTGTGGTTAGTGGAGTGAACTTAATTCAATCAGTGAGGATGCATGATTTCTGAGAACTTAGCCTCTAATTGGACTTGATTTTGATTACCTCTCAGTTTCTTTGTTTATCTTAGCCTATTGCTTGGATATTGTTTTCTCGGGTTCCTCATTCATTATTTTCTTTTGATCCCACTTCTTGGTTTGGCTTTAATTTTTGCTTGAGGACAAGCAAAGTCTTAAGCTTGGGGGGATTTGATGTGTGAAACAACATAATATTTTGTTCTTATTTTGCATGCATTCTTGAGCATTTTAGGCATTTTAGTTTCCCTTTTAGTTTATTTTTCCCTTAGTTCGGATAACTGCTGTGTTTTTGGTGTTCTTGTGCAGGATTAATGTTGAATTAGCCTTAGATTGAATGGAATGCTTGCATGTTTGAAGTTAGAGCTTAATGGATAGCAATAAAGGTGCAAAAAAGGCCATTCTAGAGGGATCTGCGGCCTGCCCGTGGTCTCTACCACTGCCGTGGTTGAGAGACAGCTTAACAATCCTGAGTCCAGAACTGACCACGGCCTGGCCGTGGTGGCCACCACGGCTGTGGTTCGCAGCGCAGCAGAACTTTAGTTTTTCTATTTTTATTTCTTTTAGGGGCTTTTAGCCCATAGAAGCCCTAGCCTATAAATAGATGTTCTGATTGCAATTAGAGTATGCTAGCTTGGATTGAAACCTAGTTCTAAAGGAGGCACGAAGGAGGCTTGGGTTCTTGATCCTTCTTCTTCTTCTTCCATTGTTACGGGTTTGGGATGTTTTTAAGTTTGATTTCTTGTCTCCTCTTCTCTGTGTCTGAGTAGTTTCCTTTGTTTCTAGGATTGGGCAATGCCCTTTGATACTTTGATAATGATTAATTGACTTTGTTTCCCCTTTTATTAATCTTGATTGTTCATTGATTCAATCCTTATTGCTTTTATTCATGTGAATTTGCTGGCCACTTATTTGCATCTCATAGGCATTTAGGGACGTACTGAGAGGTGAACCTAAGTGTTGGAACCATAAGAATTGAACTTAAGGTCTAAATCACGATAGTAGTTTTAGCCTTTCGAGAATTCAATGAATTACCACAAAGCGTAATGGGTTCAATTTAAATTCAATTACCACGAGAGTAGGAATTAGTTTAATTGGGCACGGATCTTGTATCTTGAGAAAGAACATTAAATAATTTAGGGTAATTCACCTTCAATTGAATTTCAGATTTAATAAAAGGGTTGTCATTAGGATTTATCTTGTATCATTGTGGTATCCCAATCTTGGAAGCTTTCTTGAATTTGAAAATCCCCTTCTTGATAACTTGCTAATTTTATTCTAAATTCTACACTTTGATTTTATTTAATTGCTTTGTTACTACGTTCTTCTTAACCAACAATCATATTCCCTTTTGTTTAATTTAATTGAATTAATTAATTAATTGGTATTCATAGACACAGTCCCTGTGGATTTGATCTTTTTATTACTTGACGACGAAACCGTACACTTGCGGATTTCACGCATCAATCATCATAGCAGAGACACTAAGTATCTTCATACTCAAAGCATCTACTATGACATTCGCTTTTCCGGGATGATACTGAAGTTGGAAATCATATTCTTTCAACAATTCTAACCACCTCCTCTGCCTCATATTCAACTCCTTCTGGTCAAACAGGTACTTCAGACTCTTATGATCACTGTAAACATTGAATGTTGCTCTATATAGAAAATGTCACTAGATCTTTAATGCAAACACAACAGCAGCTAACTCCAAATCATGAGTAGGGTAGTTCTTCTCATGTGTAACACCCCGATTTTTCATTTTTCTTGATATTTATGAGTTTTATAATATTTAGAAATTTTTGTGAATTTTTGAAAATTTTTAATTTATTTTGATTATTTTAATTTTATTTTGGACTGTATGTGTGTTGAGGCGAGTCCGAAAAAATAAAAATTTTTGATAGACCAAAAGTTTCAAACTGTTAATACTGGACTGAGGGAACTTATTAAACCTGAAACCGGGAACAGTTGACAAAAATTTTCTTCATCTGAGTTTTTATTCCATTCTATTATCCATTGGATAATGTTATTATCCATTAGATAATGGTTTTATTCATTGGACAATAATTAGCAGTAGCCTTTGTCTATTGGGTAATAATTTTTGGAAAATATCTAAGCTTTTGGAAAATATCTTAAGTGGTCAAATATGATGGTTATGACAACTTTATGCATAACCAATTAGAAACAAGCTTAGAGGAAAAGCATTGCATATCCACCATTGATCTAATCAACGGTTGTGAGGGCAAGCTTAGTGAAGAAGCTTTGGATGTCCACCATTGATTTGATCAATGGTTGTGAAAGGTTGAAAGTGGTCAAGATTGTCACACTCCTTTCTTTCCTATCTCACGGCTAAGGGGGGTTTTAGGAGACAAAAGTTTCATTTACTATCATAACACAAAGCTATCATCTTTTCTCACTAAACCTTAACATATTGTCTCTTATTTTCTCTCCTCTAGCTCACTGCCTCCTCACCCAAAAACACCTTCCAATCTCTTATAATTCAAACAAACCTTACCACTTAGTCCTAAACTTCATTCTAAGCAACTTTCATGTTGTGATCAAGACCTAATTCCATCATCTTCAAGCTTGATTTTTGGATTCAAGTTCTAGGGTTTCAAGGTAAAGATCTTGAAACTTGATTTCTTATTTGATTCTTGAAATTCTAAGATCATATTTGATTTATGGTTGTCCTACTCTAGCTTTGGATGTTAATATATTTATGTTTACTTTAATTTTAAGAGTTACTTGGTGGAGGAAGTTTATACAAAAGATCATATAAGGAGCTTAGGAGGCTACATCAAAGGTAAGAGGGAGATTAACCTCATCAACCGCTTATGGTGGTGAGGGACACGAAATTGTATGAAGGTGATGAATCCATGTGAGGATTTATTCACCGTATTTGTGTAATTGTGTGGTTTATGTTTATTTTGCATATGTGATTTTATTGCTTTGATATTTTGCATGAACTTGTTATAGTAAGATTTTGATGTTAAAGTATGTTGTATGCTATAATAATGTTAAAAAGGAAAGTAATTTTTTGCTCCAATGGCCATAGAGGCTTACGGCCTCCAAGCCCTCCAAAGAGGAAATCTAATGCAAAAATGTTTTATTAAATGTTAACTTAGAAGATTAGTGGTAATAAATTTAATTAAGGAATTACAAAATAAAAATGAAAATGGATATATTTTTATCACTAATTAAAATGTGATTTTTGGCCAATATAGTGGAAAATAGGTTTGGGAATTAAGTTTGAAACTTAAAGTATTTTATTTAAGAAGATTTTTAATATGGAAGATGGAAAAGGTTTTATTAAATTAAAATATGTAAGATTTGGAAAGAATATTAGAAATATTATTTAGAGAAGTTTTATCAAGGAAATAATTTCTAAGGATAGTTTGGAGTTTAAAATATTTTATTTAATAAAGTTTTATTAAGAGTAAAGAATAAAGATTTTGAGATATCTTAAATTAATTTAAATGATATAAGTTTTTGTGAAAAACGTTAAGAAATATTATTTGGAGGAGGTTTAGTGAGAAAATGTTAGAAATATTATTTAAAGGGGATTTATTAAAGAAATATTGGAATTAAAGTCTAATTTTGATATTAAATGAGAAAAGTTTTAACTTGAGCTTAGAATATTAAGAAAATATTTTACGCGATTGAAAATACGTAGAAAAACTCTTACGCTATTTAAAAATGATGATTTTTAGCTATGCGATTGAGAAAAAGTTTTAAAACTTTTACGCAATTGAGAAAACATTGAAAAACTGTTACGCAATTTGATAACATAACAAAAGTGTTACGCGATTGTGAAAATGCGATAAAAATGTTATGCGATTGAAATATACAGTAATTTGCTGTCGAGCTAATGTATTAGACCCAAATATATATTAACGTATGCTTATAGCCAGTAGTGGCTTGTAATATGCATAGAGTCATTGATCACGCATTATTTGTCAGACGGTGTCTGTTAAGGCTATTGTTGCCTAGGAGTTGAATTACACCTTAGTGCGGGTGCGAATTGCATAGTAAAGGTCTATAATGGATCTTGGAGGCGTCAGGATGCAGAATTCCACATATGGCCAGTTAGAAAGCGCTGCTGTGTCATGGCAACTAATGCAAACGTACCGATGATCTCGATGAGATACTATTCCTATTCCCGATCTGGCGTAGAATGTCTTGTATAATGCCTGATGTGCACATTGATAAATTATAGCACTTGGTCTGAGACGGCCGATATACAGACATATCTTCTGGATCATTCTCTTTGAAATTGTGTTTAGCTCCATGGAGTAGGAAATATGTGCATTGTGCATAAGAATGACCAGTATACACATTGTGTATGTGCATAGTTGGTCATCATACTGTTGTGGTATATATGTGTTGTGGTAATTATATACTATTTGATGCAATAATTATATGATGCCATGAATATATTTATTAATGCTGTACATGAATTGTGCTATTGTTGTTATTGTCTCTATGCTACCATGATGGTCTTAATGTAGGGGATCTCACCTCTTTATTGTATTGTTCTGTTTGTTCTGTTTCTATATTTATGTTTTAAGAAGTCTGCGATGGCGGCGAGGCAAGATCCACGAGGTTTCGTTAACGTACAATTTCATGGAGACATCGAAGCATGGAATGTCCATTGGGACACCGGACGCATTCAGTATGCTGGACATGTTACTTTGCTTTGGAGTAGGACCCAGCGTGGGGTTGTTACGTTTTCTTTGGACACTGTTGTTTGTTTGGAGTTTTATATGCCTATTGGGGAGTTATGGGGTAATCGTAGAACTACCCCTAGTGAGGATTCTGTGGAGTCGACTGCTCGAACTTCCGTCCGTAGTGAGATGCCTCGACAGTGGAATATGTCTGCTAGGGATCCCTAGGAGGATCTAGAGGAAGATTGGGTTCAGGACCCTACTCTTCAAGTTTTTGGACTTAGGCTAGGTTTAGTTTTTATATGGTAATTATGTGTTGTTTGGAGTACGTAAGTTTTATGTAATTAAGTTGTTACTAATCTATGTTATGTACTAGAGATGTA
This sequence comes from Ormosia semicastrata, assembly GCA_029884595.1. Classification (NCBI taxonomy): domain Eukaryota; kingdom Viridiplantae; phylum Streptophyta; class Magnoliopsida; order Fabales; family Fabaceae; genus Ormosia; species Ormosia semicastrata. The sequence continues at coordinate 21,936,341 of JAQQTO010000060.1, forward strand.
TAATATTTAGTTCTTGTATCTTGTGTTTCTATAATTCGGTAAGTTTATGTTACCTGCGAAAAAGAAATTTTGAGACTCGTATTAAAATAATATTAAATATTTTATAACTTGGGTAAAGAATTAAAAGGAGTTAGCTTGAAATGTAATACCCTTCGGAGGGTGTTACATCATGCGTCTTCAACTGTCTCGAAGCATATGCCACTAATTTCCTGTTCTGCATAAGTACACAGCCTAAACCTTGATGCGAAGCATCACAATATACTTCAAAAGGTTCATTGGGATCAGGTAAAACCAATATTGGGGAAGTAGTCAATCGTCTCTTCAACTTTTGAAAACTCTCTTCACATGCATCAGTCCATGTAAAAGCTTGATTCTTTCTTGTAACCTGAGTAAGAGTCCTGCTATCTTGGAAAATCCCTTGATGAATCTTCGGTAATAACCACCTAACCCCACAAAACTACAGATCGCTGCTACGGTCTTCGGTCTTTTCCATTTAAGAATTGTTTCAACCTTCAACGAATCCACTGCAATTCCTTCCTTTGAAATCACATGCCCCAAAAATTGAACTTCCTTCAACCAAAACTCGCACTTTGACAACTTGGCGTACAACTGCTTCTCCTTCAGAATCTGGAGAACCACACTGAGATGTTCAGCATGTTCCTCATGACTTCGAGAATATATCAAAATGTCGTCAATAAAGACAACGACAAATCTGTCTAGATAAGGATGAAAGATCCTATTCATGTAATCCATGAATATTGTTGGAGCATTCGTTACTCCGAACGGCATCACTAGGTACTCATAATGCCTATAGTGTGTCTGAAACGCTGTCTTGGGAACATCCTCAACCTTTACACGAATCTGGTGATAACCAGAACGTAAATCAATCTTAGAGAAAACAGCGACTCCCATCAGTTGATCCATCAAATCATCTATCCTTGGAAATGGATACTTTTTCTTGATTGTGATCTTGTTCAACTAGCGATAATCCACACATAAGCGAGAAGTTCCATCCTTCTTCTTAACCAACAGCACTGGAGCTCCCCATGGTGACACACTAGGTCTCACAAACTGCTTTTCCAATAGTTCTTCCAACTACTTCTTCAGATCAGCTAACTCTGATGGTGATATACAGTATGGTGCCATGGATATAGGACCAGATCCTGGTACAAGATTGATAGAAAATTCTATCTCTCGTTCGGGTGGTAGTTTGGGTATATCATCAGGAAAAACTTCAGGAAACTCATCGACTACAGTAATAGCATTCCCATTCACCTCACCATTGACCTCTAAGGAAAACAATAACTTGTATCCTTGAGCTCCTTCCCTCAAAGAAGCTTCAACTTGGTTGGCCGTCAAAAATTCAGAAATCTAAGTTTCAGGGAATACTAAGGTTTTATTGGAACAATCTAATAGGATATGGTTAGAAGATAATCAATCCATTCCTAAAATCATGTTTATTTGTGAAAGAGGTAAACAAATCAGATTAACAAAAAAGTTTCGATCTCTAACAGTAATAGGACAGTTTAAGCAGACTTGAGAAGTAATAATAGGTTTAGCAATAGGAGTAGCAATTATCAAGTCAAAAGATAATGAAGACACAGACAATCCTAGTTGATCCACACAGTCATAGGCAATAAAAGAATGGATTGCCCTCGAGTTATACAGTACAATTAAAGGCTTACCTCCTATGGCACAATCTCCATTGATTAGATTTTCAAATTGGGAGGCTTCTGTTCCACTTATGGTGTAAACTTTCCCTCCTGCTTGAGGTGTTGACACACGCACATTGCTAATGGATGGCTCTATCTTAGGTTGAGTACAATCTCTAGAAATGCATCCGGGCTTCCTGCATCTGAAACAGATTATCCCTTTGATCGCATACTCCCTTGTCAAGTGATCTTTTCCACACTTCGAACATTTTGGTGAAGATGCCATGGTCTGACTGAATCTACTGCCACTAGCACTTCCTCCAACTATTTGCTGTTGCTGCTGATTCCTCGGTGGCCACGAATATGGCTTCTGGTTGAATCGATTGACATTATTATTACCCCCCTTTGGAACCAAGATGGTCCAAAGTTATGGGGTCTAGTATCCCGAAACTGATCCAACTCTTCAATCCGGTGACACTTGTCCAACAAAACTGGGAATTGCTCAATTCCCAAAGGTAGCACTGCTCACTTTAGATCATACCTTAAACCTTCTTCGAACTTCCAGCACTTCTATTCCTTATCAGGCTGGAGCTGAAAGTACCTTGAGAACTTTGATAGGCTTTCAAACCTAGCAGCATACTCACTGACGGTTATTCCTCCTTGCTTTAGTCTAAGGAACTCTATCTCCTTGGCATGCCTCATACTAGCTGACAAATACTTCTCTAGAAACTTGCTCTGAAAGACTTCCCACGTGATGAACCTTTTTTCAGCTTCCAACAACCATTGAGTTCCTGCCCACCGGTCTTCACCATCTCCAACGAGCATGAAAGTATCATAAGCTACCTTCCTTTCATCTGTGCATCCCATGCCTCTAAAGATCTTCTCCAACTCCTTGATCCAAATATCCGCTTTCTCTGGATCAAATTCGCCTCTAAACTATGGCGAATTGTTACGGAAAAACTCTGAAAAATTCTGAGTCTCAGCTACTGCTTCCTGTTACTGAGTAGCCCTCTGATTCTGTTATACTATTACATCAGTCATCCTCTACATCGATGCTGCAGCTGCAGCCATAATCTCATTGTCACGTCCTGTAGCCATATGCGCACCTCTACCACGAGCCATTGCCTTTCTTGAACGTTAGACTAAATGAAACACAAAGAAAACTAAGCAAAGCCATTCAAGCAACATTGTCTCCTTTCAGAAACCAAACACAGAGAAACACACAGCACAAACAAGATAGACCTAACCATAAACTTGATAAACTAAACTTGGGCTCTTATACCAACTAATGTAACACCCTCCAAAGGGAATTACATTTAAGACCAACTCTTTTATTTTAAAACTTTATTTTATTTTCTAAAACTTAACCCAAGTCATAATTAAGATTCAATATTATAAAATACAGGCTTTAAAATTCTTTTCACGGATAGTATAAACTTAACAGAATATAAATAAATACAAGATATAGAGAACTGAATAATACACACCACAAATATATACACAGTTTACTAAAAACAGAAGTACATAATACTTACATACCAAAAGGACATAATTACAACATACCATAACAAACTTAAACTGGCCCAAGTTTATTACACCTAAGGGAAAGATCTTTTGCTAGATCATTCTTCGGATCCTCCTCAGGATCCTCACTAGACAAATTCCTTAGCCAGGGAATGTCTCGACGAAAGGGAGTCCGAGCAGAAGATATCTCAAAATCCTCCCTAGGAGAATAGTGAAGATCACCCCACAAATCCCTTACAGGCATATGAAACTCTAGATAAACTATAGCAGAAAAAGAAAAAGTAGTAACCCCACGGCGGGTCCTACTCAGGGATAGAGTAATATCTCTATAGTACTCTATCCGCTCCGTATCCAAATGGAAATGCCAGGCATCAGTGCCTCCATGAAATTGCACTCTAACGTAACCCAGCAGATCTCTCCTCGTCGCTATCACAGTCTTCATAGAGCATAACATAATACAGAACAGACAGAACAAAAACATAAAGAGGCGAGTTCCCCTACATCACATACTAGTATGACAGTAAGAAACAGTAACAATAATAAAGTCACATGGTACAGAATTAACAATTACAGTCATGATATTTATCAGCAAATAATTAATATATATATATATATATATATATATATATATATATATATATATATATATATATCTCAACAACATGTCCAAAGACTATGCAAATGCATAATGAACAGACCCCTACTCCATGGAGCTAAAACCAAACATCGGAGAGAATGATTGGGGAGTCTTGTCTGTATAACTTTAGCCTTAAATCAAGTGCTTTCAAATATATTAGCGTACGCATCATGACTTATACAAGACATTCTATACCAGATCAGGAATAGGAATAGCGTCTCGTCGAGATCGTTGGTGCATTGCACAGTCACCAGGACCCAATAGAGCTACTAATTGGCCACTTGTGGGATACCTATGCCCCGATGCCTCCTAGGTCATTCATAGACCTTCACTATGCAATTCGTGCCCGCACAAAGGTGTAATTCATCTCCTAGGCATACAGCCTTAACAACAAAGTCACCAAGACTTTTACTTTCACAATACAAGATAGAATGACATAATAAAACAATACTCATTAACAGCATAAGTTCCATGAAAAACAAGCCACCACTGGGCTAAGCCATCAATTGATATCTCCAGGTCTAGTACGTCGGCCCGACAGTAAAATTTACTTAAATAAAACATTTTAAATTTTAAATCATCCTTCAAAGCTTATTTCTATTGCTAATACTGAAAATTAATTCTTATTAAATAACAAAACTTTCTTCATCTTCTTTTTAATTTGTGAATCCTTAAATCCTATTTTAGTCCCCTAATCATCTAAGTTTTCAATTAATAAAACATTTTTGCCTTGGATGCTCTTCTTTGGGCTAAGTGGCCGTGAGCCAAAAGTGGTCCTTAGGACCAAAAAGCTTGTCTTTCACACATGAATCAAAGCATACAAAGCATTTCAATCATCAATTCATGTAATAACAACTTTATATATACCATAAAAATCATACAACACATATAGCCAAACAAACATAAATCACAAAAATACACACAACCAAGTGAATAAATCCTCACATGGATTTTTCACCAACAAATCACAAATTCGTTCCTCAACACCAAGATGGTTGATGAGGTTAATCTCCCTCTTACCTTAGATGATGATCAAAACTCCTTGTTGTCTTCTTGAAAAAGCATCTCCTTCCAAAAAGATCCTTAAAACAAAACATACATACAAGCATCAACATCTAGGGCTTAAAACAAGATGACCATAAATCAAGATTATGGCCTAGAACATGAAAAGAAAACTTAGAAATGAAGATAAGAACCTTCACCTAGAACATTCAAACTTCAAGCTTTGAGAAAGAGATTGAAGATGGATGATTTTGAAGAAACTCACAATAAGAAAGTGTCTCAAAAAGGTATTTGGATTCAAGAATTGAGGTTATTTAGAATTGATCAAGATTGAAAGGTGAAGGAGAGGTGTTGGCCGTGACAAACAAAGGAGAGAAAAAGAGAGAGTTTTGGTGTATTGTTTCTAAAAAACAAAACAAGAAAGACTTAAGAGAGATAAGAAACTTTTTCGGTCACAAAGCTTCTCTTAGAAGCTCCCTTGGCCATGGGCCATCAAGGGTATTTTTGGACAAGGCTTCTCCTACAAGATTCACTCCAAGCTTCCCTTGGAAGCTTTCCTCCAAGCTTGTCTTAGAAGCTTTCCTCCAAGCTTGTTTGGAAGCTTTCTTCCCGTTGGCTCAAAAACAAGTGAATCATAAAAAGAAAAGATAAAAGGTTATGACTAGGTTCATGACTAGTCATCTAACCAGATATTTACCGATAGCTATTACCCAATGGATAAAGGCTACTACTATCAAAATCAGTATTTATTATCCAATGGATAATAGAACATACCTATATTTTTTCAGTCAGATAAAATTTCAGAAAAAGAAAAATTTCAAAATCCGTTCCCAATTTCAAGTTTAGTAAGCTCCCCCGACCCCGCGTGAACAGTTAAAATTTTTTTGGCCCTAATTTTTTTTTCGGCACCGTGTCAAACACACAGAAGGCCAAAAACAATAATAAAATAATCAAAATAAAGCAAACAATTCACAAAAATCACAAAAATCATATAAAAACACAAATAACAGGAAAACGAACTTCGGGGTGTTATAGTTCTTTCTTCGTAGTGGTGTAGTTCAACTGTACATTAGTAAATGTCTAGCTTGCATAATAAATGGAGTGAAATATTTTGTTCTTTCTTTGGCCCAATACCGCTCCGATTGCATAGTCACTAGTGTCACACATTAGCTCAAATGGTAGGGTCCAATTAGGAGTAGTGATAATAGGTGCTGAGACAAGTCTTTTCCTCAACTCCACAAAAGCTTCCATGCACGACTCATCAAACTTGAAAGGCACATCTTTTTCCAACAAGTTACAAAGTGATTTAACGAGATTGGAAAAATCTTTGATAAACCTCCCATAGATTCCAACATGCCCAAGGAAACTCTGGACTCCTTTCGCTGAAATTGGTGGCAGAAGTTTCTCAATAACCTTAATCTTAACTCTATCAACCTTCATTCCCTTATGTGACACTCTATGGCCAAGTACTATGACTTCTTGGACCATAAAATGACATTTCTCCTAATTAAGCACCAAGTTTGTCTCCTCACACCTTTTTAACACAAGAGCCAAATTTTGGAGACACTCGTCAAAGGAATCACCAAAGGTTGAGAAGTCATCCATAAATATCTCTAAACACTTCTCTACCATATCGATGAAGATCACCATCATACATCTCTAGAAAGTCACTAGGGCATTGCATAGACCAAATGGCATCCTCCTGAAAGCATAAGTACCATATGGGCAGGTGAACTTAGTTTTCTCTTGATCATCTAGGGCAATAGAAATTTGATTGTACCCCAAGTACCCATCAAGGAAACAATAATATGCACGACCCACCAACCTATCTAGCATCTGATAAAAAAATGGTAATGAAAAATTATCCTTTCGGGTTGTAACACTGAGTTTCCTATAATCCATGCAAATGCGCCATCCTGTGAGTATCCTGGTGGAAATCAAGTCATTGTTCTCATTGGCTACTACCATCATTCCACCCTTCTTAGGCACACACTAAACTAGGCTCACCCATTTACTGTCAGAGATAGGGTATATGATGCCCGCGTCAAGCCATTTGATAATCTCCTTCTTGACCACCTCCTTCATGATGGGGTTGAGGAGTCTTTGATGTTCAATAGTGGGCTTGTGGTCAGCTTCCAACAAGATTTTGTGCATGCAAATAGTAGGGTTGATGCCTCTGATGTTTGCAATAGTCCACCTCAAAGCCTTTTTATACTCCCTAAGCACTCTCAATAACTTGGATTCTTACTCCTCTAACAAAAATGAAGAAATGATAACTGGCAATGTAGAATACTCCCCTAAGTATGAGTATTGCAAATGATAAGGAAATGACTTGAGCTCTAACTTGGGTGGAGTGACTATGGAAGGCTGTAGAATGGGCTTGTCAAAAGATATGTTCAATGGTTCAAAGCCTGGCTTCCTAAAAAACTTAGTAGAAGAGTCAAGTACCTTATTCCATAATATCATCCCTATCTATATGCTCATATATGGATGTCAAAGATAAAGCAAGGGGATCATCAGTAAAATTAGTATGAAATGCATTATTGACTACTTAATTAATCATACGTATGTAAGAGCATTCTTCATGATCATTAGAAGATTTTATGGCATTGTAAATATTAAAGGTTACCTTTTCCTCATTGACTTGCATAGTAACTTCACCTTTTTACACATTGATCATTGTCTTACTGGTGGCTAAGAAAGGTCCTCCAAGAATCAATGGTACATTGCGGTCCTCCTCCGTGTCCAAGATGATAAAATTAGCTAGGAAAATAAACTTGTCCACCTTGACTAAGACATCATCTATGACCCTCTTCAGATAAGTGAGGGAATGGTAAGCTAATTGCAAAGTAACTTGGCTTCACCTCCCCTTAACCTAGCCATTGGAAGATAAATAGAGGCATCAAGTTTATGCTTGCCCCTATGTCACACAAAGCTTTACCAAAAAATTGGCTACCAATGGTGCATGGAATGTTGAAGCTTCCAGGGCCTTTTAACTTGGGAGGTAGCTTATTTTGTAAGATGGCACTACACTCCTCTGTGAGAGCTATAGTCTCATAATCCCCAAGCTTTCTCTTCTTGGACAAGATGTCCTTCATGAACTTCACATAACTAGGCATTTGTTCCAAAGCCTTAGCAAATGGTATGTTAATGTGAAGTTTCTTGAAAATCTCCAGAAACTTTTGGAATTGAGCACTGAGCTTTTGCATAGCTACTCGGTTAGGGAAAGGTGGAGGTGGTGTATAAGACTTGTCCTTCTTCTTCTTGTCCTCAACCTCCCTCTTTGCAATTTCCTCATTTTTCTCAACCTCATTGCTCATAACCACATCATATTTTGCCACCTCGACTTCTTCTTCAAGTAGCTTAGTCTTGGGATTCCCTTCTATTTCCTTCCCACTACTCAACGATATGCCTTACAATGCTCATTAGAGGCACCCTTAGGATTATTGATGGTGTTGCTTGGAAAACTCCTTGGGGGCCTATTGTTTAGAGCTTGGGCAAGTTGGCCAACTTAAATCTCAAGATTTCTTAAGGAAGTTGCTTGGCTTTGCATCAAAGCATCGTGGGAGGCTAGCCTTGAATCAGCTTTAGACATATAGTCTTGTTGGCTAGCCATGAATTAAGTAAACATCTTCTCCAAGTTAGAAGTTGAAGTTGATGTTGAAGTTTTGGCTTGAGGGGAGCTCTGTTGTTGAAAACTAGGAAGAGCAAGGGGTATTTCTTTGGGCTGGTAAGAAAAAAGAACCTTGAGAATTTTTGCCCTAAGAGAGATTAGGATGGTTCTGCCAACTAGAGTTGTAAGTGCTACCAAAAGCATTTTTATGACTAGGTTAGCAGAATTGACTGACATATTGCACACTCTCCAAGCTAGCTGTACAATTTGCAGTTGAGTGAAGGTCCCCACAATGATCACAATCTCAACTGAGTTATTGGCTCCATTTGCCACTGAATTGACTCCCATGGTGTCAAGCTTTTTGGAGAATGTTGCCACTTGAATTATAAGCGATGTGAGAGCATCAACTTCATGTATACCGGCTGCCATTCTCCTAGGAATAACCCTCTTTGCTGGCCAATGATAGTTGTTATTAGCCATTTCCTCCAAAAGGTCGTAGGCAACGTCTACAATATTACTCATGAGAGCCCTTCCAACTGCTACATCAATTATAGATCCAATAGATGTTGTCAGGCTATTATAGAAAGTATGTACTAACATCCATTTTGCTATACCATGATGAGGGAACTTCCTCAACATCTCCTTAAACCGCTTTCATGCCTCATTTAAAAGTTTATCCTTCAAACTGCCTAAAGGACAGGATATCATTTTTGTACTTCATTGACTTCATGGGATAGAAGAATTGATCTAGGAACTTCTATGCAAGTTTATCCCAAGTAGTGATGGAATACTAAGGTATGGATTAAAGCCAAGCCTTAGCCCTATCCCTTAAAGAAAAAAAGAATAGCCTCAAACGATCTACATCATCAGTCATCCCTTGGTGCTTAATGTAATATCCTAATACCAATATCCCAATATATGTGGTATACAAATAGATATCTAGCATTACAATGTCACTACATACATATTAATCTAATACATATATCCATAATGTTCGTTGGAAACATTATAGAGAGCTTTATGAAATATGGAAAAATACAACATCTATATCATAATGCATCAAAATACATATATACAACATCAGCCTTAGCAAAGGCTTGGAGTATTACATAATTTTAAAAGTTTCAAGAAATACTAATAGATACAACATCTATAACATAAACTATAAAGTTGCTCTAGTCTTTAGCTTCCTTTTTCTTCTTACTTTTAGAAGAAGTTTCACTTGGAATTACATGATACACAGCGGAGTGAGAAATTACATTCTCAGTATGAGTAATCAAGACCAGTATATATAATTTAATAAACATAATCTTAACACATGCTAAGCAATATATGTTTAAAGCATCTACAAGGTCTAACTATAGCATTTAGATAAACCAAGTTAACATACATTTCATACATACATACTTAGTCCAACTTAGAACTAAGATAATAAGCTTAGGAATACTGGTTTAATGTATTATCTTGTGGTAAATAGAGAAGAACTCATCCTCATATTACACCTATCCTGGCACACTAAGAAGTTCGGTCTTCATTCTTCCTCAAAGAGGCTTTTGGATTTCCCAGTTATCTCCTTTGGCCTTGGCACTATCGAGATATCAGGGTTATGTCCTTCCTTAAAAGAGTCTTTCAAACACCCATCTATCTCCCTTAGCCTCCATGAATGGGCATCAAAGGATACTTACAAGATCAATACTGCCAATCCTTCCTATCATACATATATCTAACACCAACTTATCACTCATTTCTCTTAAGTGACACACTTTACCACAAAAGTGGCCTAAGGTGCTAGATACTTACTTAAGGCAAACTATAACTCTTGAATGCTCAAAGGTTTATACTTTTTTATACATGCTATGTGATAATTTTTCTCTTGAAAATATCCACATTTGTGCCTTAACAAACTTTAAGAAACATATACTAATGATCCCATCAAGCCAAGAACTTGAAAACATAAAAAATTACATTTTTGAAAATTCTGGCCTTAGACACGGGCTATGCCTGATTACACAACCCTCTCGTGTCTTGCTCTGTGAGCACTGTTCACAAATTAGAATAGGCAAGGAGGGACGTGACCCCCTTCCCCCGTGTCTCTAAACTAGACAAATTTTGCAGCTCATTTTGTAGAACTGTGGTACTATTCCATTGATTCTTTTCTTGGATTTTGGCCATTCCAATCCAGTTTCTAGGTAATCTCAGGTCCCTAATCAATTTTTAAACACTTAGGAATTATCAATCACCAACTTAAACCTCTTAATTTGGATTAATGCACCAAAATCACCTATAGGGTGACCTAACCCCTATTTTGGGAATCCAAGGTCAAAATGACATATTCTAAGCTTCTGTCTTGAACTTATGCTATGAACAAGTCATAAATGTCTAAAGAAACTCAATCATGCAAGCAAAACACATCAAACAGCTCTAGAACTTAATTTGACTTATTATGCACCTTAAGTGCATCTATGGTAAAAATAGAGAAAATAGATGAAGATGAGCATAGAATCCCTACCTTTGGAGTTGTGAAGATGAATCAAACTTGGTTGGATCCTCAAGCCCTGGTTTTACCCTTGGCTTTCCTCTTTCTCTCTTCCTCTTGCTTGGTCTTTCTTTCCTTTTCTTTCTCTTCTCCTCTCATGGTTTCTGCTTCTATTTTTGAAGCCAAAAACAGCCGTGAACAAAACTTATAAAGAGGGTCTAAAAGACTCATATGGCCCATAGGCCAAAACTGATAAAATTCTGATTTGCTAAAAACACTGAGATTTAGAAAATTCAAGATTTTTAGCTTCCAACAAATTTAAAATAAATAATAGGATTCATATAAAAAGTTGTTTCACCATTATCTGATATTTTCATATTTGCTAGTGGCCAATCTGGCTATAAATAGACAACTAGTATGCATAAAAATACCAAACTAACTCAGTTTACCTTAAAACTTTAACTGTAACTTATTTCAAACATTTGTGACTTAGAAATAAATTATCCATATTTATTTCCCTCATCTACGCTATTAATGTTATTATTTGAGTCATTTTAAGCCACTTTTCATAGTTTGGGTTACAACTAAGTACCTAAACTAATTCAGATTATCACAAAAATAAACATGCATACTAAGCAAGTCATATGCTATCTTTTGAATACATAAACAAGTCTAACATACCATTTTAGGGTATTACACTTAAAGGTATCACAAATCTCTAGAAAGTTGGCTAAATGAGCATTGGGATCTTCATGAGGTAGATCCGCAAATAGCAAAGTATTCAGAAGCATCTGGATAATGGCAGGCTTGATCTCAAAAGTCTACACTTGTACAACTGGCCTTCTGATGCTAGATATGATATCTCGAGCATTTGGAGTGGTATACTCCCTCAAATGTTTTTCAGTATTCGCTTCTTCCGCCATTTCAGATTCGCTGTCAAAATTAAGCACTTGCCCTTTGCACTTGTTGTTCTCCTAGCAATCTATGAATGGTCTTCTTGATCTCAGGATTGTAAGAAAATTAAGATACACTTTGAGTCCTTCGCATACAAGAGGCAAGTACCCGATAAACAAAACAAACAAACAAAACTTGAAATAAGAGTTGTGAATTGATATAAGAAATAACACTAAATCTAAACTCAATCCCCGACAACGGCACCAAAAACTTGTTTGGGATCTGCAAGTGCAAGGGTCGGCAAGTAATATAATGAGAGTTAAAGTTTCATGTCCCAAGGGATTGATAACTAGAAAGGTGCTAAAACCTAACCAATTTCCATAAAGATCTTATCCAAGCAATCGAAATATAAGAGTGGTTTTCAATGAAAAATAACAACTTAAAATAAACAAGACAAGAAGCACCAAAAACCAAGTTCATAAAAGAGAAAGATAAGTATGATTAAGGTCTAGGGATCCCTATTCACTTGCTACTTCAATGAATATTTGTAATTCAAGAGCAACTACTAAAGAATTGATTTTGCTAGCAGAAACTGATTATAGATAAAAGCCTATGTCTAAGTCAATACCCATATGAAACCTACCCAAACCACTATGCGTCCATGTGGATTAGCATAAGAATCACTCATTAAGACCAAGTTTCAAACACTTGCTATGCATGGCCAAAGGGTATATGCGTCCATCCCATTAGCTAATCAACACACCCAATTAACTTGAATGTAATTGAACATACATCAACTATACCATGTCTATATTTCCAAATCCCTATGTCAAGTTCATTTGAAAATACTATAATCATGCAATTGATGGCCAATCAAGAACAAGCATTAAGCATAGGTATGGAAGAACAAAACCAAATTCATTGATTGGAACCCAAAGAAATTACAAAATATTCACATTCATAGCAAAATCCTAGAGAGCCCCTAGATTAGAGTTTAGTTACACATCATAAGAGAAGGAAAAACAAATAAATTAATAAACTCCATCTAATTTACAAATCAAGAGAGAAAAGGGAAAGAGTGGACAAATTTGGAGAGAATCCAAGCTTGATCTTCCTCCCTTGATCTTGATTCTTCCCTTGAATATCCTCTTTTCCAAGTAGAAATTCCATTCTCTCACTTCCTCTCTTGAACTCTACTTTTAGAAAAACCAAAAGTGCATCCAATGCTCTCCAACATCAAATAAAAAGGCTAATTTCACGGACTTGGGCATTTCCCACGCTTAGGCATAGCTTTTTCATGCCTAGGTGTGAATACAAAACACGCGTTGTCAGCTTGTTCCCACGCCTATGTATGACTTTTCCATGCCTAGGTGTAACTTTACCATGCCTAAGCACCACTTTCCCACGCCTTCCCACGCCTAGGCGTGGGTTTCTCTATTTGTTTTTTCTGAAAACCCGAGAGTGTCACACCTAGGCGTGGCTTTTCCATTCATCCTCCTTTCAAGCTTTCTTCCATTTTAAGCTTCTCTTCACTTCCCTTATCTTTTCCAAGACCTTCCCATCTTAAATACCTGCATCAAAACAATGATAAAGTTCATGAAACCAGGATCCATCAAATTTTCTCAAATAAAATCATTAAATATTCAATTTCTAATCATTTGAGACATGAAGCTTTAATCATTAAAATCATGCATGAATTAAACCTTTGGACTTAAAAACTTAAGACTATTATGCACATAAACATTCCAATTCAAGAGAAATAACTTCATTCCCTAGAGTTATCACCCTGCTATCATACATGATCATCTCCAAAATCTACTATACTAAGTGAATCATAATTCATATAAAACAAAAACATATTGAGTGGGAAAGCATGGACTAATTACCTTCTCAGTCAAGGATAATTGTCCAATTCTCATTCTCAATAAAAATTCAAATTCTAGGAGCACTAATTATTTAAACATACATTCAGAATACTATTTCTCTACTCTCAAATTCAATACTAGCTCAACCTTAATGACTTAAGGGAGCATATTCTCAAATTCACAATTCATACAATTCAATTTCATATTTCATAAGAGTAACGCCATACCAATACAATTACCCTAATACAAAGGGTATATTCCACTAATCGTATCTTAACATACTTTAAAAGACATTCATAAGGGATCCCAATAAGCATAAAAATCCATTTTGATAAAATGCAATTTCTCTTACTGCAGCCAGCGCTTAGGCGCTCCATAACTAGCACCTAGACGCTGAGCACGCACAACCAGAAAAACACATTTTAGGCACCGAGCGCTTGGGCACCCATACTCCAACACCTGGGTGCTGGTGCACCAAAGTGCGTTGTAATACCCTTAATGAGATGTTCGACTTGTGTATATGTACAAAAGGTAGCATATGACTTACTAAACATGCATGTTTAATTTTGTGATAAACTGAGTAGTTTAGGTACTTTGTTACAACTCAGAGTGTGAAAAGTAACTTAAAATGGCTCAGATAATAACATAAATTGCTTAGATAAGGGAAATAAATATGGATAATTTATTTTTAGGTCAAAAATGTATAAAAAAAGATGTATTTAAAGTTTCAAGGTAAACTGAGTTAATTTGACATTTTTAGGCATACTAGTTGTGCATTTAAAGCTGGATTGACTAGCGGCAGATATGAAAATATCAATTAATGGTGAAACAACTTTTTGTTTAAATATTAGTATTTATTTTAAAGTTGTTGGAAGTTGTAAATCTTGATTTAGATAAATCTAAGTATTTTTAGAAGATTGTGATTTATTAGTTATGGCCTAAAGGCTTTGTAAGTCTTTTGCCTTCTTCTTTATAAGCCCTCACCCATGACTATTTGTTTCTCATAAGTAGGAACAAAAAACATGCAAGAGCAAGAGGAAAGAAAGAAGAAGGAAGAGGAGGAGAAAAAGAGGAAGACCAAAGGCAAAGCCAAGGTTTGAGATCAACCAAGTTTGAAGCTTCATCTCAGTTGCCAAAGGTAGGGGATTAGAGCTTCTTTTCATCTCCTTTCATCATTTTTTCCATGAATGCACTTTTGGTGCATAATAGGTCAAAATGAGTTCTAGAGGTGTTTGATGTGTTTGGCTTGCATGATTGTATTTCTATGGTTGTTTATGACTTGTTCATAGTATAAGTTGAAGTTAGAAACTTAGAACATCTCATTTGAACCCTTGATTCACAAAATGAACTTTTAGGTCATGTATGTAGGATTTTGGTTCATAATCCAAATTAAGAGGTTTAAGTTAGTGATTAATGACTCCTATGTGTTAATGAACTAACTAGGGACTTAGGATCACCTAGAAACTGATTTCGAATAGTCAAAAATCATGAAAAGTTCTAATGGAACAGTTGCACAAATCTATAAAATTATACAAATTTTTTGTCATGTAGAGAGCACCCAGACACTCTACGTAGAGCACTTAGGCACTTATGGTCCAGAGATGAGTGATTGCACAGCAAGGCGATGAGCGCTTAGACGCTTAGTCCAGAGTGCTTAGGCGCTGGTCACAAAATAGCATAAGGCTGTGTTCTACCTAGTGAGCGCTAAGACGCTCATGGATATGGCGCCTAGGCGCCTAGAGCAGATTTCATCAAAATTATTATTTTGATTATTTGAGATCCCTAATTGTTAGAATCCTTTGTTTATGCCTTTCTAAGAGTGTTGAGGCACTAGAGAGGGTATTTCTTAGAGAGAAAGACCAAGTGGCATACAAGGGAAAGTAAATTGACTTTGTGCATCCATTGGCTATGGATTGACATAGGTTATGAATAATATACCTCTAGAGGTAATTCAATAAGGGAATAATCCTTTGGTGTGTATGTTATATGTATGAAACTTTGAGTATTCAAGAGTTATACTTTGCTTTAGGAAAACATCTAGCATCTTAGGCCACTATTGTGGTATATGTGTATCATTTGAGAGTAATGAGTGATGATGTGAGTTTTAGATGAATGTATAAAGGATTGTCTAGTAGTATTGATCATTGTGAGTATCCTTTGATGTTGTACACCATCATTAAAGCCAAGGGAGATAGATGGGGAGTCCAGAAGGTTCTTTTGAACAAGGATTCAGCCCAAACTTCTATATAGTGTCAGGGTACGTGTAATGTGAGGATGAGCTTTCCCTCTGTTTACCACAAGATAATACACTAAACTAGAAAGTCCTAGATGAACGCTTTGGCTCTAAGTTGAACTAAGTATGTATGTATGAATCTATGTTAACTTGGTTTATCTAGATGTTAAAGTTAAACCTTGTAGATGCTTTAAACATATCTTATTTAGCATGTGTTAAGATTATGTTTATTATGTTATGTATGCTGGTATTGGTTTACTCATATTGAGGAATTTTTTATTATCACCCTGCTATGTTGCCATGTAATTCCAGGTGGAAGTTCTTCAAAGAACAAGAAGAAAAAGGAAGCTAAAGATTAGATTAGCTTTATAGCTTATATTGCAATTGCTGTATTTTTTAGTAATTCTTTTGTAATGTAAAGATTTATGTAATACTTCAAGCATTTGCTAAGGTTAATGTTATATATATATATATATATATATATATATATATATATATATATATATGCATTTTGCTATGAGTTATGTTTTTTCGCATTTCATATGGCTCTCTATAATGTTTCCAATGAACATTATGGATATATATATCAGATTAGTATGTAAGTAGTGACGTTGTAATGCTAAGTATCTCCTTGTGTACTATGTATATTGGGATATTAGTATTAGGACGTTACATGCCTCCCCTGTTTTTCTGATGGTTTCTAATCCATTTCCAACCACAACAATCACAATTCTACGTCATTTCTAAGCTCATCAATGATCTCAATATCATTTGAAAACATTCAAGAACATTCTCAAACCTTTTCTATGGTAAAACAACAATCAAAATCAACAATCAATTCATTCAAACCCAAATCCATATCTATGGAATACAAGTCATGGGAAACCTTCAAAATTTCATTTTCAATCCAACAACCATATTGGAATACACAAAAAAATGAAGAAAAATAGAGAAGTAATCACCCCTACCTTACTCTATTCTTATGCCTTTGCCTTTATCCTTTTTCTTTCTTTCTTCTTCAAGTTTACCTCCTCTTCTTTCTTCCCTTTCTTGTCTTTTTCTTGCTCCTTTCTTTCTGTTGTTTTCCCCAACACCTGAGAGAGAGAAAGAGATGAGAGTGATTGAATGAGAGAAATGAGGAAAAGTGAAAAAAAAATAAAGGGATAAGAAACTGAGAGAGAGAATGGCAGTAAAGCATAAGAAATAGGAGGAAAAAAAGAAATCTTGAAACTTTGTATCTCTTAAGGACATCTTAACATTCCTTTAGTGAATTTTCTAACCTTCAATGGTATTATAAATAATTCTAGGATTCTATTCATTTCTCAGTTTCTTTATTCTTCAACAATTCTTATACACTTTTATCATTCACTAAGATTCAGTGTTCTTTTCTAGGTTCAATTAAACCTATGAAATTGAATTAGGAAGCTTATAAATATTCATTTTGATATACTTTTATCTCCAGATTAATTTTCATCCTCTCTTTGACATTTGCTCTAGATTTCATAATTTTTTAAGCTATTTTTCTGTTTAATTTGTCCTATAAACACTCACTTAGTGTTACTAAAAATGCCAAATTAATTCATTTGATTATTCAAAATATACTGCAACTCATTCCCACTATTTATGCTGTAGAAATAAAATTTCCACATTTATTTCTATCACATCAGCCATCTTAGCTAAATTATTAGCTATTCTTCACATTCAGTGTTATAGAATTAGGGTCAAACTAATCTAAAAGATTACCAAAATTATTATCTAACTTATACTTATAGTATTGTGTTTCTATAACCTTGATTAACACTATTAGGGTAGGGATGATATTACAATTCTCTCTCTCTTTTTATAAATTTTGTCCTCAAATTTTGCTTACCTCATTTGAAAAGTTTCAGATAATTCTGCACCATGTTGAATTCAAGTTCCCATGTGACTTCCTCTGATTCACCACCATCCCATAGTACCTTCACCAAAGGAATTTGTTTCCCTCTGAGCTCTTTAACTGCTCTATCCACGATCCTCACAGGTTTAACTACATAAGTTAAATCACCTTTTAAATGTATTGATTCATTTTCTATTATATGTGAAGGATCCAGATTATACTTTCGAAGTTGGGAAGCATAGAAAACATTATGAAAGTTTGACAAGCTGGGTAGTAAAGTAATCTGGTGAGAAACGTGTCTAATTCTTTTTAAATTTTGGAAATGATCGAGAAAACGAGGATTCAACTTTTTGGCTTTAATGGCTCTACCAACTCCTGTAATTGGAGTGACTCTAAGGAACACATGTTCTCTTTCTTCGAATTCCAAAGGTCTTCTTCTCTTATCCTCATAATTCTGCCTACTTTGGACAACAAACAACCTATCCTTAATCCTTCTAATTTTCTCAGTAGTTTGTTGTACTAATTCTGGACCTAGGATGGTTTGTTCTCCTGTTTCATACCAACATAGATACGACCTACACTTCCCACCATACAAGCTTTCATATGGTGCCATACCTATACTGGAATAATAACTATTGTTGTAGGCAAATTCTATTAAAGGTAAGAACTTATCCTAACTACCCTATTGTTCTAACACACAAGCTCTAAGCATGTCTTCAAGGGTTTGGATAGTTCTCTCAGTTTGCTCATTTGTTTGCAGATGATAAGCTGTATTGAAATTCAATTTAGTTCCAAATTCTTTTTGTAGGGCTCCCCAAAATCTAGATGTGAATCTAGGATCCCTATCAGATACTATACTTGAGCGGACACCATGCAGTCTCACTATTTTTTGGATATACAGTTGAGCTAAGTTATCCAATAAATAATAGCTCTTATTGTTAGAAAGTGCACAGACATTGTTAACTTATCCATTATAACCTAAATCGTATCATGACCTAACTAGGTTCTGGGCAATCCTGTTACAAAGTCCATTGAAATACTTTCCCACTTCTATTATTGGATTTCTGAAGGTTGTAAAGGACCAGAAGGTTTTTTATGCTTTATCTTGACCTTTTGACATACTAAACATTTGGACACATATTCTGCTATATTCTTTTTCATACTTGGCCACTAAAACATTTTCTTGAGATCTTGATACATTTTGGTTGTACCAGGGTGGATGGTATACTTGCTTTTATAGGCTTCTTCTAAGATCCTTTCTTTAATTTCAGCTTTTATTGGGACACACAATCTATCTCTAAACATAATCATCCCATCCTGAGCCCTTCTAAATTCCTTTTTCTTGCTTAGCAAAATTTGTTCACTTATTTCTTTCAATTCATTATCTTCTTCTTGAGTAGCTTTAATCTGATTCCTTAATTCATTTTGAATTTCTAATCTATTCAAATGGAGACCATGTGGCAACACAGTCACTGCCAAACTTGTAACACCCTAGAAAACATGTCAGACTTGTATATGGTTACAGAGGTAGATTAATACTTACTTAACATGTTTATGTAGTTTTGTGTCTTTCCAAACACGTTTAGGCATTTTGCTGTAATACTATGTGTGAAATATAGCTGTTATTTGCTCCGGAAGTGGCTTAAACTGTTTAGTTAGTAAAAATAAATGTGAAAAATTGGTTTCCAGGTCACAAATATGGGAACTGTGCTACAGTTAAGGTTTGAGGTTAATCGGAGTTAGTTTGACATTTTTAGGCATACTGGTTGTGTGTTTTAATGCCGGATTGACCCCAGCAGTTATGGAAAAATAGAGAAATGGTGAAACAGGATTTTTAATGAATCTTAGGATTTATTTTGAATCTCTTGGAAGCTAGGAAACTGGATTTGGTGAAATCTGTGTGTTCTTAGCAGATCGGGGTTTTAGCAATTATATATGAGAAGCCAAAATTGGCTCATCTTTATAAGTGGCCTACGACTGAAGGTGAAGGAAAATAGAAACAGAGAAGAGAAAAGAGAAAATGTGAAGAAGGAGGAAGAAGAAGGAGAAAAAGGAGAATCAAGAGGCAAACAAGGATTGGAGAGCTTGGATCTATCCTTGGGCATCATCAAGACCTTGAGGTAGGGGGAAAAACCTTGTTTTTGACTCATTTTCTTATTTTCTTTATCTTGTTCATGAATGTTGGTATGATAGGAAAGTTAGGTTTTTGAGTGTAATTTTTGATATTTTTGGCTTGAATCTTGTTGGTTAATTCAAGGATGGCTTGTTTATGAGTTATTGGATGTGTGGGAATGGAATTTCCAACCTTTGAAAGCCTTTAATTCCCTTTGAGATCAAAGTTAGGGTTTTAGGTTTTAGGTAGGGGATTTTCCATGATCTTTGGTTTTAAGTGAAATTGAAGTGGTTTAAGAGTTGCTATGTGTAGTTGGACCTTGATGGAGGTTGGAAATAACTTGAAATTGAGTTTTGAGTGATTGGAAGAGGGTTTAGTTTCAATAGAACAGTACCCATATCTATAGAATTCTGCATAATGCATGTTCTGTAGTGGGCGCTGCGGCGCAAGGCGTAGAATGCCGCGATGTGAGTGTGATGCACAGGCAGAATTTGGGACCTGAGAGTTGGGCTCTGCGACATAGCATTTTGAGTGCCGCGACGTGTTGAAGAACAGGGGTGCGCACCGCGACGTGGCACAAGGATGCCACGACGTTGGTGGCATTTTTCTTCCAATACTTGAACTCGTGGCTTGGGTGGCGCGACGTAGCACAGGGCAACGCCGCGACGTGAATGTCGGAAAGCAACTAGGTGTTGTGTGTTTTGCCTTAGAGTCTTCCAATGGTGTAGTTTCTTCATTTATGCTTCTTTTTGAGTATGGGGACTCTAATAGGGGTATTTAATGAAGTGGTTGTATAATGAATGTAAATCAATTGGTATGTTAATTATTGTGGTATTTAACATCATTGTATTTCATGTTGGTAGTTAGGAATGTAAATTAATTGACATGCTAGTTATTATAGTAATTGGCATTATTGTTGTTCCATAGCTATGTTGATGAGGTTGAGCCCTCATTGTTGATGATCATAATGTGATTTTGAATGAGAAAGTAACCAATTCTTCCTATCACAGTGATTGTTATGGATGATTTAATGTGATTTTGAATGAGTAGGTAACCAATCCTTCTTATCATAATGATCGTTGTTGAAGACCGAGTAGTTGATGAGACTTCACTACCAGATATGGTGATCATACA
This sequence comes from Ormosia semicastrata, assembly GCA_029884595.1. Classification (NCBI taxonomy): domain Eukaryota; kingdom Viridiplantae; phylum Streptophyta; class Magnoliopsida; order Fabales; family Fabaceae; genus Ormosia; species Ormosia semicastrata. Next base: position 21,957,360 of record JAQQTO010000060.1, read on the forward strand.
TGATTGTAAGTGAAGAGGTAATATACCTTCTAAATCATAGTGATGAGTTGAGGATGGTCTTTCCCTCACACCCCATGGAATAGCTGAAACTGGGTTTCCAATGCTTGTTCAAAGCTTATGGAACTGGGTTCCTTTGTTTTGTTCAAGGCTCATGCATCTCATGACATTACCATGGAACTGGGTTCTTGTAATGGTATCATACATTATGCATTTCATATTTAGGTTATTGCATAGGCATGAACACTAGACATAAATTGGCATAGCATGGCAATTGTATGGGCGGTTGCTATCATGACATTATTCATGCATTGCAGTTATATAGGCAATTGCGTGTCTCTGAGATGGAGATATTGTGTTTGTGTCTCTAAGATGGAGATGTTGTTTACTTCTATGACTGAAGTGTTTATATGATAATTGAGTATATTATCTAGGTACATATCTCTGAGATGGAGGTATTGTTGTTGTGTCTCTGCGATAGAGACGGTGCTTTGGTGTCTCTGAGATAGAGATGATGTCTTTGTGAGCATGGCAATTTCTAGAAAACTGTTTGTAGTAAATGAGTTTTTATACAAACTTATAAAGTGAGAATCTATTTCGGGAAGAGAAAGGACTTGGTTTTGGCTTTTGCCACCTTTCTAGCTTGTTGTGTATGAGATTTGAGTTTACAAATGTGTTTTTCTCTGAAATGGCTAGAATGATTGTGATGACATAGTTTATGGTTTTTATCTACTGAGAATATGTGATTTTCACCCCTTGTGTGCGTTTCCATGATGATTCCAAGGAGGAGATCTTATGGAAAGTGAAGACAAGCAGGAGCTTGGAGTGCTTAGCTTAGTGTAGCTGAGTAGTTTCTTTTGAAATGATGTACGTTTTTGTATTTATGAGAAATACTATTGTTGTGTAATGAATATATTCATTCGTGGCTCATATTTTCTATATATACATGGCTTTGTTATATATGAAAATGTTTAGTTGTAGTAAGTAGCAGTTCTGAATCTAATCACTATAGTATATATTGGCTATATTATGGTTATTAAATTCAGGATGTTACAAAACTTAGGTTTCTGAAACTTTCTAACAGTTCCATTTCTTTTGTCATCATATGGGACACATACAAAAGTTTTCTGCTTAGTGCATTGTTAAACCTATATTTTATAGTCTTCTACCAGATAAATTATGATGATTTACTTATGTTTATTGGTGAATTTTAGATGGATCATTATCATTGTCTTCGTTTTTGTAGATTGAATGAGATTTATGACATTTGGAGTGAAAGTAAGTGAAGATACTATGTTTTCAGAGCAAAAGAAGATCATTTTGGCTTAGACAATGTCCTATGAGCGATTGAGGAGTTAGACAGGGCCCTGTGAGCGATTAAGGAGTTAGACAGGGCCGTGTCTAACTTGGAAAATGCTTCTGTCTAGTTTTTTTATGAGACACAGCCGTGTCTTTATGTCACACGATCGTGTCTCTATGTCACACAGTTATGTACCTATGTCACACGGTTGTGTCTCCCATCTACATCGAAGTTACACTATTTTTTAAGCTCACACGGTCGTGTCGAGCTTAGACACGGCCGTGTGAGGTGTCCTGAGCGTAAAAATAACAGTTTTTTACCCCAAACATTATAAATAGAAGTGAATCCCTAAACGTGACAGGACACTTTTGTAACAACAGACAATCAAAGATTGGAGGCTAGGATTCTGAAGAGAAGTACAAGTGAATCCCTCTTCATCTTCTCCATCTTATCTTGTTATCTTCTTTTTTCCTATTTTCTTGAGATAGAATCATGGTTGTCTCTTTAACTTTTGTTCTTGTTTATGCTACATTAGCCATGAGTGGCTAAATTCCTTTTTCTAGAATTAGAATGCAACTCTCTACTTTTCTATGTTGAATTGTTAATTTGATTCTTTATTAATGAAAAATTATTGTTCTTGATTCATTCTTGGTATGCTTAATACTTGTGATATGTTGTCGGTGATATTTATATGATCTTAGACTTTAGGTGAAGGATCGAAAGATGAAATCTATTTGCTAGATAATCCAAGAATTGAACTTAGGAATTGAGACTTAGACATAGGCTTAAATCCTTCAAGGAGCAAATGATTGTCATAAAACTTAATGTGTTGGAACTTGGATTAATTGCCATGAGAATGAGATTAATAGAGTTTTAGCACGTTTTTAGTGTCAAGAAATTGAGTTTTAAACAATTTAGGACAAATCGCCTTCAAGAACATAATTGAACATTAGCAAAGATAGGATTATAATTTATCATAGGGGCTAATATAGTGAATTCCTAGTCCTAGGCCTTTAAATCTTGGTTGAATCTTAACTTTTCTAGATTTATTTACTTACTTTATTGCTTTGATTTTCGCCTTGATTTTAATTGAGCTTTCACTATTAATTTTAATTGCTTAAATAGTCAAAGTGCCGTAAGAGTTAGTAATCAATCGATCCTCAAGGCAACGATCTTTATTTTACTACTTGTACGATCCGTGCACTTGTGGAAAATTCATAACAAGTTTTTGGTGTCATTGCCGGGGATCATGTTGATATTAACACAAGCGGCAATTTAGTTGATTTAAGCATTTTTATATATTATTTTATTTTTATCTTATTTTTTATAATTTATTCTTTGAATTTTCAAGTGTTATTTCTTTCTTATGCGTAGAACAAGGAGTCAAGAATATTTTATTGTCCCCCTTGATCTTAAGATTGAGAGGAAGGTTCGTGATATTAGAAGGGAAAGAAGAACACAGAGAGTTGAGGAAGACCACATGGCGAACAACAATAACAAAGTCACTAATCAAGAGCGAAGGTTGAGGGATTATGGAACCCCCGATGCTAACATTCATCAGTATTCCATTGTAAGGCCATGGGTAGAGGCCAATAATTTTGAGATCAAGACGTCATTAATCCAAATGGTCCAACAATTTCAATTTAGTAAGTCAACAACTGAGGACCCAAATCAGCATTTGGATGAATTCTTAGAGCTATGTGACATGATAAGGATAAATGAGGTTTCAACTGATGCTATACGGGTTATACTTTTCCCCTTTTCTCTTAAGGGGAAGGAAAATAAGTGGATTCACTTGGAAGTCCCAAATTCACTTACCACATGGGACTTGATGGAGCAAGCTTTCTTGGACAAGTACTATCTGATTGGAAAAACAATCAAGCTTTGTCAAGACATCACTATCTTCTCCCAAAAGGAAGATGAGTCGCTTTATGATGCATGGGAGAGGTACAATGATCTCATTCGTCAGTGTCGACATCATGGCTTACAAGATTTTGTTGTTATGCAAACATTCTATGCTGGGTTAACTCTTTCTACAAAGGCAACTCTTGATGCCACAACTGGTGGTGCTTTGATAGCAAAGACTCCAATAGAGGCAAGGGCTTCGATTAAGGAGGTCGCTTCGAACATTTATTTGTGACCAAGTAAGAGATCATATTAAAGAAGCAAGCAGGAATGATAGAGCTTGATGCTAATACTATGTTGAATGCCAAGTTTGATGCCTTGACTAAGTCACTTGAGAAGCCGAATGTCAATGATATTGCTACTCCTAATATAACTTGTGAAATATATGGAGGAGGGCATTTGGCTTCGGAATGCAATGCAGTAGAAACATATTCTCAAGACCCGTCTTTGGAGCAAGTGAATTATGTGCAAAATAGTAATTTCAAGGCTCAAGGAAATCCCTTCTCTAGCTCATACAACCCTAGATGGAGAAACCACCCCAACTTCTCATATGGTACCCAACAAAATCAAGGGGCTCTATCCAAGAATAGGCCCCCACTCGAATTCCAACAACCTCAACAATCTTCTCAAGGAGCAAAGTCCAATTTAGAAGCCCTCATGAAAGAATTTCATAGTTTCTCAAAAGGAACAAAATCAAGTCATTCAAGTACAAGTAAATTAATACTCGCCTAGATCAAATAGCCACTCACTCCAAGATGCTTGAAACTTAAATAACCTAATAAACAAGCTTGTTCAATATATTTCAAGGGTGAATACCAAGTCAACTGGAAACTAATCCGAGGGAGCACATTCAAGCAATTTCATTGAGAAGTGGTAAGCAACTTGAAGGCCACATAAGGGAAGAAAAGCTTGAAGATAAGGAAACCCATGAAAAAGAGGAAAAACAAGAGAAGGATGAGAATAAAGAAGGAGATAAAGAAAGTACTAAAAAGTATGTTCCACCTTTGCCCTTCCCTCAAAGGTATCAAAAGGCGAAACTTGATCATCAATTTGGAAGATTTTTGGAGGTACTTAAGAAGCTTTACATTAACATTCCTTTTACGGAAGCTCTCTCCCAAATGCCTATGCTAAGTTCTTGAAAGAGATTCTCTCTAATAAGAGGAAGCTTGAGGACTATGAAACTGTTACTTTGATGGAAGAATGTAGTGCAATCATTCACAACAAGCTTGCACCTAAGCTCAAGGATCCGGATAGCTTTTCAACTCCATGCTTAATTGGGAACATGACTATTAACAAGGCTTAGTGTGATCTTAGGGCAAGTGTGAGTTTGATGCCTCTTTCTATTTGTGAGAAACTTGATATTTGGGGGCTCAAACTAGCCACCGTCTCTCGTTATTTGGCGGATAGGTCAATCAAACATCCTATCAGCATATTAGAGAATGTACCATTGAAGGTGGGAAAGTTTTACATACTGGTTGATGTTGTTGTGCTTGAGATGGAAGAAGATGTTTAAATCCCAATCATACTTGGGCATCCATTCCTCTCCACTGGAAGGGCAATGATTGATGTCCACGAAGGGAAATTGACATTGCGATTGAATGACGAGGAAGTAGTGTTTAATGTTTTTAATTCTGAAAAAAATCCTAGTTTCTTTGATCCATGTAATCGCATAGATGCTACTGATGTTGTGGATAGTGTTGTGGCTTCATATCTATAGGAATCTGTGATTGATAATGTGCTAGAAAAGACCTTGCCCAAGGCTGTCACCAACTTTGAGAATGATAAGCTTTTTAAAGGGAGAACAATGAAGCAGCACGACAGGCATGTCAAGCAACGTGAGTTTAAGCTTGGGGATAAATTTCATGTTAACAACTCATGTCTACATTTCTGTCCTGGTAAATTATGGTCAAAATGGTATGGACCATATGAGATTGTTTGAGTCTTATCGTACGGAGTGCTTAAGGTGAAGAAAGAAAGTCAAAAGACATTCTTGATAAATGATTAGAGAGTGAAACACTATGAAGGAGTAGGACTGAGCACCACTCCATTAACATCACCTAAGTATGGCATAGACCAATAGTCAAGCTAATGACTACAACTTAGCGCTTCACAGGAGACAAACTATGTTCCTATCCTTTGCATTTGTTTTTTGTTTTTGTTTCTTTTTGCTTTGTTTTCATATATATATTAAAAAAATTGTCCTTACCTTTTTTGTTTTTGTTGTGCAATTTTAGACAACATGTCACTGCTCAATTAAACTAGATGTTTGAGTTCATGACTACATGCCTCCCCCAGGCTCTACCTCTCCCACCACCTTCGTGATATTGCGTTTCCATTTTTAGGGAAGTTTCATTGTCCATTGTTCTGTTATTTTTCTTATTTAAACATTGAGGACAATGTTTATCTTAAGTGTGTGTGGGGGGTGGTACTCTTAAAATTTTGGTGAAAATTTTTGTGAAATCGATGAACATTTGAGTATTATTGGTAATCAAGCTGAAATTGTGTATTAATTTCTTGATTAATTCTGAGCTGATAGAAATATGTTTGAGAGGGGAATCCACTACTTGTTGGTGTATGCCCTAGAGGCCGATACTTTTTTTGTATTTTTACATACATTCTATTATGCTTATTTTAATATATGAGGCATTTCATTTATTGTGTTCTTTTTGGTAAACATAATAAAGTCCTTAGAATAGTAAGTTTGATGCCATAGGACATCAAGTGGATGACTTGATCATGAAATCCTTTTAGTTAGAACACTATTCTTAAATGTCCCTAGTCAAGTATTATTGTTAACTAGGACAACAATAATGCATTGAGACTAGTATGTGCATAGACTGATGACCACATCTCACGGGTCATAGATATGAGATATCAAGTCTTCACATGGGTACATATATTAGAGTAATTATGTACTAGACTGACTCGCCATGAGAATGCTACATGGATCGTTATGTGAGTGTCATAAGCGATGATCATAGTGATAATGGTGTCTGTAGTCCTTTGACCTAAAATCACTACGATTCCTACATGAGGAGTTGTGTGTTTTAATGCCATCAAACGTCATCTATAACAAGGTGATTATAAAGTTGGTTATTGGATATACCGCAAATCATGCAGAGGAATGTGGGTGACCTAGATGAGATTTGTCACTCCTACATAATAGGAGCGTTATCTTCAGGGCCCCTGATTGAGTGAGACTGCGAAATACATGGCCATGCTCAGATGAGTCAATATGAGATATTGATTTCATTTGTTACAAAGTCTACTCGAGTATCAGGAAATGAATGATTGGACTATATAAGGGTGACGCATTCCATGCCTTGTGTTCAATCTAGATATCTTGACAAAGGGACTAAACAATACAAAAATATTGGTCACGGAAAGGTTATGTCAAATCACTGATATTCTTTTTACTTGGGTAGCAGCGATGTGTTGCTAGATACCGCTCACTGCTTGTAATATTAAAATGGGATTTTAATATTACTGCCAACGTAATAAGAACCTACAGGGTCACACACATAGAGCAGACTAAAATTGGAGCAATGGATCCAAGTTGGACTCAGATTCAAATATGGGTCAGACTCATAACAGATGGGTCTAGGGTTGCACAGCTTACCTTGCTGCTACTCACACTCACTTAAGGCAGTGACTATTATAAATAGTAATGCTAAGGGGCTACTAAGAGATACAATTTCAGAACCCTAGCCACACCTACAGAAAAGGGAGTGAGAGAGCGATAGGTTTCTTCTCTTCTCTTCACAGCTAGCACTGTGTGAGAGACGTAAGGCTCCTCTTTGCGGACGTTGGACGTTCATGTGGATACCGCAGAGACATCGTTTCTATTACGGTGTTAGTGATTCACGTCCTTCCTTTTTTATCACACTTCAAGAGGTAAATAATTTAAAAAAAACTCAGATTATGGCTTTTTCGCATGGATCCTCGGTGGGAATCCCTATTTTTCTGTTGCGTGATGTAACCGCAATTCCTAACACTACTCATGAGCTGCTTTTGTGCAAGGAAATCTTTTTCAATTGAGTGTTGAAACATTTAGCATCTTATTTGAAAATTAGCCATGTCTGCTTGCATTTGTTCTCTTTATTAACATTAGCCAGAAAGTGAGTTTTGAACTTTAATATATGGATTTTTCATAACAAAATCCTATTTTTCTTCTGGAGTGAGATTTCTCTTGATTGATGTGCGTTAAAACTTGCTTTGATATCTTGTTGAGATTTTAATGATGCACATACATACTTGAACATCATTAAGGTAATTAGGCTTAATTTTTTCTTGACTTCTAGAGTTGCATTGATAAAATAATCCCTTAGTTGCCCCATTTGAACCTGAAATTGATTTCTTTGGATACCTATTTGAATGATCAAGTTGGATTCTTTGGAGCAACTGATGTGTTAATTGAGAAGTCATAAATGGTTGCTTTTGTTCTTCAAGGGTAGTAAAAAAAAGAGAAAAAAAGAAAAAAAAAGGAAAAGGAAGAAGGAAAAAAAAAGGATTATTGGTGAAGAATAATGAGAATATTAGTTTGAAAGTGAGAATCTGTTATACCCTTGTGCATGATGTTCTATTTATTATGTTTTCAACCTGATTTTATTTTGTATCGATTTATCTATGAATGTTCTTTACCTTTATTTACCTTTTTCCTACATTTTATTATACCCTTAGCCCGGTTATAACCAAAGAAAGTCCTTTTGATTCTTGTGATGTATGTGAACTTGGAAGTGGAGATAAGATTGATAACGAAGCATATGGTAATACATTTTTCAAGAGAAATTTGAATGATCTCTTTGTCCTTAAACACTTGAGCGATGAAAAGATGAGTGACCTCAATTGGTTGGTAAAGAGAAAAGATGCAAGCTAGACCCAAGCCTCTAATTGTTTTAAGTTCTAAATGATCTTACTTGATTGGATTTGATTGTTGAACTTTATTGAATTATTAAATTGTGGAACTTCCCTTGATTCATGTTTTTGGATGTTAAGCTTAATGTTGTTTTTGATTCCTATTATTTGCTTGAGGACAAGCAAAGCTCAAGTGTGGGGGGGGTCGGCCACAACATTAGTCTTACTCGGATGATACCTCAATTCAAAGTCATAATCTTTTAAAAATTCCATCCACTTTCTTTGTCTTATATTCAATTCTTTTTTATTAAACAAATATTTCAAGCTTTTATGATCACTAAAGACCTCAAAATTTACACCATATAAGTAATGCCTCCAAATCTTTAGGGCAAAAATAACTGCTACTAATTCCAGACTATAGGTTAGATAGTTTTCTTCACGGGGTCTCAGTTGCCTGGAAGCACAAGCAACTACCCTTTCATTTTGCATTAAAACACATCCTAACCCCTTTCTTGAGGCATCACAATAAACCTCAAAGTTTTCTTGTGGGTATAGAATTACTAAAACAAGAGTGGCAGTCAATTTCTCTTTTAGTTCTTGGAAACTATTTTCACACTCTTGTGTCCATTCAAAGGTATTTCTTTTTCTAGTCAATCTGGTCAATGGTAAAGTTATTTGGGAAAAGCCCTTAATTAACCTTCTATAATACCCTGCTAAACCCAAAAAGTTTCTGATTTCGATTACAGTGGATGGTCTCTCCCATCGTAAACTGCCTCTACTTTACTAGGATTTACGGATATTCCATCTTTAGATATCACGTGTCCTCAAAATTACACTTCTTTAATCCAGAATTCATATTTTGACAACTTAGCATACAACGTCTTTTCTTTTAGAATTTTTAGAACCAACATAAGATGTGCTTCATGTTCCTTTGTTGTCTTTGAATAAATGAGAATATCATCTATAAAAATAACAACAAATTTATCAAGGTATGGTATAAAAATTCTATTATATAGTCTATAAATATAGCTAGTGCATTGGTTAAATCAAAAGATATTACAAGATATTCATAATGCCCATATCTAGTTCTAAAGGCAGTCTTAGGGATATCTTCTTCTCTCACTCAGATTTGATGGTATCCAAATATTAAGTTAATCTTAGAAAACACAATTGCACCTCTTAGATGATCCATTAAATCATAAATTCTAGGCAATGGGTATTTATTCTTAATGGTAACTTTGTTTAGTTGCCTATAGTCCACACACCATCTCATACTGCCATCCTTCTTTTTCACCAGGAGCACAGGTGATACACTAGGTCTAATGAACTTTTTATCCAATAACTCTTCAATTTGCTTATTTAACTCAGCTAACTCTAGAGGGGACATCCTATAAGGTGCTATGGGAATAGGCCCAGTCCCTGACACTAAATCTATGGTAAATTCTATTTCCCTCTTAGGTGGTAATTCACTAACTTCATAAGGGAACACTTCTGGATATTCCTTCACCACAGTTATGGTTTCTAAACTTTGCTGACTTTCAGACTCCAAAGAAAATAGGAGAACATAACCTTAAGCTCTTTCTACTAGGTGGTTGATAAATTAATTGACATTTAGGTATATGGATTCAAAAGAAGAGTTCATGGAAGAAGTATCAGACAAAAACACTAGAGTTTTATTTGAACAATTTAAGATAATATAGTTTGCTGACAGTCAGTCCATGCCTAGAATGATGTCTATATCAACAAGGGGTAGACATATAAGGTTTACAAAGAAATCTCTATTTTCAACAGTTACACAAAAATTTAGGCATACTTTAGAAGTGGATACCAGTTTTCCAGTGGAAGAAGAGATTGTTAAGTCATAGGGAAGTTTAGAAACAAGTAAATCTAGTTTCCTTACACATTCATAAGAAATGAAAGAATGGGAAGCTCCCGAATCAAATAATATAGTTAAAAGATTACCTTTAACTATGCACTTACCTGAATTAGATCAAAAGATTGAGCGGCTTCGTTGCCGCTTAAAGTGAAAACCCTTCCTCTATTTTAAGGCATGGGAGGATGTGGTAGTGTAGCTTGCTTCTGGGGGTAGCTCCTAGCAAAGTGTCCCTTCGGTCCACATGTATAACATTCTTCCTGGTCGGCCCAACAAGGTTTGTTCCCATGCCGCTTGCCACATTTTGGACATACTACTCCATAGGATTCTGTCTGAGCCTACTTTCCATTCTCTTGTTGATTCTTTGGCTGCTGACCATTCTTCTTAAACTTTTCATCTCCTCTCTTTCTCTTTTGAAACCATTGCTGTCTATACTCTTGTTGTGACTTCGGACCAACTGACTCCACGATTCGATATCTTTTTACTAAAGTTTGAAAATTTCTGATCACCAATGGTTTTACCATTCTCTTAATTTCAGCTTTTAGTTCATCCTCAAGCTTGATGCATTTCCAAATTTCATCCAGATTGTAACATCCCAAATACTAGTACTAATGACATATCCAGTTTACGTATCAGTAATTAGAATTTGGTACATTACTTATGAATAACGTCAATTTTACACATACATAATTTGAATTAATATTAAAATATGAGTCTTTCATGGAAGCATAATATACATATATCAAGAAATCAAATTTATACAAATTGTACATTATATACATAGATCCTCATGGTGCAAAATTAGTATAACTAAATACCATTATCTAAGCAAAAGTACTAAACTGAGTCTTTATGCTGAAGCTCCATCTCGCTTGGTTATCTGGATCCTTCTTGGAATTATCACAGAAATCATAGAAGTAGGGGGTGAGAATCATAAAATTCTCAGTAGTTTATAAAAATCGTGTCATCACAATAATTCTAACTGTTTCAGGGAAAATCCATTTCAAATCATTAGTATATATATATTCCATAGGAAGGTGGCTAAAGCCAAATCTGTTAGTCATGGCAACCATCACCCAAGAAGGGAGATGAATTGGGTGATTACAAATGTTTAAAACACCTTTGAGAAATTATACATTTTGATATTTTCAATCAACACATGCAGCGGAATAAGTTTAACAAAGGTACAACTATTAGAGATTTCTCAAATACCACTTGAGCTATAGAATAAATCAAGCAAATAAGCTAGATATCAAATTCAACTTAAGCAAATATAATTAAGGCACAAATGTAAAGGAGATAGGGTTGAGAGAAGCAAACACAATATTTATCCTAGTTTAGCTACCAACCACTTGTGGCCTACGTCCAGTCCTTAAGTAAACCACCCGAGATTTTTCACTAGACCTTCAAGCTTGAACAGGTGCTTGAAAACCTTTACAAACTTGAGCACTCAACACCTTGGGATACCTCACCCTTTGTGCTTGAGCTTCTACTTTCAAGGGATACCTCACCTTTATAGATTTGAGGGAAACCTCACCCTTTCTCTTACATATTATACAAAGTGTAGAAGATAATAAACTCTCTCTAGAGTGATAATACAAATTGAAGAACAATGGGCATCAAGGAATCACACACTAAAGCTTAAAACAGAGGTTCTTGAGAAATGAGAGTAAAACATGAATTTAATGCTCAAGAAACTTGTTCAGATTGATTGCCAACTTTTCTTTGATGCCCAAACACTTTCATTTAAAGCCAAATGCATTTTTGAGCCGTTGGAGGTGGTTGGGGCATTAAATGCTCTCAATAGAGCTGTTGGAAAATGACTTATGTTATCCCAAATAACAGGTTATTGGTTTTTAATAACAGGTTATTTGGTTTCAGATAACATGTTATTGGTTTTGCCTATCAGGTTATTTGTTTCATTAGAAAACACTGTAGCACGCAAATAATAGGTTATATGAAAGCTCTAATCGGTTAGGAACGTTTGAAAATTAAGAAGGAACGTTCCCAACATGCAAATAACCTATTATGGACTTTCCATAATTGGTTATTCACTTTAAAAACTTTAATGGAGCATTTATGTCATAATGAATAACTTGTTATGGATTTTTCATGATCAGTTATTTGAAAACACATAATCAGTTATTCAAAACACATAACCAGTTATTGGTTTTCTGAGAAAATAATATTTCTAAAGGATTAAACAGCCAAAGTTTCCCAAATCATTTTCAACCTTTCTAAAAACATTTTCCACAAATTTGATGAGTATTTTCATAATTATAAAACATGATTTTCTTTTCATCCTTTTTTAAAAACATTTTGCTCAAACTTGATCAATATAAAACATGATTTTGCAAAGAGATTTAAGTTGAATGAAAAACAAGAAATGAGCTAGTGTGATTCCTATTAACCTTAACATAAGATCTAAGTCCTATAAGCTAAACTTGAAGAACCTTGAGACTTGATCTTTGCGCAACCAATCCTTTGGCTTCTTGATGTAATCCAAGCTTCCAAAGAAAATCTTCTTTTCAAATCTTGCAAATGCTTGGAACATCTTATCATTCTCATTCTTCTTGAGTTGAGCATAATTATGATCTTTTACTTTATGTAGGATGCAATAAAGAACACTTTACATATTTTCATTTAAATAGAGTCAAATCCAATATTAATTCATTATAACTCATATAAAGCATTATTGGATATATTATATAAAGAATGCTACACACATTTCATTGCATGATTATTCAGTGAAATATAACTAGATAAAGTACATGATCATACATGATCCAATATAATCTATTAAGTACATCTATATAGTATAAGCATCATTGTTTTTGTCCTGTATTTGTCATCATCAAAACTTAATATATTAAATCATTGGGGCAAAGACAATTATACAATTTCCTCCTTTTTGATGATGACAAATCACCAAAAAAAAATATGTTGAACAATATAGAAGAATAAATTTTCATGTAAGGATATCAAACAATAAGTAAAAGAACATATTTTTCTTTCCAATTCTCACTTCCCCTATTTGACATCAACAAAAAGGTTTAGGAAGGAAAGATAATATTTTCTCTCCCCTATAAATAAAACACATGTTGTAAAAAAGAGTAGGATCATCAAAATCCAAAAACTTCTTAAAGATATTCAAATCATAATTATCTCATGCTATTTGATTTTACATATGATTCAAGAATAGAGAGATGAAACAAGTATACTTTCAAGATATAAAAGATTATTCATGCAATGCTTGTCATATTTTGGTACATCAACATTTAGCATATGATAGCAATAAAACATTTTATGTCAAACAAGGATGTAAACTAAGAGATATAAACCACTTAAGAGCTAGGCTCTCCCTCAAAATATGCATATTATCAAAATATAAAACATAATAATTTAACATAGTCATGCATATATTTTTAGTCAACAAGGACATGGAAGAAAGATATGTAAGAGAAAAGAGTTAGTTTAAATAAATTAGGATCCACAAAGATTGTTAGAGACATACTCCCCATCTTTTTCATAAGAAGTGATTTATATCAGAGATGTGCGTAGCTCCCCCTTACTTTTGGAATTCAAGATCCATTTAGTTTTGCCTTTCTTTTCTCAATCAAAAAACTCAAGGTTTATCTCCCAGTTCACTACTAAAAAAATTTGATTTAGAGACGGAAAAATTTCGTCTCTAAATATACAAAATTTTGTCTCTAAATGTTTATAGATAGAATTAGAGATAAAAATTGATTCATCTCTAAAAGTGGCATATTGATGCGTGAAATCTGCAAGTGTACGATTTTGTCGTCAAGTAATAAAAAGATCGAATCCACAGGGACTGTGTCTATGAATACCAATTAATTAATTAATTCAATTAAATTAAATAAAAAGGGAACATGATTGTTGATTAAGAAGAGCGTAATAACAAACCAATAAAATAAAAATCAAAGTGTAGAATTTAGAACAAAGATAGCAAGTTATCAAGAAAGGTATTCAGATTCAAGAAAGCTTCCAAGATTGGGGTACCACAATGATACAAGACAAATCCTAATTGACAACCCTTTTATTAAATCTGAAATTCAATTGAAGGTGAATTACCCTAAATTAGTTAATGTTCTTTCTCAAGATACAAGATCCGTGCCTAATTAAACCAATTCCTACTCTCGTGGTAATTGAATTTAAATTGAACTCATTATGCTTTGTAGTAATTCATTGAATCCTCAAAAGGCTAAAACTACTTTCGTGATTTAGACCTTAAGTTCAATTCTTATGGTTCCAACACCTAGGTTCACCTCTCAGTACGTCCCTAAATGCCTATGAGATGCAAATAAGTGACCAGTAAATTCACATGAATAAGAGCAATAAGAATTGAATCAAAGAACATTCAAAATCAATAAAAGGAGAAACAACGTCAATTAATCATTATCAATGTATCAAAGGGCATTGCCCAATCCTAGAAACAAAAGAAACTACTCAGACATAGAGAAGAAGGAATCAGAAAGCATGTTCATCGACATCCAAACCCGTAATCCAAGAGAGAAGAGGGAAAAAAGATCAAGAATCAAAGCCTCCAATGTGCCTCTTCCAAAACCAAATTAGAATCCTCTCATTGTATTCAGAACCTCTATTTATAACCCTAGGGTTTTAATTGGCTAAAAAGTCCCCAAAAGAAATAAAAAGAAAAATATAAAAACTACTGCGCGCTGCGATCCACAGTCGTGGTGGGTACCACGGCCAGGCCGTGGTCAGTTCTGGATTTAAGTTTGTCAAGCTGACTCTCAACCACGGCCGTGGTTGATTCTGGAATTTTGATTTTGCTTTTCTTGACTCCCTCGAACCATGGCCATGGTAGAAACCACGGGCAGGCCGTGGATCCCTCTAGAATGGTCTTTTTGCACCTTTTTGCTATCCATTAAGCTCCAACTTCAAACATACAATCATTCCATTCAATCCAAGGCCAATTCAACATTAATCCTGCACAAGAACACCAAAAACATCGCAGTTATCCGAACTAAGGGAATAACAAACCGAAAGGGAAACTAAAATGCCTAAAATGCTCAAGAATGCATGCAAAACAAGAACAAAACATGATGTTGTTTCACACACATCAAATCCCCCCAAGCTTAAGACTTTGCTTGTCCCCAAGAAATAACTAATGTTAAACCAAGATGTGGGATCAAGAGACAATAATGAATGAGGAACCCGAGAAAATAATTATCCAAGCAATAGGTTATGGTAAACCAAGAATCTGAGAGATAATCAAAATCAAGTCCAATTAGAGGCTAAGTTCTCAGAAATCATGCATCCTCATTGATTAAATTAAGTTCACTCCACTAACCACACTCAAAGTGTTTAAAAGTGAAAATCATACGCTCAAAATCCTTCAAAGAAAATGCACTTCCATATGCTTGATAAGAAATCAAATTTCTACTAATAATCAGCATGCATGCAAGAATCAAAAGGTCTTTCAAGGGTTGTAATGGGGCCATGGGAATGATGTTAGGTAAGATAGAGAAAGGAAGGTATAACAAAGGGCTAATCAAGATTTTCAACAAACACAAGTAATCCAATAAAACATAAATAGAGCAAAGACAATTTTTCAATCTAACACATAACTCCACATTTCAAAGAATTTTCTTCCTTACTTTTCCTTCTCCTCTTTCTCCTCTTTTTCAAGCTTTCATCTTATGATTTTCTTTTATTTGATCCTTTTTTTTCTCTTTTTTCTTTTGAGAAAGAGAAAGCTCAAATACATATAGTTCCCAACACAACTTTCAAGCCCAATTCACTCCATTTAATATTCTAAATGATAACCAACAATGTTTCATCATAGGTATCATGAAAACAAGTATACAATAGGCTCAAAATGGGCAACTAGAGGATGAAAGTGTAATAATTTCAGAAGGCCAAAAAAATACCTAAAATGCCTTAATCACATTCAAGCATGCAACCAAAATTTTTGCCTCAAAAAGGTTTCAAATCAAGTTCTAGAGCACAAGATCAATGAGGAATATCACTCAACACAAAGAATGAGAACAAAAATCATACAGTGCATAAGTCCCATATAAGCTCAAAACTCACATTTAGATGTTTAAAAATTCAATGAGAAGCACAAATTCAGAGAACATATGCTAATTATCAACTATCAAAAGATCACATCTACTATCAATTAAAACAATGCTTATAACCTATCACAAGAATCAACAAATTGGGTTCCAAATTAATACCATCTCAAAATCCTCAAAAGAGAGGGGCACAAGTTCAACCAAAAACCCAAGAGATATGATGGTGTGAAAATGCAACATGAAGATACAATGCAAAATAAGACATGAGAATGCACGAAACTAATGAAAATGAAAATATGAAAATACCCCCCAAGCTTAGAACTTACATTGTCCCTAATGTAACAATCTTTAACTAGAG
Source organism: Ormosia semicastrata (assembly GCA_029884595.1). Lineage (NCBI taxonomy): Eukaryota > Viridiplantae > Streptophyta > Magnoliopsida > Fabales > Fabaceae > Ormosia > Ormosia semicastrata. The sequence goes on from JAQQTO010000060.1 coordinate 21,973,709, forward strand.
AAGGGATAAAAGAAAAGAACTCACTGCGATGGTGGAAAAACTTCTAGTGTTCAATCCATGGGCTGGGTGTGAAATTTTCTGACTTCACACTTCACTCTCTTTCTAAATTTAGCTTCAAAAGGGGGTCAAACCTAGACAAAATCTATAAGATAAAGATCAAACCAACAAAACAACACACAAAATCAAAATAAAAAGAAGAAATTAAAAGGAAAAACAAAAACAAAGAAACTTGGGTTGCCTCCCAAGAAGCGCTTGTTTAAAGTCATTAGCTCGACTCTGGTCTGGTTTTTGTGCTCAGGTGATGTCAATGGAGTAGTGCTCAGTCCCCACTCCTTCAAAGTGTTTCACTCTCTGACCATTTATCATGAAAGGCTTATGACCTTCTTTCTTCACCTCAAGTACACCGTAGGATAAAACTTGAACAATCTCATATGGTCTTGACCATTTCGACCATAACTTATTAGGACAGAAACGTAGAAGCGAGTTATTAACAAGAACTTTATCCCCGAGTTTAAATTCATGGTTCTCTACACACTTGTCATTTTGCTTCTTAGGTCCTTTCTTGTAGGGCTTAGACTCCTCAAATTTTGTAGTACCCTTAGGCAAGGTCTTTTCTAGCATAGCATCAGCCACTGATTCTTGCATACCTGAAAGCACAATATTATCCATAACATTAGTAGCATCTATGCGATTACATGAATTTAAGGAATTAGAATTATTTTCAGATTTAAAAACATCAAAAACTACTTCCTCATCATTCAATCACAAAGTCAATTTTCCTTCATGGACATCAATGATCGCCCTTCCAGTGGCAAGGAATGGATGCCCAAGTATGATCGGCATTGTAGCATCAGCTTCCATGTCAAGCACAACAAAATCCACTGGCATATAAAACTTACCAACCTTAATAGGAACATCCTCCAAGATGCCTATAGGGTACTTGACAGACCGATCCGCCAATTGAAGTGAGATAGTTGTGGGTTTCAGCTCACCCACCTCCAACTTCTTACATACCGAAAGGAGCATAAGACTAACACTAGCTCCAAATCACACAAAGCTTTATCAAAGTTAGTGTTGCCAATCAAACAGGGAATAGAGAAGCCACCTGGATCCTTTAACTTAGGAGGCAACTTATTTTGAATTAAGGCACTACACTCCTCAGTTAAAGCTACTGTCTCATAGTCTTCTAGCTTCCTCTTATTAGACAAGATGTCCTTAAGAAACTTAGCATAGGTAGGCATTTATTTTAACGCCTCAGTGAAGGGTACATTAATGTACAATTTCTTAAGAACCTCTAAGAACTTCCCAAACTGCTTATCTAACTTTGCCTATCTTTGAGGGAAGGGAACCGGGGGTTGGTATGGCTCAAGGGGTACATACTTAGACACTTTCTCATTAGTTTCCTCCTCTTCTAAGGGTTGTGCCTTAGTCTCTTTTTCCTCTTTCCCCTCATCTTTGTCACTCTGCCCCTTACCTTTGGAATCCTCTAATTTCTTTCCACTCCTCAAACTCACAGCTTTACAATGTTCATTCCCTGGGTTTATTTCTGGTTGATCAGGAAACTTACCTTGTTGCCTATGTGAAGTGCTCGATTATTGGGCAATCTGGGTTTCCAACATCTTATTATGAATGGCCAAATTGTCAACCTTAGCTGACAACTCTCTAATGGCTTCAGTCACAACTTGCCAATGTTGCCTAAACTCCTCATTCTGCTTAGATTGGCTTTCAACAAAATTCTCAAGAAGAGACTCAAGTCTAGATTTTTGTACCTGTTGAGATCTAGAATAGGGTTGAGCACTACCTTGCCTAGCTTGATATTGACTATTCCGGTAAGAGAAGTTAGGATGTGACCTCCAACCGGGGTTGTAAGTTTGAGAATACAGATCATTCCTCCCCTTTTGGTTGAAGTCATGGAAATTATGGCATGATTCCACTTGCTCCACCGGTGCACTATGTGAGGTACCCATTCCAACTTGACATTAAGCACCTATATGTCCCTGTACTCCACAAATCTCACAAAAATTGTTAGAGGCACCTATGTCATTTACATGAGCTTTCTCAAGCATGTCAAAACGTTTATTCAAAGAATCAAACTTTGACATAATTAAATCAACACCATCTACCTCAAACTTACCTCCTGAGAGCTTTCTCGGGTTATGCCCTCTTTTATTAGCCCACTGGTGATGATTTGAAGCTACACTCTCAATTATCCTATAAGCTTCTGTGAGCCTTCTATTCATCAAAGCTCCACCAGCTGCGGAGTCAAGAGACACCTTCGAAGAATATTCTAATCTATTGTAGAAGGTGTGGATAATCAACCACTTCTCTAACCCGTGGTGTGGGCAGGCTTCCATCAAAGCCTTATATCTATCCCAAGCTTCTGACAATGACTCGTCATCTTTCTAAACAAAGCTTGTGATTTGGGTCCTTAGGTGAGCAGTCTTGGAAGGTGGAAAGAATTTATCCAAAAAGGCTTGCTCCAATTGGTCCCAAGTAGTTATCGTCTCAGTAGGAATAGACTTCAGCCAAGCTCTAGCTCTATCTCTCAACGATAGAGGAAATAGGCGGAGACGAATAGTATCAACAGAGGCGCCTTCGATATTGAGGGTCTCACAGAACTCCAAGAACATGTCCACATGATCATTAGGATCCTCTGACGGTAATCCTCCAAATTGGTTCTGCCTTATCATAGACAGTAAGGCAGGAGGTATGGTGAAGTGCCTAGCTTCAATGTCTGGCCGAGCAATTCCAGATCGCAAACCCTGAGCATTAGGGGCTGCATACTCTTTTAGTGGTTTATTATCCTCAGCTGCTGCCATGACAAGTGTTGGTTCAGATATTTCTCTTATTCTTTGCCTTTGTTGTCTTCTCCTTCTACGTAAAGTTCTTTCAATTTCAGGATCTACTTCAATAAGAGTCCCAAAACGTCTAGTACTTTGCATAAACAAGAGAAATTACCTGTAGAGAGTCAAAGAGAAATCAAGAACGTAAGAACCAAATCAAAGAAAAAGGTTTAAAATAATTAAATTAAAAATTAAATTAATATTCAAGAAAAACACAGTCCCCGGCAACGGCACCAAAAACTTGATGCGTGAAATCCGCAAGTGTACGGTTTTGTCGTCAAGTAATAAAAAGATCGAATCCATAGGGACTGTGTCTATGAATACCAATTAATTACTTAATTCAATTAAATTAAACAAAAAGGGAATATGATTGTTGATTAAGAAGAACGTAATAACAAGCCAATAAAATAAAAATCAAAGTGTAGAATTTAGAACAAAGATAGCAAGTTATCAAGAAAGGTATTCAGATTCAAGAAAGCTTCCAAGATTAGGGTACCACAATGATATAAGACAAATCCTAATTGACAACCATTTTATTAAATCTGAAATTCAATTGAAGGTGAATTACCTTAAATTAGTTAATGTTCTTTCTCAAGATACAAGATCTGTGCCCAATTAAACCAATTCCTACTCTCGTGATAATTGAATTTAAATTGAACCCATTACGCTTTGTGGTAATTCATTGAATCCTCAAAAGGCTAAAACTACTTTCGTGATTTAAACCTTAAGTTCAATTCTTATGGTTCCAACACCTAGGTTCACCTCTCAGTACGTCCCTAAATGCCTATGAGATGCAAATAAGTGGCCAGCAAATTCACATGAATAAGAGCAATAAGAATTGAATCAAAGAACATTCAAGATCAATAAAAGGGGAAACAACGTCAATTAATCATTATCAATGTATCAAAGGGCATTGCCCAATCCTAGAAACAAAAGAAACTACTCAGACATAGAGAAGAAGGAATCAGAAAACATGTTCATCGACATCCAAACCCGTAATCCAAGAGAGAAGAGGGAAGAAAGATCAAGAACCAAAACCTCCAATGTGCCTCTTCCAAAACCAAATTAGAACCTTCTCATTGTATTCAGAACCTCTATTTATAACCCTAGGGTTTTAATTGGCTAAAAAGCCCCCAAAAGAAATAAAAAGAAAAATATAAAAACTGCTGCGCGCTGCGATCCACAGCCGTGGTGGGTACCACGGCCAGGCTATGGTCAGTTCTGGATTTAAGTTTGTCAAGCTGACTCTCAACCACGGCTGTGGTGGACGTTGATTCTGGAATTTTGATTTTGCTTTTCTTGACTCCCTCGAACCATGGCCGTGGTAGAAACCACGGGCAGGCCATGGATTCCTCTAGAATGATCTTTTTGCACCTTTTTGCTATCCATTAAACTCCAACTTCAAACATGCAAGCATTCCATTCAATCCAAGGCCAATTCAACATTAATCCTGCACAAGAACACCAAAAACACCGCAGTTATCCGAACTAAGGAAAAAACAAACTAAAAGGAAAACTAAAATGCCTAAAATGCTCAAGAAGGCATGCAAAACAAGAACAAAACATGATATTGTTTCACACGTTAGAGACGGATAATTTAATTTCGTCTCTAATTTAGAGACAAATTTTTTTCGTCTCTAAGTTTTAAAATTTCATCGCTATTTAGTTACAAGATTCGTCTCAGTTCTTTAATTAGAAGTGGAAAAAATTTGTCTTTATTTCTATCTCTAAATTAGAGACAGATTTTTTCATTTCTAAATTTGTTTCTAATATTTTAAAAAATATTAAAAAAATTAGGCATCTAGTTGGGATTTGTCACAACTAGATGCCTTCATTTTATAAAAAAAAATTCTAGTTTCCTATGCATATAATTATCCAAAATCCAAATTTATAAACAATCACAATAAATCATCAATTATTATAATTATCCAGGTACTAGAAAAAGTGAGAAACTAAATGGTAGTGCCTTGCCTTTGTGCCTATGCTCCAAGGCCAAAGGGAGCTTGCACCTCAAAAAAATTGCATATTTTACAATAATGGCCTATTTAGCAAGTTTGGTAGTTGAATTATAGTGACAAATAAAGGTACTAAACAAATTTCATAGGAGAAACACTTCAAACATAGTTGTAGAAATGGATCTCATGATAACTCTAATTGTGTTTGGATGCATACTTTTGAAGACTTGTTTTGATGATAACAAACGAGAAGTAAAATGAAGATGATAAATAGACCGAGTCCAAGTTTATATTTGATTAGCATTAGGACTTGGGATCTATTGTACGGAGCTCACTTTGATATCTCTTTGTTTTTTGAAAGAAAAGATAAAACTTGTTTTTTAAACTTAATATCTTTGAAAACACTTTTTTTCAAAATGGTTTTGAATTGAATTATTCGAATAGAGCTTAGCCTATTCGAATAAATACCTTCACGAGATTTGTTTTCTAAAAGATGCTATTCGAATAATCATCCTATTATTCGAATAACTGAGGTTTTCCAGAACTCTGTTTTTTAAGTAGCTATTCGAATAAACTATCCTTTATTCGAATAAATGAAGTTTTTCAGAACTGTGTTTTAAGTGAGTTATTCGAATAACTCATACGTTATTCGAATAAATCTGTTATGACTGAACTTCTGTTAGTAACGTTATTCGAATGGTTTAGCTATTATTCGAATAAACCTCTTCGATTTTAAAACTGAGTTTAACAGAGTTATTCGAATAAACATATTGGTTATTCGAATAACCCTTCTCAGATGGCTTTTCACGATGTTTTCTGAAACAGTGTTATTCGAATAAGGTTTTCTTCTATTCGAATAAACACAGAAGTTATGATCATGTAAATGGAAACAGACAGCTTTCAAATTGGTTTTAAATGCTATTAATTTTTACCCAACGACTAATTCATCTGTTTTCCCTATAAATAGCAAGCTTGGGTCACGATTTTGATTGCCCATAACTCTGAATTATTTTCTGAATGCTCTAATCTATGAAAACTATTTTCTACACTCTTTTTGATTAAAAACTTTGAGATATTTCTGTGAGAGTTCCGTTAGCACTTCAATTTGTATTACTTACTCTGAGTGAGAGTTTCTCTTCATCTATTTTCTGATATTCTGTATCGAGGGTGAGGTATCCCTCAAGGTTTGTATAAGGGTGAGGTATCCCTGCAGGCTGAGACTTTAGCACAAGGGTTGAGTTTCCCTGTGTGTGAAAAGTGCTCATTTGTGTAACGGTAGCAAGCACCTATTGAAGCTTGCATACTTAGTGAAAAATCTCAGCTTTCGAGGACTGGACATAGACCACAAGTGGGTTAGTGATCGAACCAGGATAAATACTGTGCCTGCTTCTCTTTTCCCTAATCTCTTTATTTTATGCAATTTAACTTACTGCACATTTATTTTTCACTGCCCTTTATTTTTTCTTTTCTTCTTCTCGTTCCTTCTGTGCATTTATTTATTAAGATTTTAATATTTGTCTTCATTAAAAAGAAGTTTTGCGAAAAAGTTTTATACTCAATTCACCCCCTCTTGAGTACTGGAAGCCACTTGGTAACAAGTGGTAGTATCAGGCCTAGACTCTTGTATAAAGAGCTTAGCAGCTTCAAGAGAATATGGCTTCTTCAAATAGTTTTTGAAAAGGATCTTCCATAAACCGACTACCCTTTTTCAATGGGGATGGTTACGCATATTGGAAGGAAAGAATGAAAATCTTCATCGAAGCTATTGATCTAGATGTTTGGGATGCTGTCGAAAATGGCGCTTTTATACCCACATATGAGGTCGATGGCGTAAGGACCGAAACACCACGAAATAAATGGTCTGATGAAGACAAAAGAAAAGTTCAATTTAATTTAAAAGCCAAAAATATTATTACTACTGCTTTGGGATATGATGAGTTTTTTAGAATTTCAAATTGCAAAACTGCTAAAGAAATGTGGGATACTTTGCAAGTTACCCATGAGGGTACTAGTGAAGTTAAGAGGTCGAGAATAAATTCTCTAACTCGTGAATATGAATTATTTAGAATGAACCAAGGAGAAAGCATTCAGGAAATGCAAAAGAGGTTCACCCATATAGTTAATCATCTTGCATCTTTAGGCAAAAACTTTTCTAATGAATATTTGATTAACAAGGTTTTGAGATGTCTTAGCAGGATTTGGCAACCCAAGGTAACAGCCATATCAGAATCAAGGGACTTGTCTACAATGACTTTGGCTACCCTCTTTGGAAAACTTCATGAGCACGAACTCGAACTGAGCAGACTGAGTCAAAGCGAAGAGAACGATAAAAAGAAAAAGGGGATAGCACTTAAATCCACTTCTTCATTAATCGATAATGATGATGAAGAAAATGAAGAAAGCTCAGAGAACATCGAGGTAAGTGAAGAAAATCTAAGTTTGCTAGTTAAAAAGTTTGGTAAATTTCTTAGGAAAAAGGGAACGCAAAGAAGACCTCCCTTCCTTCCGAAAAAGACACATTTCAAAGGCGAAGGAGCTTCATCGACTCCAACTTGCTATGAATGTGGCAAACTTGGTCACATGAAAATGGAGTGCCCAGTTTATCAAAAGAAGAAGGAGAAATTTGAAAAGAAGCTCTTTAAGGAAAGAAAAGGAAGAAAAGCCTACATAGCGTGGGATGAAAATGACATAGACTCAACTGACAGCTCAGATAGCGAGGAAGCTCAACTATGTCTCATGGCAAAAGGAGATGAAGAAGAAAGTGAAAATGAGGTAAGTTCTAATAATACTTTATTGCCTTCCTACGATGAGTTACAAGATGCTTTTGAGGAACTACATGAAGAATCTTTAAAACTCACAAAAATTATTTCTTCTTTTAAGAAAACAATTTCTTCTTTAGAAAATCAAATTCTTATTTTAAATAAAGAAATAAAAGAATTAAAAATTGAAAATGAAACTTTCAGAATCATTGATGCGTGCACAAATCATTCTTCACATGCTTCTACTTCTTCATCTTGTTCTTCATGTCATATACTTGAAAAAGAAATCGAAGACCTAAAGAACACTATTTCTAAATTCACCTTTGGAAGGGATAACTTAAATATTTTATTAGGAAGACAAAGAGTGGTCTTTCAAAAAGCCGGGATAGGTTATAACCCGAAAAATCAACAAAAACTTTATAAAAATTTCTTTGTGCATTCTAATGTTTCAAGTAGTCCTTTTATTAAATGTTTTTATTGTGGAAGGAAAGGACATAGTGCTTCAACATGTAATGTAAGAAAAAACATAACTACAAAAATTGGAACAAAAATGGTTTGGGTTCCCAATGGTACTATACCCAAAACTGACACACAATGACCCAAGAAAGTTTGGGTACCAAAAGTTAAAAATTAAACTTGTGTTGTAGGTGTACTTGAAAGCCAGGAGTTCAAATTGGTATCTCGATAGCGGCTGCTCCAAGCACATGACCGGGGACGACTCAAAATTCACCATGCTTATTCCAAAGAATCATGGACACGTCACTTATGGTGATAACAATAAAGGAAAAATCCTTGGAATCGGCAAAGTCGGATCTTGTTGTTGATGATGTTGCAGAAATCTTGGCGGAAACACATTTGGATAGTAAAGAAAAGGAAATCAAGGAGAAAGAGGATAAACAAAGACAAGAAGATTCGCAAGCTTTGGAACTTCCCAAAGAATGGCGAACTTCAAAATATCACTCCTTTGATCAGATTATTGGTGATGTATTTAAAGGTGTAAGTACTCGTAACTCACTTAGAAATACTTGTAATCACCTAGCGTTTATTTCTCAAATTGAACCTAAGGATTTAATTGAAGTTTTTGATGATGAACATTGGATTTTAGCTATGCATGAGGAATTAAATCAGTTTGAAAGGAATCAAGTTTGGGAATTAGTTGCTAGACCTAATAATCACCCTATAATTGGAACTAAATGGGTTTTTAGAAACAAACTTGATGAAAATGGGTTAATAACTAGAAACAAAGCTAGATTGGTTGCTAAAGGGTATAATCAAGAAGAAGGAATAGATTATGAAGAAACATATGCACCTGTAGCTAGATTAGAAGCTATTAGAATGTTACTTGCTTATGCTTGCATCATGGATTTCAAATTATATGAAATGGATGTCAAGAGTGTTTTTCTAAATGGTTTTATTCAAGAGGAGGTATACGTTGAACAACCTCCAGGTTTTGAAAATCATGAACTACCCAGCCATGTTTTTAAACTTAAAAAGGCTTTATATGGTTTAAAGCAAGCTCCTAGAGCTTGGTATGAAAAGTTGAGTAAGTTTCTTTTAGAAAATGGTTTTTCAAGAGGTAAAGTCGATACTACCCTTTTTATTAAAAATAAAAATTAGTGCAAGTATATGTGGATGATATTATCTTTGGTGCTACTAATGAATCCCTTTGCAAAGAATTTACTAAGTCAATGCAGAATGAATTTGAAATGTCAATGATGGAAAAATTGAATTTCTTCCTCGGGCTTCAAATCAAACAAACGAACGAAGGGACATTCATAAGTCAAACTAAATACTGCAAGGAATTGCTCAAGAGATTCGAAATGGAAAATGCTAAACACATGGCCACTCCGATGGGCACTTCCTGCTACTTGGACAAAGATGAAGGAGGTAAATCAGTAGAAATAACGAAATATAGAGGTATAATTGGATCTCTCCTTTATCTTACTGCTAGTAGGCCAGATATAATGTTTAGTGTATGCATGTGTGCTAGATATCAAGCAAACCCTAAGGAATCTCACTTAAGTGCTATTAAACGGATAATGAAATACCTTGTAGGCACTTCACAAATGGGCTTGTGGTACCCTAAGGGTGCCTCTTGTAGCCTAATAGGATATTCTGACTCTGATTTTGCTGGGTGCAAATTAGACAGAAAAAGTACTAGTGGGACATGCCACTTGCTTAGTAGCTCTTTAGTTTCTTGGTATAGCGAGAAACAAAATAGTGTGGCTTTATCTACCGCTGAGGCTGAATATGTAGCAGCCGGGAGTTGTTATGCTCAAATCCTATGGATGAAGCAACAACTTTTAGACTACGATCTTCAGCTTGATCACATCCCGATAAGATGTGATAACACTAGTGTAATAAATATCTCTAAGAATCCCATACTGCATTCCAGAACAAAGCATATAGAGATAAGACATCACTTTATCAGAGATCATGTACAAAAAGAGGATTGCATTCTTGAGTTTGTTGAAACATCTAAGCAACTTGCAGATATCTTCACTAAACCCTTAGCAAAAGAAGCATTCTTTTATATTCGAGGAGAATTGGGCATAATTGATCAATCCAATATTTAATTTGCTTGTTTATTGCTAAATATTATCATGAATATATGATTTCAATTTCATAAACGTGTGTCTTTTCTTTATGCTTCTGTGTTAAGTTTTATTCGAATAAGTAAGCCTTTATTCGAATAAACTCCTTTACTGCTTGTTAAAAATTATGTTGGATATCCGTTTTATTCGAATAAAACATAGTTTATTCGAATAAACTGGCCCCTGAGTTACATACTGTTTGTTTTTCTACTCTGTCTATTCGAATAAGTCCCTCTTTATTCGAATAACCTGAATCCTTGTTTTATCAGGTTCTGTTCTTGGCCTCTGTATATTCGAATAACACCCTCCCTATTCGAATAACTAGAAGCCTTCGTTTATCAGTGTTTCCTTCTGCCCTCTGCTTATTCGAATAATCCTCAGGTTATTCGAATAACCTGAACCTGTTTTTATCAGTCCTGACTGAAAGGCCTCTGCCTATTCGAACAACTCCAATAGTTATTCGAATAAACCATGTCAGCTAGCCAAAACGCTTGGCTTTCCCAGCTGGTCTATTCGAATAGAATACCCCCTATTCGAATAAACCCTAGTTGTAACACCTTTTCAATTTCCTGCGCGCCTGTCCTTTCAGCTTTCCAGCACGGTTTATTCGAACAAACCCATAGTTATTCGAATAAACACGGGTTTTCTTTAAATAACCCCTGCGCGCCCAAAACGTTTTTCACCCTCCATCTTCTCTGCTTTTCAAGCCTCCTTTGCTCCTGCCTCCTAAAACCTTTTCACCCCTACATTTTCACTCTCTCTCACCTTCTTCCACCATGGCCTCCTCCTCCAGCAAGTGTCCACGCACGAAGAATGCTCCAGGAACTAACCCTCATGATCTGAGAAGGCTCTCCTCCAACGAAGAGCATCGTGCACGCTTCATCTCGCACTTCTGGGAGCGAAACTTGGTTCAACCCAAGTACCTAGACCTCTCTTTCTTCCAGCAGCATCGCGGCTTCGACTTTCTGACCCTGCTGCAAAACCAGGGAGTTCTTCAGCCATGCTCTCACCGGGCCACCATCTATCCAGCTCTGGTGAAGATGTTCTTCTACAATCTAGCTTTTGATGGCCAGAACCTGCTCTCCGAGGTCTGTGATCAGAATATTGTGATCACACCGCTGGACTGGCTAACTCTGTTCGGGCTGCAGTTCTCTGGTGCCCTTGTTGAAGATGGTGACACGCCCTTTCTTGAAGATTTCAACAAGCTTCAGGCAGTTGAAGACCTGCTGAAACCTGGTCTAGCCCTGCCTAATAAGGGTCTCAAGGGTGGAATGCTGAAGAGCCAAGATAGGCTTTTGCATTACGCCTTCGCTCACATCCTGGCTCCTCGCGGTAGAAACTACGCCTACCTCAGCGAGGAAGATGTCTTCATGCTGTGGTTTCTGAAGAATGGCCATCAGATCAACTGGCCTGTGTTCATCATGAGGCACATGATGAGGGCCAAGGGCAAGGAGAAATCTGACTTGCCTTATGGCATTCTTGTCACTACCCTACTGAGCAAGTATCCTCAGGTCTTGGAGACTGAGCGAGCCATTGCTCTGACTCACCATAATGTCTTTGGCGCTCACACCTTATGGAAAATGAAGATGATCCAAACCGATGAAGGCTGGGTGTACCCAGATGAGGTCGCTGAGGATGAGCTTGACCCTGCTGATGCCCCTGCTGCTCCTGCTGATGTACCTGCTGCTGCCCCTGCTCCTATAACTTTGGAACAGATCATGGCTACCTTGCAAGATAACCGAGCTTACATGGAACATACCTTCTCTATTCTTTTTGATAGAATAGAAGGTGTTGAACGTGAGGTCGTTGCCCTCCGATCTGCTTCACCTGCTCCTACACCAGCTTCTTCACCACCACCTCCGGATGCTTACTTCTAGGAACTTTAGTTCTTAGACTATCTGTTTTTGACTTCATGTTATTTATTTTCTGGCTTGTGTAATTGACTCTCTTTATTATTAATGCATAAATAATAATTCTTGTTGATCTTTTGATATGAGTACATTTCCTTTTATGCATTCTTATATATATTTATGGGACTTACCCCTCTTTTTTGCTCATGACAAAATGGGGAGAAATATTTGTTCATTTAACTTTAATTGAGAAAAGGCAAGTATCTTTGAAATGAGATTGGATGCAAATTGAAAAGGGGAGCTGCGCATATATCTGATATATATTACCTCTTATAATTAAAAAGGGGGAGTAAGCTTTTATACCTCTTTGTGAATTCCAATTATATGCACTAACGCTTTTCTCATTGATAGTCTCATTGATAGTTTGTCATCATCAAAAAGGGGGAGAATGTGTTTGGATGCATACTTTTGAAGACTTGTTTTGATGATAACAAACGAGAAGTAAAATGAAGATGATAAATAGACCGAGTCCAAGTTTATATTTGATTAGCATTAGGACTTAGGATCTATTATACGGAGCTCACTTTGATATCTCTTTGTTTTTTGAAAGAAAAGATAAAACTTGCTTTTTAAACTTAGTATATTTGAAAACACTTTTTTTCAAAATGGTTTTGAACTGAATTATTCGAATAGAGCTTAGCCTATTCAAATAAATACCTTCACGAGATTTGTTTTCTAAAAGGTGCTATTCAAATAATCATCCTATTATTCGAATAACTGAGGTTTTCCAGAACTCTTTTTTTTAAGTAGCTATTCGAATAAACTATCCTTTATTCGAATAAATGAAGTTTTTCAAAACTGTGTTTTAAGTGAGTTATTCAAATAACTCATACGTTATTTGAATAAATCTGTTATGACTGAACTTCTGTTAGCAACGTTATTCGAATGGTTTAGCTATTATTTGAATAAACCTCTTCGGTTTTAAAACTGAGTTTAACAGAGTTATTCGAATAAACATATTGGTTATTCGAATAACCCTTCTCAGATGGCTTTTCACGATGTTTTCTGAAACAGTGTTATTCGAATAAGGTTTTCTTCTATTCGAATAAACATGGAAGTTATGATCACGTAAATGGAAACAGACAACTTTCAAATTGGTTTTAAATGCTATTAATTTTTACCCAACGGCTAATTCATCTATTTTCTATATAAATAGAAAGCTTGGGTCACGAATTTGATTGCCCATAACTCTAAATTATTTTTTGAATGCTCTAATCTGTGAAAACTATTTTCTACGCTCTTTTTGATTAAAAACTTTGAGATATTTCTGTGAGAGCTCCATTAGCACTTCAATTTGTATTACTTACTCTGAGTGAGAGTTTCTCTTCATCTATTTTCTGATATTCTATATCGAGGGTGAGGTATCCCTCAAGGTTTGTATAAGGGTGAGGTATCCCTGCAAGCTGAGACTTTAGCACAAGAGTTGAGTTTCCCTGTGTGTGAAAAGTGCTCATATGTGTAACGGTAGCAAGCACCTATTGAAGCTTGCATACTTAGTGAAAAATCTTGGCTTCGAGGACTGGATGTAGACCACAAGTGGGTTAGTGGTCGAACCAGGATAAATATTGTGCTTGCTTCTCTTTTCCCTAATCTCTTTATTTTATGCAATTTAACTTACTGCACATTTATTTTTCACTGCCCTTTATTGTTTCTTTTCTTCTTCTCGTTCCTTCTGTGCATTTATTTATTAAGATTTTAATATTTGTCTTAATTAAAAAGAGGTTTTGCAAAAATGTTTTATACTCAATTCACCCCCCTCTTGAGTACTGGAAGGCACTTGGTAACACTAACAACTTGTAGGAAACAAAGCATCATTTGCAAGGAGCATATATACAGTATCTCCTACAAAATAAACCTTAGCATAAATTCTATAATCTCAGGTAGTACATACTCGCAGTAGTTCCAGATATGTTATAGACAAGAAAATATCTAAAAATATAAATAAATGATAACATTAAAACCAACTTCATTTCAATAAGAAAACCCAACTAAATCATTTTGTCAATCAATATTTTACTAAAAAAAACTTCTATTGATCAATATCTGCCAAGTATATGTAGGGAAAAAATTAGAATCACTACACAGGTCTTATGGGTTACAGAAGCATCGACAGTTGTTGGGTTACTTGACAGAAAAGCAGCAACAGCTTCAGCGCGTTGTTCATGAGATTCTGAACTGTCTCTGTGAATTGCTTGTCTATTTTTGATTTCATCTTGCTTGAGCACTTTAGGAGTCTTTAATTTGTTAGGGTGTGTATCATTTAAGATAATACTACCAATTTCACCAGTAGTCCTTTTCTTGCATTGAAAATCAAACATAAGTTAAAACAAACTTGTATAACAACAAGTGCTTAGTGATAGTAACACATTGAAAAGTGAAAGAAAATAAAAGAAGGGGGGAAGAAGACATACCTACTGGAAGTTTGAGTAGCTGGGTGTAGAGAGTTTGGCTTATTTAAAAATAGAATTCCTCGAAGAGGTTTTCCATCAATAACAGTTTCAATGGTATATCCTTATGAGATGTTTTCAGTAACCTTGGCTTCAAACATTTTCTTTCCAGAAGGAGGCATGGATTGATTTACTGGAGTATTTAGACTACTTACATTTTTAATATTGGATATTTAACTACTCCCAAATGGTACTTTGAAATGTAAATAGTCAAACATAATTTCGAATCTTGTTGTCCTCCTGACTCATAAATAATCAAAATCAAAATTATTAGAGGGATCATTATTTTAGTCAACACTGACTTGTCATAACTACAGTCTATATCTAAGATTAATAGATACTAGTTGGAAGAACTAGTTCTACACTAACACTAACTTGACTAATTGAATATTACTAAGAGTTCAACTAAAAACACTAATTCTTAATGCCTTAAATTTAATTAGCCAAATGGCCTAAACCTTAAATTTTATTACAATAAAAGAGTATAAATACAGTTAGCTTGAAGCTTAAAAAATAACTACAGTTAGCTAGATAAACATTTATGCTGCCATAATAAGCATTAAAGAAAAAGTCAAACTAACTTTTGCAAACCAAAGAATCTAGATCATATATGAAATCAGGATGTTAACTAAATGGTTACCCCATCAAGAAGAGAAGGCACATAATAGAAAGCATACATATCTAATAACTGAAAGGCATGCCTCCAAGATCACTGATCAGAACACTTATGGTATCTGCTAAAGAAGCAATGTAATAGCTACATCAAATGTCTCAAATGGACAATTGCAAAATGAATATAGACAGTTTTCTTTCAACATTGGCTTTACTCATACTAATAGCATACATCACTTCAATAATCTAAATAATGTCTGAAATGAACCAGAAAATGACAGCTTGTTACTCAAAGTTCTTTTATGGTTCAAGTAGACAACAATACATGTAATGTAATACTAAAAAATGGTGCAAATATTGCAATAAATTTGTTTCAAGATGACAAGTCAGAAAGCTCACAGTTTTGAACATCCAAAATGATAAATGGCCTTTTCTTTGATAAAGTGAGGTAAGGAAGGATAGTTAGTTAACTCCCTTAAAAATAGGGCATATTATGGATTAGAAACCTTTTTCATGGATTAAAATAATTAAAATCAGAAGTATGAGAGAGAGAGAGCATACCCTAAAACATATATATCTGGTTCATTTCGGACCTGAAGAAAATCACTCAAATCAAGGTTCCCACTGGGACATTGTCCTCCTACCTTCCATGTTGCTGCGAAAACTCTAAGATTAAAAACAATCAAATAACTATGATTATTAATATGGTTATAAATATTGTAATAACAGGAAGTTATTAAAATGACAGAAATCAAACAAGTCTACCAACAAAAACAAAATGACACTATATTCACAATTTAATATTCATCCTCCTCATCTCCATCTCCACCAGCAGCCTTCTTAGCAATAGCCCTGAGGTTCCTTCTCTTTACCCTTCCAGGACGTCCACCACCAAATGGACTTGTAAGTGAAAAGCCAATGCGCTTCTGTGAATCAACCCTCACCATGAATGATGGGATGTTCACCACCTGCCTTTCAACCCTGTTAAGCCAAAATGACATTAAAATCTATTTCCAAACAACATATCATTTTAAAATATAAACTGATAGCAACCTTATAGAGCATGTTTAAAAAATGAGAAGATGCAAGATACAAAATGGCGCCATATCTTGAACAACATAGAATTTATTTGGTGAGAATTAAATACAGAAAAATGGAAGTTCTGAAAGTAGAGGCAACAGGTCACGTTTACACCAAGTCCATAATCCAAAATTGGAGAACGGTCAATGTAAAAGAAAAGCTACTAGCTTGAGAATTTTCATAAAGAAGATATTCAAATGCTCAAGTTGCAAACAATTATAAGATAATAGCCACATAATATATAAAGACAGCCTATATCATTATGTTAAGTATAATTTCTCTAGTAAATAACTTTACAATCTGACTTTGAGTAGATACAAAATAAAAGACCATTTATAAAATTCGGAATAGAAGAATACAAAGGAGTGTGATATGTTTGCATTCATCATTTAGTTTGATATTGAGAAAGAAAAAGAGAAAGGAAGAACCTGATGTGCCTCTGCCAGATGAGGAAGTTCTCAACAGTGAGAGCCAAGACGTAATCGAGCTTGTTCCGGGTCTCATTGAGAAAGCCATAATGGACTAGAGCCTTACTTTGCCCTGCACAGCCACTAAGACGCCATCGTCCACCATTATAGGAGAATCGCGTAGCTCCGCCCACACCACCAGATCCACGTGTAGCCACCACCCAACTTCAACCCAGAACCCAGATCTGCGAGCAGCACCGCCAGATCTGCGACCAAGCATGCGTCTCCATCTACCTAGCGCCTGAACCCGCGACCCAAGCCACAGATCCATCATCAAGCCATTGTTCTCTCTCTTTGTTATTATTACAGGTTGTGAGCCTCTGAATCCAACCCCAACGTTTGCGGCTAACCAAGGTCGTGAATGGCTAAGCGGGGTCACAAGTGGTCACAGTGATCACAAGTGGGTAGAGGTCACAGTGGTCAGTAGAGGCTCGAGTGGCACTGGAAGCCTGGAATTTCTAGTAGTGCTTTTGTCATGATCAAAAAGATGGAGCAAGATAAAGCATAGAGTTAAAGCAATATGATATTTATTCAAGTTCATCATTTGTAAAATAGTAACAAATTAGCAAGATTTAATATTCAGCAATGCATCCAATATCCTCATTCAAGTTCAACTCTATTTTAGCTAATCAACCACTCAATATTCAACAAGGCAAACATAATGAAGCTCAAAACATATTTTCATTCATTGATTGAAAGGCAGCCAATTACATTTACCAATTTCTTAGAATTCTGTCATAGATCAAAAGAATCATAGATATCAAACATTCACCTTAATGAAATATACTATAGGGATCAAAGCATGTATAGAACTAATATCATCCACCCTATATGCAATGAAAAAACTAGCAAGTTAATATCCAATTAGGCACTTTATCAATGCTAAGCGTATTTCTCATGTAAGGAAAGCATCTAATCATTTAAGATCAATTTATCAATAAGTATCATACAATTCATAGCGTATAAAATACCACAATAGCTTGGGGATATAGATACTTATTGAGAGAGTGATGCTTCTTTAGACTGCTCTTCATTTATTGGTCCTTTGAGTTTGAGCTTTCTTCTATTGCGTATTCCATTTCATTGCACTTGAAGAAAGTCTCCTCATGTCCCTCTTCATTCAACTCTTCTCTATATTCATTTATGCTTGACATTTCAATATTTGATGGCACATAGAGAAACTTGTAAAGCTAACTCTAAAAGTTCTCTAAAACATAGGTTAGCATTAAATATCATTTAAACCCATTTACAAACATAATTTAGGTTAAAACATGTACCACATTATCAAGCATGCAATGTTAGCTCTAACAAGAATGCATGAAGTACATAAGCACTTGAATCCAAAAGTATGATTTAGGCATTTTAAGGCATGATCCAAGTTTATCAAGAAACACATGATCATCATCAAAACTTATATAGCCATTTTAGGCAAACAATGATCATGTTAGGCATTGTTATGTTAAATAAGAAATTCTAATATGCACACATGCCAATCAAGAACAAAAAGTCTCTTATTGTAATGCAAGAATTGAAAAGCCATGGAACTGTAAACTTTAAAACCATTTATGATTCATTTTAAGATATATTTCAATGTAAGAATCATTGAAGTTCAAAAGCTCAAGGCATAAAATGAATCATTTACTTCTTGTTTTCAAGATATGAATATATCAAGCAATTTCAAACAAGAAAACATATAACTTTTAACTTTCTAATCTCCAAGTAAGTATATAAGACAATTAAGCATAAAAGAGAAAGGATCAGAACTACTTATGAGCATGTGAATTTTCATATTTGAACAAAGAGAATTGGTCACAAGCTCAAGAACAAAGATATTACTATAAAACATGTCATTCACAGTAAAGTGTGTACGTATCTAGCATGTTAAATTAAGGCATAGGTAAGGATAAGAGATTAATATCACCAAAAGTGTACTCTTTGAGTTTTTATAGGTGACTCCAACTTCCAAGCTTCAAGCCTTCATGAGGAAGTGGGTGTTGGTGAGAGTTGAGAGGAAGAAGATGAAAATGGAGCAAGGGTTTCGTGAATGGTGAGGAAGGTTCATGATTTACTGCTATAAGGAGGCCCAATAACCGGTTAAGGGTATTGGGTAACCAGTTATTTGCGTGGAAATGTAGTGTGTGGCCTCCGGTTGCTTCAAATAACCGATTATAGGAGCATCGTAATCGATTATTTTCGTGGACCAGCAATAGATGTAGCTCCTATGTGATTCAAATAACCGATTATAAGATCATCCTAATTGGTTATTGTCGTGGACCAGGAAAGGAGTGACCTATGTCAGAATTGAATAATTAGTTATGGCTTGTTCATAACTGATTATTTGAGTGTTCCATAGTGCACCAAGTAACCTTATTGCTCAATAACTAATTAGCCAAATCTCATAACTGGTTATTATATATTGACAGAGAACAATTCCAACGTGCCATTATCAGTTCCAAAGTCCAAATAACCAGTTATTTTAACCTTTTAACAGATTATTTGACTACCAAATCCAGAAATCCTTCAGGAATTCAATTGCATCCTTGACTTCAAGCAAACATGAACAATTGTGTGATCATCTTGACTTTGCTTCAATTGCATCCACTCAGAAACAGAGAAGACTTCAAGAATTTAGTCCTTAAAACATCAACTCCATGTCTTCTTGAAGATCATCTTAGCTTTGCTTCATTTTCTATTTCTTCTAAAATGTCAATCAGTTCACTAACAGAATTAAACTTCAAAAAGTACCAGAAACCACTTTTCCACAACAGGAACTTTAGATTTAAAGCACAAGTCCAAGCTTCTTGGAGACAAGGAAAGGAACTTGGAGTATTTTCTGGTCTTGTGCTCGCAGCAGCCAATTTCATGATACTAAAGTCAGATTTTGGCCTTCAAGCACACCTACAACACACTTCAATTTTTGGCTTTTTGTACCCAAATTTTCTTGGGTCCTTGTGTGTTGCCTTTTTGAATATTAATCCATCATGCTCTCAAAAAAAATTTCTCTATAGTATGTAAATGAAGCACAAGAAATCAATTACCAGAAGCACATAACTAATAGCATGCTTACTTTTATGATATATAGACAATTTAAAGCATAGAAAGCATACCTAAGCATTGTAGAACCTTAGGTACCAAGATATATAACAAACTAATGAGCTATGGTACAATAAGAATGAATATAATCATGTGCTAAACAAAATATTCAAATTTTACTAAGTACATATGATTCTATCAATCATTTAAGGCCTACTAGGAATATACCTCAAATTCATTGACTTTACAAGTGAATGTGCATAAGAGGTAAAATCTTTTGATACCTTGGCCTTGGTAATCAAGGAACTCTTTTCCTTACCCACTGCTTCTCTCTTAGTGTTTTAAACTTTGCAAGTTTCATATTTTGTGCTTGAGAAGCTTTAATTGAAGGATCCTTGCCTTCATGACCAAGAAGTCTACCATTGGGTTTTGGAGACATTCTCCTTGATGATTCCTCTTTCCTTTGATGAATTAGTCCATCATTTTGAGAGATTTTCAACATAATTGAAACACTAGGAAGACATTTTGGTACCCACTTCATCTTGGGTCCTTGAATGTTAGTACTAAGGCAATTAAGATCTTTAGAATTAATTACCTCAAAGTCCTTTTTAGCCATATAGGAAGTAGTCTCAATTTCTAGCATACTTGGCTCTTTAAGGGAATCATCATCTTCATCATTGTTTTCCATCTAAGATTCAAGAACATCTTCCTTCTCAATTTTATTTTACTTTGCTTCTTCTTCAAATTGAGCATCATTATCACCAAGAGGCATTGAGTTCATTTTTTTTACTTTGGACATGTTCTTGAGGACATTTTTCAATGTTATCTTCCTCGAGAGGCTTCTTCTTTTCTTGCTCTCTATATATAACTTTATGCAAAAAAAATCATTATTAGTTAGGTAGATAGAATCAAGAGCATCTCGTATATCTTTAGCATTAGAGCAACTCTTAATTTCAGTATAAACATCATCATTTAAACTACTTCTTAAAATTTGCATAGCTCTAATGTTCAATGAAAAACATTTCTTATCATAGGCATTCCAAGTTTATTTTGATTTACAAGTAAATCCATCAAGCATAATATCTCACAAATCAAGATCAATAGATTGCATATAAAATTCCATTCTAACTTTCCAATAAACAAAATTCACACCATCAAAGAATGGTGGTTTATCAATTTCAAAACCTTCTATTTTGAAAAGCTTTCAATGGTTGCCAACAAACAAGGATCTTTAACTCTAAGCGATTAAGTTTCAATAGAGCACGAAGCTCTGATACTACTTATTAGTCATGGCAACCATCACCTAAGAGGGGGGTGAATTGGGTGATTACAAATTTTTAAAACACCTTTGAGAAATTATACATTTTGATATTTTCAATCAACATATACAGCGGAATACGTTTAATAAAGGTACAACTATTAGAGATTTTTCAAATACCACTTGGGCTATAGGATAAATCAAGCAAATATAATTAAGGCACAAATGTAAAAAAGATAGGATTTAGAGAAGCAAACACAATATTTTTCCTAGTTCAGCCACCAACCACTTGTGACCTACGTCCAATCCTCAAGTAAACCACCCGAGATTTTTTACTAAACCTTCAAGCTTGAACAGGTGCCTGAAAACCTTTACAAACTTGAGCATTCAACACCTTGGGATACCTCATCCTTTGTGCTTGAGCCTCTACTTTCAAGGGATACCTAACCCTTACAGATTTGAAGGATACCTCACCCCCCTCTCTTACAGATTATACAAAGTGTAGAAGATAAGAAACTCTCTCTAGAGTGGATAATACAAATTGAAGAATAATAGGTATCAAGGAATCACACTCTAAAGCTCAAAATAGAGGTTCTTGAGAAATGAGAGTAAAACACAAATTTAATGCTCAAGAAACTTGTTCAGATTGATTACCAACTTTTCTTTGATGCCTAAACACTTTCATTTATAGCCAAATACATTTTTGAGCTGTTGTAAGTGGTTGGAGCATTAAATGCTCTCAATAGAGCCGTTGGGAAATGACTTCTGCTATCCCAGATAATAGGTTATTGGTTTCCAATAACAAGTTATTTGGTTTCAGATAACAGGTTATCAGCTTTGCCTAACAGGTTATTTGTTCCATCAAAAAACACTGTAGCACACAAATAACAGGTTATTTGAAAGCTCTAATCGGTTAGGAACCTTTGAAAATTAAGAGGGAACATTCCCAACATACAAATAACCTATTATGTGTAACGCCCCTTTTCTCAGGAGGAGGAGAGGACGTCACAGCAAATGGATGAAATTCAAAAGAAAATTATTTAGACCCGGTTATTATATTATTTGTAGGTATTATCCTGTTCATCAATGAAATATCCTAACATAACTGATCTCTTTCATATACATATACTTCTTTTTTTTTGTAAGTGGAAAACATAAAGATCAACTTATACATTCATGCAAAAGATATTATATATATATATATAGATACAGACTATAAGTCATTAATTACATTAACAATTCACAAAAAGAAACAGAAGCTTTACATGGCCAAAAATGATGTACAATCGGCCATCAAGGCTACAAAAAAATATAAAGCCCCAACAACTACTGAGAAGGAACCTCAGCTGGATCCTCCTCAGGCTCCTCCATGGGATCCTCCTCAGAAGAAGAAATCCTCACAGGGGCAGCCGATTCACGAGCAGGAGCTCATGCAGAAGATAGGAAAGAGTTCTCGTGTGGAGTGTACTCCCTATCACCCCGCACCTCCCGGATCAGCATGTAAAACTCCAGCGATACAGCCACCACCATAGAGAAAACAGGAGGATCATAACGACCCCATGCCAAAGATACCATCATGTCTCCTATGTAGACACAACACTTAGTGCTCACATCAATGTGCCAGCAATTCACGCCTCCATGGAACCTTAGCCTGGCATACCCTAAGAAGCCTCATCGGGATGCCATGGTCAAGCAGATAACTAGTTCGTTCCAAAATCAGGAAACTCAAGCCCTTCCTCGCCTCGGTATTTTAAGAAACATAGATAAAATACAGAACAACAGAATACAGAAAAAAGGTGAGATATCCCACTTCATTACGAATTATGGCAGTAAGAAACAGAAATGGCGCAGGACGCCTTACAGCATAGCGTATATAATAAATAGCATCAAAGTATAGATAGTAAACAATTTAATAGAATAGATGGTCATAACTATCATTAAAATAAATATTCTCATAATCATATTTACTTATGCCAAATGAATATGTTGACACACTATGCATGTGCACAAGATAGCAAATTCCTACTCCATGGAGCTGGACACAACTTCGGAGAGAATGATCAAGAGACATGTCTGTAACTCGACTACCGTGGCCAATCAAGTGCTTTAATCTATCATTTTATCAATGTGCACATCAAGACATTGTACAAGACATTCTACACTAGATCGCAATATAGGACATTGTCTCGGTCCGGATCATCGGTGCGTTTGCATTGGTCTACCTCACGAACAAAAAAGCTACCAATTGCCCATTGTGAGGCACCCACACACTGACGCCCCCAAGGTCAACAAGTGACCTACACTTGTCTACTCTGTAACACCCTCCGTAGGGCATCACATTTCTGACAACAAGCTCATAATCTGAAAATGATTTCATAAAAGGTTTGAGTTATAAAACATGAGTTTTAAAATTTCTTTTCATGGAAACATAAACTTATTGAAATTTATAGGTAATACTGAAAAATTGATTTAAACTGATTAATATACATTATTGACACCACATAATATTTAACAATCATTTAGGAAATATAAAACTTACAGACTCAATTCTAAACAGTAGCAAACCCCATTACAGGTCCTACTCAATAGCACAGAAAAATACTAACGAGAAAAAAAACTCAACATACTTATTCCGTCTTGTATCCCTCTTAATGCGTCATATATCTATTCATCCTCAAAACTGCCCACAACCAATCCGGGGTGGTCACTCCTCGATGTTATCACCAAACTCAGAATATTTGTCTCCAGTCACGTCTAAGAAACTCATTCCATCTACTATATATAATTTTAACAACACAAGCACAACAAAACAATATAACAAAAAGGTGAGATCCCCTTTCATCAATACCAAAGTGGTAACAAGGAATGATACGAATGACAAAGTCATTCCATACGCACAGATATCACAGTTTCATTCATGTTATCAATTCATCACAATTCCCTATCAATTTATCATACTTCGTTATCAATTCATCAAAATTCCAGTAAACATATATTAGTTAAATCACCAGTACTAATTTCATCATAACAAATATCCTCAGTATATAAAATGATGATGTCATATCATATGAACATTTCTCATGCCACAACAATATGTATTCTGACTCATGTGTATGCATACTAGACCAATTTTCCCACTTCACGGAGGTTTTCATAATTTCAAGAAGAATGCTCTGGTTAATTGTCCAGCCTTAGCCCACAGACAATCTCCAGTCTTTCTGGTTAATTGTCCAGCCTTAGCCCACAGACAATCTTCAGTCTTCGAAAAGAATCGTGTTCTTGTCGGGTATCGTCAATGCGTTGCAACGAAATGCATCGCCACGTGGCACGAGCTACTTGCCTCTGCCCACTGGATCGACTGTCGCGCCTTGACGCCCCCAAGATCCATTATAGATCTCACTTTTCAATTCTCATTCCCTCTTCAACCACAAGGGCCGTAATAGCTATTAGCTATATTCCGTTCAATGTACGAATATCTCAATGCAAGTTCTATTTAATACATAAATAACTCAATGCATGTCTCAATTTCATCATATGCCTCAATGAATATCTTTCAATTTCATCATTAAAAAGGTTCCCTTTCAGTACATCTGTTCTTTACAGTGTTTTTACTGTATTTTCAATCGTGTATCATTTTTAACGTGTTTTCACATTCGCATAAAACTTGTGTTATAGTTTCAAATCTCATAACCATTTTCCATTGTTTTTCAACTTCGTAAAATATTTCTCAATATTCTAAACATCATTTTGGATTTTCAAAACTCAATACCATTTCCAACTTCATTTTTCACGTATTCTTCACTTAAAAATCTTCTACATAATATTTTTCATCATTTTCACTCAAAATCAATATTCCTTCAAAATCAATTATTCTGACTTAAAATTTCCTAACGCGCCTCAAACCCAACGGGTGAGCTATATGTTGGTAAATTTCAAGTCACCAACGTATTCTCCATAATTCTAAATCAATTCTAAAATCAGTCCTCTCCAAAATAAGTGGAGGTTCAAACACTTCCAACCTCTCTTTTTCTTTCATCAACGAAATCTTCATCTCTCAAGTGACAAAGTATTTCTCTTCCATTTCTTAAATCCTTTTATAAATTTCTTGTACTAAATCAATTAACTTTTTATTTCTAAATCAAAGTTTTACATAAAGTAAAATCATTTCAAACTCACAAAATCGTCACTACATGGTCATTGAAACCATCATATCTTTTCTTTTTCTTTTTCCTTCTAATCATCCAATTTTACCATTCATGAAACTCTTAATTTACCAATTCTTGGCATATTAGCCAAAAATCATAAATACCTTCATCACAAAAATCTTTATTCATTTCCTTGTCCACTTTCTTTGCAAATCCTCAAAATCATCAACTTATTACAGTAAAATACCTAGAATCTTTTGCTCCCAAAAATTAATTTGAGGCCGTGTGCCTCCATAGTTCTTTGGAACCAACATATTTTCCTTTGTCATGTAATTCACATATTAAAACATACACAATTCATCATGTATCATAAAAACATACTAAAACATGTTATCAAAGCAATAAACATCTCAATCACCAAATAACCATAAATATAGAAAGCTCTTAAACAAACAAGTGAAATAATCCTTATGGATTTTTCACCACACACACATCCATTCCTCACCACCAACACATGGTTGATGAGGGTAATCTCCCTCTTACCTCTTGAAGAATCTCCCAAGCTCCTTGGTTTGCTCCTTGAGTAAGTGATTCACCACCAAATAGATCTTAGAATCATAACAAATACATACAATTTAGTATCTAAAGATTGATTAAGATGACCATAGATCAAACATGGTCTTAGGATTCTAAAAAATCAAATAAAAAACCAAGTTTCAAGATTTTTACCTTGAAACCCTAGAACTTAAATCCAAGATTCAAACATGAAGATGATGGATTTAGACCAAAGTCTCAACATCAAAGAGTCATAGAATGATGTAAGGATTCTAGAAATATGGTCGGATAAAATTAAACAAACTTGGAAGATGATATTAGGGTGGTTGGCCAAATTCTTCAAGAAGAAAAGATATGAGCTTTTGTGTTCTTGGCTTGATATAATGATGAAGATGAATGAATTTTGAGAAGTTCTCAACATGAAAGTGTTTTGGATTGATGAGAGGATTCAAGATATGTAGCTAGATAAAATTATAGAAGATTGGAGATAGGTTTGAAGGGTGGTGATCGAATGGTTCAAAGAAGAGAAAAGATGGTGTTTGTTCTTTGTGTTCTTGAATAATTGGAGGAGAGAGAAGAGAGAAAATGGTTTAAGTGTTATAAAATGTGAAGAAATGAAATGAAATAGAATAGACTAAGTGTGTGCAGCCATGGGAGTCACTTGAATAGAAGATTCAAAGCTTGTTTTGCAAGATTAAGCATAAGCACATGCATGCACATGGCCTATGTCACTTGGTGTCATCTAATGGTCATAAAAGATGATTCATGAATCTCCTAGAAAAGCTTTGGCAGCTGTGGAACTCAAGGAGAAAACAATAAAAGTCTTAATTCAATTAGCTCTCTAATTACACTTAGTTAGTTTAATTAGTTACCTAACTTACCATTTAGTTATAATTAAATTAGTTTAGTTAAGCTATTTGATTACATTCTAACTAGCTAATTACTTTATTATGTCATTGCATAGATCATGATTAAATCATGTTTCTAAATAATTAGATATTTATTTAGTAACTAACTTCTAATTATTTAGCAACCAAATTAGTTCATTTAGTTACTAATTAGACTATTAGGGTAACTAAGTTTCTAGTTACTTAGTAACTAATCTAGCCACTTTTATTGACTAAATCCTAACCATTAAAATCAACTTTATCTCCTAACCATTGATTAAATCTAAGGTTGATATCATAAGCTTCTTGATCAAGATTGCTCTCACACCATTGATTTGATCAACGGTGAGGACCTAAGGTTTTTCCATCAAGTTTTCATCCAACGGTTCCTAACAAAGTCCAGCCACTATGTTTGACCAATTCCTATTAGTTGTCATAAAGCTTAGTAATGACGAGTCATCATGATCCTTAAGATATTTAATTGAGATATTTTCAACTTTCATAAATACACATAAGATATTTTATTAAGATATTTTCCTGGTAGATATTTATTCTTAGATATTTACTAAGTGAGTCATTATAGAATTTTCTAGAACAGCTGAGTCAGTATAGTAAGTCGTGGTGCAGAATCACCAGCTAAGTCAGCAAGATATTTTTCTAACAGATATTACTCAATTGATAACAGCTATTGCTATTATTACACAATGGGTAATAGAAAACTCAGATATAGAAAATCCCTGTCAACTGTTCCCGGTTTCGAGTTTAGTAAGATTCCCTGATCCTACCTTGATAGTTCGGAACTTTCTAGTTCAGAAAAATTTATTTTTCCGGACCTGCTTCGGGTCCACCCCGGGCCCACACACAACTCAAAATAATACTAAAATAACAATAACTTAGAAAGTTCTACAAAAATTCACAAAAATCATAAAAATAATAAAACTCATATATTTTCAGAAAAAATGAAATTCGGACATACGAGTTTTCAAGATAATATTAAAATATCAAAATAATATTAAAATATTTAAAATAATTAAAAATTCTCAAAAATTCACAAAAGCTCTTAAATATTATAAAACTCATTTGTTTCAAGAAAAATAAAAATTTGGAGTGTTACAATTCTCCCCCTCTAAAAAGAATTTCGTCCTTGAAATTCGTAGTAGTTTCTGAACCAAAAATGGATACTACTCTTTTATCTTATCTTTCAGTCCTCACGTTGTATCTCTGTTTACGTCATTCCAGATTACCTTGACCAACGAAAATTTTTCATCTCATGTTCAACTTCCCCTGATCAAACAGATATCTCAGACTCCTATGATTACTGAAGACGTTAAATGTTACTCCATAAAGAAAGTGTCTCCATACTTCTAATACAAACATAGCAGCTACCAACCCCCATTCATATGTAGAATAGTTTTTCTCATGTAACTTCAATTTCCTTGAAACATACGCTAAAACTCTTCTATTCTGCATAAGAACACATCTTAAACTCCGATATGATGCATCACAGTACACCTCCAATGGTTCACTGGGATTAGACAG
Organism: Ormosia semicastrata; assembly: GCA_029884595.1. Taxonomy (NCBI): domain Eukaryota; kingdom Viridiplantae; phylum Streptophyta; class Magnoliopsida; order Fabales; family Fabaceae; genus Ormosia; species Ormosia semicastrata. The sequence goes on from JAQQTO010000060.1 coordinate 22,001,792, forward strand.
AACTAATACCAGAGAAGTAGTCAAACACATTTTCAATTCCTGAAAATTCTTCTTGTACGCATCAGTCCATACAAACGCTTAATTCTTTCTGGTAAGCTAGGTGAGAAGTCTTGCGATCCTGGAAAATCTCTCAATAAATTTTTTTTTCTGGGATACCAAAATTTTACTAAAACAATCTACAGGAGATGGTTGGAAGATAACCAATCCGTTTCAAAGATCACGTCTATTTATGAAAGAAATAAATAGACCAATCTAACGAAAAATTTTGATCTGTAACAACAATAAGATAATTTGAATAACTTGAGTGGCACGATAGGCTAGTAATAGAAACAGAAGTAAACAAATCAGAAGGTTAAGAAAACACAAATAACTCTAATCAATCCACATAGTCAAGTAACCATAAAAGAATGTATTGAATCAAGGATATAATTTCGCAATTACGACACATGAACAATATTATGGACGTGTAGAAAGAAAATATAGTGAAGTCATCTAATATGTTATCAGACCTATCCAACAGAGAAATTGATATAGTCCGATGAATTTGGTAGTGAGCTTTTTAAGTTGAATAATTCAACCGACAAATCTAACAGAGTATGGATGGTTGGAAAATAATCAATCCATTTTTAAGATTATATCTATTTTGAAAAGATAAACAAATCAAATCAACAGAAAAGATTTAGTCTTCGATAGACATAGGATAGTTTAAGCAACTTGAATATCAACGATAGGTTTTTTGGTAAGAGAAATAGAAATAACTAGATCAAAGATAACGAAGACACATATAACATATAATTGATCCACACAATCATATGTCATAAAGAATGGGTTGCCCCTAGAATTATGCAATATAGTTAAAGGATTACCTCCTGTGGTACCATGTCCCTTACTTAGAGGTCTTCAGCTCGGAACACTCCTTTCCATTCGGGGTATCGACTCTCCCTACTACCTGAGATTTTGAAATATGTACGTTACCCATAGAAAACTTCATTTTTGGTGGAACACGATATCTGGAAATGTGTCCAGGATTTTCGTACTTGAAACAAATTATTTCCTTGAACGTACAATCCTTCGTTAAGTGACCTCTTCCACATCTCTTACAAAATAGTAAAGACGTCACGGTTTGACTGAATTTACTATTACAAGCACTTTCTCCTCACATTTGCTGCTGCTTCTGATTTCATGGTGATCGTAAAAATGTTTTTCGTTGAAATCAATTTACCTTCCTACTATTCCTCCTTTGGAATGCCCAGGTTCCAAGGTTACGATATTTGGTATTTCAAGACTGATTCTCTTCTATCAGATCCTGAACCTCAACCTCCAGTTCCCGCTGTTCAGCGATCCTCTGTTCCTGCTGTACTGTCACGTTAGTTATCCTCCGCATTGCTCCCATAGTTGTAACCGTATTATTAGTGTCACATTCCGCTTCCACACATGTACGTATACCACGAGCCATTTCCTTTCTTCCAAGACGGACAAATCAAAATACAAAGGAAACCAGATGTAACCATTTCAAACAACATTGTTTCCTTTCGGAAATCAAACACATAGAGAACACAACACAAGCAAAATAAACCTAACCACAACCCCAAAAGACTCAAACTATGCTCTAATACCAACTAATGCAACACCCACCTTAGGGCATCACATTTCCAACTACAAGCTCATAATTTGAAAATGATTTCATAAAAAGTTTGAGTTATAAAACATGGGTTTTAAAATTTCTTTTCGCAGAAACATAAACTTACTGAAATTTATAGGTAATACAGAAAAATGGATTTAAACTGATTAATATACATTATTGACACCACATAATATTTAACATTCATTTAGGAAACATAAAACTTACAGACTCAATTCTAAACAGTAGCAAACCCCATTACGGGTCCTACTCAATAGCATGGTAAAATACTAACGAGAAAAAAAACTCAACATACTTATTCCGTCTTGTATCCCTCTTGATGCGTCATATATCTGTTCATCCTCAAAACTGCCCACCAACCAATCCGAGGTGGTCACTCCTCGATGTTATCACTAAACTCAGAATATTTGCCTCCAGTCATGTCTAAGAAACTCGTTCCATCTACTATATATAATTTTAACAACACAAGCACAACAAAACAATATAACAAAGAGGTGAGATCCCCTTTCATCAATACCAAAGTGGTAACAAGGAATGATACGAATGACAAAGTCATTCCATACGCACATATATCATAGTTTCATTCATGTTATCAATTCATCACAATTCCCTATCAATTTATCATACTTCGTTATCAATTCATCACAATTCCAGTAAACATATATCTCAGTTAAATCACCAGTACCAATTTCATCATAACAAATATTCTTAGTATATAAAATGATGATGTCACATCATATGAACATTTCTCATGCCACAACAATATGTGTTCTAACTCATGTGTATGCATACTAGACCAATTTTCCCACTTCACGGAGGTTTTCATAATTTCGAGAAGAATGCTCTAGTTAATTGTCCAACCTTAGCCCACAGACAATCTCCAGTCTTCGAAAAGAATCGTGTTCTTGTCGGGTATCGTCAATGTGTTGCAACGGACTGCGTCACCACGTAACACAAGCTACTTGCCTCTGCCCACTGGATCGACTGTCGCGCCTTGACGCCCCTAAGATCCATCATAGATCTCACTTTTCAATTCTCATTCCCTCTTCAACCACAAGGGCCATAATAGCTATCAGCTATATTCCATTCAATGCACGAATATCTCAATGCAAGTTCTGTTTAATGCACAAATAACTCAATGTATGTCTCAATTTCATCATATGCCTCAATGAATATCTTTCAATTTCATCATATGCCTCAATGCATATCTTTCAATTTCATCATTAAAAAGGTTCCCTTTCCACGTATTTTGGATTTTCAAAACTCAATACCATTTCCAACTTCATTTTCCACGTATTCTTCACTTAAAAATCTTCTACATAATATTTTTCATCATTTCCACTCAAAATCAATATTCCTTCAAAATCAATTATTCCAACTTAAAATTTCCTAACGCGCCTCAAACCCAATGAGTGAGCTATCCGTTAGAAAATTTCAAGTCACCAACGTATTCTCCATAATTCTAAATCAATTCTAAAATCAATCCTCTCCAAAATAAGTGGAGGTTCAAACACTTACAACCTTTCTTTTTCTTTCATCAACAAAATCTTCATATCTCAAGTGACAAAGTATTTCTCCTCCATTTCTTAAATCCTTTTATAAATTTCTTGTACTAAATCAATTAACTTTTCATTTCTAAATCAAAGTTTTACATAAAGTAAAACCATTTCAAACTCACAAAATCGTCACTACATGGTCATTGAAACCATCATATCTTTTCTTTTCCTTTTTCCTTCTAATCATCCAATTTTACCATTCATGAAACTCTTAATTTACCAATCCTTGGCATATTACCCGAAAATCGTAAATACTTTCATCATAAAAATCTTTGTTCATTTCCTTGTCCACTTTCTTTGCAAATCCTCAAAATCATCAACTTATTACGCTTTTATCTAAAACTCATAATTAGTAAAATACTTAGAATCTTTTGCTCCCAAAAATTAATTTGAGGCCGTGTGCCTCCATGGTTCTTTGGAACCAACATATTTTCCTTTGTTATGTAATTTACATCTTAAAATATACACAATTCATCATGCATCATAAACACATACTAAAGCATGTTATCAAAGCAATAAACATCTCAATCACCAAACAATCATAAATATGGAAAGCTCTTAAACAAACAAGTGAAATAATCTTTATGGATTTTTCACCACACACACATCCATTCCTCACCACCAACACATGGTTGATGAGGGTAATCTCCCTCTTACCTCTTGAAGAACCTCCCAAGCTCCTTGGTTTGCTGCTTGAGTAAGTGATTCACCACCAAATAGATCTTAGAATCATAACAAACACATACAATTTAGTATCTAAAGCTTGATTAAGATGACCATAGATCAAACATGGTCTTAGGATTCTAAAATATCAAATAAAAAACCAAGTTTCAAGATTTTTACCTTGAAGCCCTAGAACTTAAATCCACGATTCAAGCATGAAGATGATGGATTTAGACCAAAGTCTCAACATCGAAGAGTCTTAGAATGATGGAAGGATTCTAGAAATATGGTTGGATAAAATTAAATAAACTTGGAAGATGATATTAGGGTGGTTGGTCGAATTCTTCAAGAAGAAAAGATATGAGCTTTTGTGTTCTTGGTTTGATATGATGATGAAGATGAATGAATTTTGAGAAGTTCTCAACTTGAAAGTGTTTTGGATTGATGAGAGGATTCAAGATATGTAGCTAGATAAAATTATAGAAGATTGGAGATATGTTTGAAGGGTGGTGTCCGAATAGTTCAAAGAAGAGAAAAGATGGTGTTTGTTCTTAGTGTTCTTGAATAATTGGAAGAGAGAGAAGAGAGAAAATGGTTTAAGTGTTATAAAATGTGAAGAAATGAAATGAAATAAAATAGGCTAAGTGTGTGCAGCCATGGGAGTCACTTGAATAGAAGATTCAAAGCTTGTTTTGCAAGATTAAGCATAAGCACATGCATGCACATGGCCTATGTCACTTGGTGTCATCTAATGGTCATAAAAGATGATTCATGAATCTCCTAGAAAAGCTTTGGCAGCCGTGGAACTCAAGGAGAAAACAATTCAAGTCTTAATTCAATTAGCTCTCTAATTACACTTAGTTAGTTTAATTAGTTACCTAGCTTACCATTTAGTTATAATTAAATTAGTTTAGTTAAGCTATTTGATTACATTCTAACTAGCTAATTACTTTATTATGTCATTGCATAGATCATGATTAAATCATGTTTCTAAATAATTAGATATTTATTTAGTAACTAACTTCTAATTATTTGGCAACCAAATTAGTTCATTTAGTTACTAATTAGACTATTAGGGTAACTAAATTTCTAGTTACTTAGTAACTAATCTAGCCACTTTTATTGACAAAATCCTAACCATTAAAATCAACTTCATCTCCTAACCATTGATTAAATCTAAGGTTGATATCATAAGCTTCTTGATCAAGATTGCTCTCACACCATTGATTTGATCAACGGTGATGACGTAAGGCTTTTCCATCAAGTTTTCATCCAACGGTTCCTAACAAAGTCCAGCCACTATGTTTGACCAATTCCTATTGGTTGTCATAAAGTTTAGTAATGATGAGCCATCATGATCCTTAAGATATTTAATTGAGATATTTTCAGCTTTCATAAATACACTTAAGATATTTTATTAATACATTTTCCTGGTAGATATTTATTCTTAGATATTTACTAAGTGAGTCATCATAGAATTTTCTAGGACAGCTGAGTCAGTATAGTGAGTCATAGTGCAGAGTCACCAGCTGAGTCAGCAAGATATTTTTCTAATAGATATTACCCAATGGATAACAGTTACTGCTATTATTACACAATGGGTAATAGAAAACTCAGATATAGAAAATCCCTGTCAACTATTCCCGGTTTTGGGTTTAGTAAGATCCTTCAATCCTACCTTAATAGTCCAGAACTTTCTAGTCTAACAAAAAATTTTATTTTTCCAGACCTGCCTCGGGTCCATCCCGAGCCCACACACAACTCAAAATAATACTAAAATAATCAAAAACTCAGAAAGTTCTACAAAAATTCACAAAAATCATAAAAATTATAAAAACTCATATTTTCAGAAAAAATGAAATTCGGACATACAGTTTTCAAGATAATATTAAAATATCAAAATAATATTAAAATATTCAAAATAATTAAAAATTCCCAAAAATTCACAAAAACTCTTAAATATTATAAAACTCATTTATTTCAAGAAAAACAAAAAATTGGGGTGTTACATACTCGCACCCGCACATAGGTGTGATTCATCTCCTAGGCACACAGCCTTTCAACTTAGTCCAATGGACTTTCTCAATGCATGATGATTCGATGCATACATATATACACATATATCAATTCTCAATAACAGCATGACTTATCCATGATCACATGCCACATCAGGCCCAATCGTTTATCAACAATCCTTGGTCTCATTCATGGTCCCACTACAAGTCAATATCCAAATCTCAATGATGATTGTATACTTTTTAGAGTTGATATAAAAGTCACGCCTCAATTACATTATATTTTTCCATTAACCTCTCTAGGGAAATTCTCTAGTGCTTTTCATTCAACCTTTATCATTTTCAATTAGATAAGTCATTCCCTATGTTTTAGATCAAGCTCATTTAGATTGATTATTTTAAGTTCCTCACAACCTTACTCACGCTCATGTTCTTTCTTTATCCAAAGGACACTCTAAGCTATAGGTTAAGGGCTTGTCCTTGATTCTTTCCATATTATGAAGTCCTCATTAAGTGTCTAATCATTCCATTAACTAAGTTTTAACTTAGTATAAAAGTCCCATATCGAGTGTCTAAGGAGACCGTGAACCTCCAAGGGACTAGAAAACCCATAATTTTTCATCACCCCTGTTACACGACCATGTCACTTTACACAGCCTGGCCTACATGTGTCGTCTGCTATGACGATCAAGGAAAAAAAATTGATAGAACAATTTCAAAATATGTGGACGTTCGTAGAGTTGACACCAGGGAAGATTTGTTTGAATATGGTTACTATCTCAAGTGATTTGATGGTAGAAATCCGAGAGAAACAGAAAGATGACAAATTTCTGCAAACTGAGAGGGAGCTGATGAAGCGAGACATTGTGTAGAGAGGGAGGAAGAAGATAGGACATGAGGGAGAGAAGGAGAAAAGAGAAATGAAATGTAGAGAGAGAATGTGATAGCTTCTTGAAATGAAAAGTGAAGTGATACCCTTGAGTGAAAAGATGACAAGATTGTCATCTTTTCTTCCCTCCAAATCGTGGAGCCAAAAGTGGAGAGAGGAAAGGTGAAGCTTCTTTGAGAAGCTTCACACAATTTTTGAGAAAGTGGAGGATGATGTCATAGTGATGTCATCTTGGTGATGTTATGGTAATATCATTAAAATGCTCTATAGAAAAGATGACTAGCACTCTACTAGAGTTATTATCTAATGGATAAAAGTTACAATTAGCAGAAATAATATTTTATTATCCCACAGATAATAAAATATACTATAATTTTATTTATCAAATAAAATCTCAAAAAATAAAAACCTTGTAAACTGTGTCTGGCCTCGAGTTTAGTAAGATCCCCCGTCAATGTTTCTACAGTCCAAAGTTTTTTAGCCTCGGGAAAAATATTTCATTTTCCTGGCCCCACTCAACGTGCACATAAATTGAAAAATATATTAAAATAATCAAATAATTCAATAAATTCCAGAAAAATTCCCAAAATTTCACGAATATTATAAAATGAACATATATAACGAAATAAGTAAATTTTTGGGGTGTTACATTATGGACTTTCCATAACCGATTATTCACTTTGAAAACTTTAATAGAGCATTTCTGTCACAATGAATAACCTGTTATGGATTTTCAATAATCAGTTATTTGAAAACACATAATCAGTTATTCTAAACACATAATTAGTTATTGGTTTTCTAAGAAAACAAGATTTTCAAAGGATTACACAACCAAAGTTTCCCAAATTGTTTTCAACCTTTCTAAAAACATTTTCAATAAACTTGATGAGTATTTTCACAAGTATAAAACAAGATTTTCTTTCATCCTTTTTTTAAAAACATTTTGCTCAAACTTGATCAATATAAAGCATGATTTTGCAAAGAGATTTAAGTTGGATGAAAAACAAGAAATGAGTCAGTGTGATTCCTATTAACCTTAACATAAGATCTAAGTCCTATAAGCTAAACTTGAAGAACCTTGAGACTTGATCTTTGCGCAGCCAATCCTTTGGCTTCTTGTGTAACACCCCTCGATTTAATAGCCACGGCACAATCGTCATTATACCACGGTTATTAAATTTCAACGTGCTACAACTTTCAAATAATATTTGTCCAAAATAAACCATTGCACATATACAGAAGATATGAGCCACAGATGAAATAATACATAAGTCGTCATTAGCACATATAATTCAACAAGCCAAAATCAAAATACAGTTCATAGGACTAGATAATTAATTTAAAGCATACATAGCGTTGTGCATTTCACATACTGCTCAAAATAAAATACATCAAGTTGGACTTCAAAATGCAGGTATAATCAAATTACACCTTAATATAAGTAATGCAGAAGGAAACATAAACTACCCCTAAAGACATCCACGTCTAAGGAGTTGGGCACTCTATCGGATCCATCTCGGGATCCTCCCCCGGGTCACCTGAAGACACAAAGACAAGATAAAGTGCGGTTCCACGAGTAGGTGCCCTAGCAGCTGATGCCATCAAATCCTCATCCTCTCTGGGAGTGTGAATTGGGTCACCCATAGCTCCCGAATAGGCAGGGCAAACTCCAGATGTACCGATGTAGTAAGTGTCAGGACAGGGTCTCTATCACGAGTCCTCCTTACAGTCAAGATCAAATCTCCAACGTACTGTATACGCTCGTCCACCCCAGTCGACTCGCCACGCATTGGCGCCACCAGTGAGCACAATCCTAACAAACCCAATAGAACCCCTTCTTGACGACATCGCCGAATATAAGAGATCGAACCAAGTAAAATTCGAAAGGACTTAATCGCGTCCCCTCAACAGTCTTTAACCAAGAATTACATAAGACAAGAATAATATATACAAGAGGTGAGATATCCAACTTCATTACCAATTATGGCAGTAAGAAACAGGAATAGCGTAGGATGCTCACGTAGCATTACAAGAAATATAAATAGTATAAAGAAGCAGATATTAAACAACTTAATAATCCCAGGCAATTATAACATCAAAAAGATAGTAGTTCCAGTCATCATATAAATTAAACGCCAAGTAATATATTGACTCACTATGCACATGTACATGATATCAAAATCCTACTCCATGAAGCTAGACACAAACATCGGAGAGAATGATCAGGGAGACATGCCAGTATCTCGTCAGCCTAAAATCAAGTGCTTTCCAGAAAAATAAAAGTTTTGCGCAACAGGGCTTTATACAGCGGCATTCCCACAAGATCGCGATATAGGACAGTGTCTCGGTCAGGAACGTCGGTGCGTTTGCATCGGTTTGTCCCACGGCCCAGAGGGGCTACCAACTGTCTGCAGTGAGACGCCCACGCCCCAATGCCCCCAAGGTCAACAACAGGACCTACACTAGTCTATTCGTACTCGCACTAAGGTGCGATTCAACTCCTAGGCAACATAGCCTTGACAAATAGTCCATCGGACTTCCACAATGCATGATGACTTAATGCATATATCATGTATATTCAACAACAATATACTTTCCATAACATGCCACAATTTTGGCTAAGGTAAGCATTAACATATTCTTGATTCACTCATGGACTCACAATAAATATTATTAAGTCCTTAAATAATGCATTACACCTGAATTATGCCTAAATTTCTACATTCTTCTTAATAAGTTTCTCTTTTAGAAGGATTCTCAAACATTATTCCTTTAGTCATTATTATTTTAATTAAATAAGTCCATCATTAAATTTCAAACCTAATTCCCTTAGATTGATTTACATTGAATTATTTTTCATTCTTACTTGTACTCATGGTCTTGCTTTAATTAAAATTTATCCTAAGTTTTTGGATAAAACTCCATTCTTAGTTCTTCCCATTTTATGAGTCTCTAATTAATTCCTAATTATCCAACTAATTAAGTTTTACTTCAATTTAATATTTCTTATGAGATTCTTCTCTAGTGAGATCTCTCTTGCTTATTAAGCTCCTTACTTTAGATTTAGCCATATTTACTTAGAGAATTATTTCTAAGATTTTTCCTAAGTCTCACACACCCTTATTTACTTCTTAGGTCCAAAGATTTCTTTTAGGTTCTCAAGTTGATTTCCTTCCATTACATTATTAACTATTTAATCACTTAATTAATTAAATGTTATAGTTGCATAAAATTACATGAATTGAGCCAAAATTAACCCTAGAGGTCGTGAGCCTCTCTAAGATTTGGATTCCCGAATTTTCATTCAATTAATTACATGTTATCCTTTTAATTAATCATATCTTCAACTTGTTACAAATTTTCACCAAGAACACCCAAATTTTGGGTTCATGGCCGTGAGCCTCTTAGAAAAGGGCAAGGGTCATTTTGCTTCCATTCAAGCTTCCAATCCATCCAAGCACATCAATATACATATTCAATCAACCAAACAACTCAAACAAATTAAAAACAACACATAGTCATAAAAGTCACACAACAAAGAGAGTGACCCTAAATGGGATTTCTCACAACCAACACAAAATCAAGTTCCCTACTACCAAGAGAGGTTGAAGATGATTATCTCCCTCTTACCTAGAGAAGAAAACAAGCAATGGAACTCCCTTGGAGCTCCAAGTGAAATTTCGATTCCACCCTTCAAGGAAACCCTAAGAACATCAAACTCATAAGAATCACAATCAAAGCTTGAAAAAGGCATCCATGATCACCATAGTGACCATGGATCACAAAAATGGGATAGAAAGATGATAAAGTAATAAACCTTTACCTCAAAGTCTCCAACTTTAAAGCTTGATGGAGAAAACAAAAATGGTGAAAATGGATGAACCAAGCGATGCTTTCCAAAGAGAAAAGGTTAATGGTAATGAGAAGGTTTAATAAATGTGATTATTTGAAACAAACAAAAGAAAAATGAAGGATGATAGTGATGTGTGGCCGACGGTTTTGGAGAGAAAAAAGGGAAGGGAAAAGTTGATTCCTTTGTTGGTGATTTTAACAAGAAGAGAAAAGCTTCAATGGAGGGATGAATTCAAGCAAAGTGGTTGCTTGAAATAAATCAATAATGGTGGAAGAAGAAGATGGTGCAGTCGTGGAGTGTAGAGAAAAGGAGGAGAAAAATGAAGGAAAGATAAAGGTAGAGAGAGAAAGTGATAGTAAGAAAAGGTGATGAATTTTAGGGTTTGAAATTAGATAGTATGATTTAATTAAGTGAAGCACAAATTCCTTGGCTCCAAAATAAGGCTGCTGCTGTGTGGGAGAGGGAGAGGAAAGAGAGGAGTGTGTAGCTTCCTTAAGAAGCTTGTAGCCTTTTTCCAATAAAGAAATATTTGATTAGACATAAAGAAGATTACTTTAGGATAAGATAAGTGATTTAAAATAATAGGATAATAAAGTGATTAGGATTTTAGCTATAGGTTATTATCCAATGGATAATTGTTACAGTACATAAGCCAATATTAATTATCCATCAGATAATAGAGCGTACTGCAAAATTTTATTTAACAGTGCGTACAAAGATTTTATTTATCAGATAAAACCTCAAAAAATGTAAACTTCATAAATTGTGCCCGATCTCGGGTTTAGTAAGATCCCCCGTCGACGCTTCCACAATTCGAAGTTTACCAGCCTCAGGGAAAACATTTCGTTTTCCCAGTTTCGCTCAGTGCGCACGCAAAACAAGATATATATTAAAATATTCGACGTTTCCTGAAAAATCCAAAAAAAAATCCAAAAATAAAAAATATCAGAAAATGACTATTTATCCTGAAACAAACAATTTTCGAAGTATCACACTGACTCTGCTTAGGCACGTAAAATGAGAAATATATTAAAATATTCGACGTCTCCGAAAAATCCACAAAAATTCTCAAAAATCACAAATATTAGGAAATGATTATTCATCACGAAACAAATAATTTTTGAACTGTTTACACTAACTCTGCTTAGTGTGCACGTAAAATGATAAATATATTAAAATATTCGACGTTTCAGGAAAAATCCTGAAAAATTCTCAATAATCGTAAATATTATAAAATGACTATTTATGATTAAATAAATAATTTTCGGAACGTTACATCTTGATGTAATCCAAGCTTCCAAAGAAAATCTTCTCTTCAAATTTTGCAAATGCTTGAAACCTCTTATCATTCTCATTCTTCTTGAGTTGAGCATAATTATGATCTTTTGCTTTCTTGTTGCAATGCTCACTTTTGGTACTTGAACTATCCTACAAAGTATTTCTCACTTAAAACAAACATAATTAGTCCAAATTCATAATTCAATATTTTCATATGCATGATTCATAAATGTATAACTCTAGTTGGCCTAACATGCATATAACACTTTTATAGACATATCCAAATAATATATTTATTAATTACTAATAAATATGCTCTATGTAAGATGCAACAAATAATACTTTGCATATTTTTATTTAAATAGAGTCAAATCCAATATTAATTCATTATAACTCATATAAAGCATTATTGGATATATTATATAAAGAATGCTACATATATTTCATTGCATAATTATTAAGTGAAATATAATTAGATAAAGTACATGATCATACATGATCCAATATAATCTATTAAGTATATCTATTTAGCATAAGCATCATTCTTTTTGTCTTGTATTTGTCATAATCAAAACTTAACATATTAAATCATTAGGACAAAGACAATTCTACAAAATCGAGTCCTTCCTCTTTCCAAAACAGAGATTCATTTTATATTCTTTATCAAAAATCATTTGAATGATTAAATCAATCATCACATCTTTCCAAATCTCAAATTCATGTCAAGGGATCTCAATCATCAAAATTCATATCTCAACTTATAGTTCATTTCATCAAAACTCGAGTCATCAAATCATAAATCATTTTATGAAATCCCAAGTCATCAAATCATAAATCATTTTATCAAATTTCATATGAAAACTCATCTATATCGTCGATTATCATAATCATATAAAGAAATCTCATTTCTCAAAATTCACATCTTAAATCATCAGGACACATGTGTCATCTCAAACCAAATGGTACGAAGGGAATGTCCGTCCTTACAATACCAATCACTTAGTAGTAGCCTGCTTTCAGGTTAGTACACATCAACCTATTTATGATAATCCATTTGCCACACAGAGCTACTCCAAAGTTTGAGTAACCTAAATCACTCCACAACTTATGAGGGAATTATCTGTCCTCATTTTAGAGTTGTGAGTAGAGAGGGAACACAACTTATAAGGGAATTGTCCGTCCTCAATCCAGAGTTGTGAGTAGAGAAGGAATTGTTCGTCCTCAACTATTTGATAGGGAAGGTATCTTCCTTCCTCACACTATCCCCTCAACAACTTAGATAAGGAGGGTATTTTCCTTCCTCACACTATCTAGAATCTAGGAATGCCTCAAGTGTAGAAAGGGAATCTCCATCCTCAACTACACATCAACCAGGGAGAACTCAAGTAAAGAGGGAGGAAATGTCCATCCTCAACTTCAATACTCAAGTGGTAAAGGAATGTCCATCCTCAACCACCATTTCCAAGTTTCTCCTTTGGTCCAAGGATATCCTAAATAATCGGTTACTCATAAAATCAATCATCAATTCAATCATCATTCTCATATAACAATATCATGCATAAATATCAAATCAATTATGCATCAAGATCATCATATCATATTCTCAAATCTTAGTATCATATTTAATCATCAAGTCAAGTGTCTCTCATAATATTAATCTCAAATCATGGTACAAGGCCTCACATTTCATCATGTGTGCAATATAATAACTCATTATGTTATCATTCATATCATAGGTCAAACATCTCATAGCCATTCATTCTTGAGATCAAGTCCTCTTGGGGTCTTTTGCTCTTGCATCAATCTTTGATTCATTTTTCTAGACAAGATAATAAGTTAGGACAAGGTTCTAACTGATTATCATTAGCTAATCAAGTCAGATTTTGTGTCTCATAATCGGTTATTTCCTTTGGATAATCGTTTATGGACTTCTTACAAGTCATTCTCATAAGCCAATAACCGGTTACCCTCCTCTGGATAATCGGTTATAAGCTTATTTAAGCTCTCTGTCAATGAAAATAACCAATTAGGCTTATGCCTTAATCAGTTATTGAAGACTGGGAAGTCTTCTGCACAAGTAAATAACCAATCATGGCTTGCCCATAATTGATTATCTAGGCAAGTTCATGCTGAAAAATAGAGCAACACGAGGGAAGACCCCAAAACCACCCATTCTCAAGTCAAAATTAAATCAAGACTCATCAATCATGGAACCAAAACATCATAGAATAATAAAGCAAGCATGGGTAATCCTTAATCCATAAATTTACAATTTTCACAAGATTCAAAATCTCCACCATTTCAAGTTCAAGAACAAACTTGGTTTCAAAACCATTTCTTATGAAAATCATGGTTCAAGTCCATCATTCAAGCCAACTTTCTTTCAAAATCAAAAGAAAACAAGTTTAGTAAGAAAGTTTGAGAAAACATCCCCTACCTAGCTTGTAGTCTCTTTCCTTTTTCCTTTCTTGGTTTTCCTTCCTTCTTCCTCTTTCTTATTCTTCCCTCTATGATTGTTGTTGGGCCTTGTTTCCCTGCTTCCTTCTGTCAGCAGCATGAAATGGAGAGAGTAGAGAGTAAGTGAGAGTGGAAATGTGAGAAAGAAAGATGAGTAGGTGATAGTGTGAGGAAATGGAGAAAGGTGAATGAGAATAAGAAAATATCTATGGAGTTAGTGAGTTTTTAGCAGAAAGCTACAGTGATGAGAACTAAAAGAGGCTTCCAAAATAAAATCCAACTGTAATCTTTATATCTGCTAAGGACACTTCAATTTCTCATAATTGAATTTTCCAACTTTCATAAGTCTTGTAGAAAATTCCACAATTTCCTTCTATTTTCTTTATTACCTTTCCACCAATTTTCTTATACTACAATATTTGTATCTTAAGCTTCAGTGTTCTTTGCTGAGTTAAATTATACTTATGGAATTGAATCAAAAAGCATTCAAATATTCCTTCTAATTGTTCTTAGCTTAGAAATAAATATTTTTTATTTATTTTTAATTTCTCAACTCATCCAATCAAGATCCAAGTTCATAGGGTTATTTCTCAAATTCAGTGTTATAAATTTATGCTCAATCCAACCCAAATAATTCCCAAATCATTATCAAAATTATCAAAAACATGAATTAACTTCCATCAATTTTATTTAGCTACTATAATCCTAATTAAGTCCATTGGGTTGGAGAGAATGTTACAGGATTATACCAGAAATAAGAAGAAAACTTTGATAACTCTTCAAATTTTGCAACATATTGCTCCACTGACATATCCCCCTATTCCAACTTCAGAAATTCCAATTCTTTTGCTTTTTGTAGGTTTCTTGGAAAGTATTTATCCAAAAAGGTGGTTCTGAACACTTCCTAAGTCACCTGAATACTAGTTGCTTCCTTTAACCTTCTCATATCGTTCTACTAATGTTCAACTTCCCCTATTAACATGTAGGAAGAAAAAGACACTTTCTGGCCGTCCCTACACCTTATTACCACAAAAATCTTTTCCAACTGCCTCAAACCATACTTCCGCTTTTGCTGGATCATATTCTCCTTGAAACGATGGAGGATTGGCTTTTCTGAATTCAGATAGATCATGAAAATCTTGGTTTTCTACCAAAGCCATATTCTACACTGGTGTTGGTTGTGCATTGGCCCACATTTCCTCTAATATCCTGTTAGTCATGGATGCTTGCTCTCTAACTATAGTAGCTATGTCTCTAATAGACTCAAACATTTCTGGAGTATTATCCCTATCTCCAGCAGGGGTTTTGCCGCGGCCACGGGTGTGCCTGATCGATGCCATAGCTTCCTGCACACATAACACATTATATATTGAGTTGAATAGGCTCAATATTATGTAACAGTGCAACAGTTAACTATAAACATATAAACTCAAGGTAGTTATGCAATTCTACCTATGCATCTCATCATTAAGACAAGACAAATGTATAACAAAGCATAATTAGTCCATAACCCGGCTCAACAGGATGAACTACTCTGATACCAAAATGTAACGCCCTTACTATTATTACAATTAGTGTATCCAAAATTACACTATAGTAAATAATAATAAGTACATTACTCAAAATTATTTGACAAAACTTAAAATACACATTACAAAGATATATAAAAATATGAGCTTAGACAAGTGAAATAATGTACAAATATTGAAACGATGTTTGTTCAAAGCGTACATTATAGTACAAAATACATATCATATGCCTTCAAGGCATTTTCCCACATTCATTATACAAAAGTCTAAATCAAAACAAATATCAACTTCTGCTTGAGCCATTGCGCTACGAATACCGATCCTGGAATTATCATGGAATACAAACAGAAATAGGGCTAGAATACTAATTCTCAATAGATTCTATTATGAAAAAGGTGTTATCATAATAATTCCAGCTGTTTCGGGACAAATATATTCTTTTTTAAAACTCAAATTAAATACATACTTATACATAGTTAGAAAGGTGGCAAAATGTCAAATCTAGTCTTTTCTCTTCCTGAAACAGAATTCCATTTAATAATTACCAAAAACATCCATTATCAAACAATACAGTTTTCATTCATAAATAATTTTAGGAGTTGTTTCCAACTACAGATACTATAATACCAAATTCATTCAAAGATTCAAATAAATATTCAAGTTATGACATGGCATACAAATTCAATTCAAATTTCAATGCTCATTCAAATACTCATTTATCCCACAAAACCCATATCTCAAGCATCACAAGGATGGGAGCCACCTCATATAACTCGGATTCTATATACTCATGGCAGGGAGTGAATTAGGGCCTCACTCTACTACTAGTATCTTATGAGAGAATTAATACATGAGGATTATACTAATACAATGAAGAATTTATTCAAGAATACAAGATCCCCATTCCTCGCAAGAGTTCATCTCTATGATTCTAATGAAATTTCGAATATCTTGCCCTCATACAGGATCATCTCCAAAATCCACTATACTAAGTGAATCATAATTCATATAAAACAAAGCATATTGAGTGGGAAAGCATGGACTAATTACCTTCCCAGTCAAGGATAATTGTCCAATTATCATTCTCAATACAAATTCAAATTCTGGGAGCATTGATTATTCAAACATACAATCAGAATACTATTTCTAAATTCTCAAATTCAATACTAGCTCAACCTTAATGACTTAAGGGAGCATATTCTCAAATTCACAATTCATACAATTCAATTTCATATTTCACAAGAGTAATGTCATTCTAATACAATTACCTTAATACAAAGGGTATGTTCCAAAAATCGTATCTTAACATACTTTAAAAGACATACATAAGGGATCCTAATATGCATAAAAATTCATTTTAGTAAAATACAATTTCTCCTACTACCGTCGGTGCTTAGACGCTCCGTAACTAGTGTGACACTCGCGGTCGACGAGGGCGGGGAGTGGTCGCCGGTGCAAAAGATGAAGCACGGACAAGGAGCGGCTCCTAGCAGGCTTCTAGGAGGAGGGACACATGAATGAACTGAATACACACCGGAATGAGAGGGATCCAGAGACTGTGTAGGTATGGGACTGCATAGTTGAGGATGGCTTAAAGGAATTGATTAGCATCACCCATATCAACAAGATGCATCTTCTTTTCGAGAGCCAAGAACATAAGTACTCCATAGTTAAGCGTACTTGACTTAGAGCACTTGTGGGATGGGTGACCTCCTGGGAAGTTTCCTAGGATGCGTGTGAGTGAGGACAAAGCACGCTAAAAAGACCTGTGTTGGTTTGTGGGGACACTCATCGATCCTGCAGGCAGTCTCGGGACGTTACAACTAGCATCTGTGCGTTGAGCATGCACAACCATAAGAACATATTTTGGGCATTGAGCGCTTGGGCGCCCATACTCTAGCGCTTGGGCACTGATGCACCAAAGTGTGTCCCCTATTTTTCTGATGGTTTCCAAACCATTTCCAACCACAACAATCACAATTCTAAGTTTTTTCTAAGCTCATCAATGATCTCAATATCATTTGAAAACATTTAAGAACATTCTTAAACCATTCCCATGGTAAAACAACAATCAAAATCAACAATCAATTCATTCAAACCCAAATCCATATATATGGAATACAAGTTATGGGAAACCTTCAAAATTTCATTTTCAATCCAACAACGATATTGGAATACACAAAAAAATGAAGAAAAATAGAGAATTAATCACCCCTACCTTACTTTATTCTTATGCCTTTGCCTTTATCCTTTTTCTTTCTTTCTTCTTACTTTGATTCTTCAAGTTTTACCTCCTCTTCTTTCATCCCTTTCTTTTCTTTTTCTTGCTCCTTTCTTTTTGTTGTTTTCCCCAACACTCGAGAGAGAAAGAGACGAGAGTGAGTGAATGAGAGAAATGAGGAAAATTAAAAAAAGAAAACAAAGTGATAAGAAACTGAGAGAGAGAATGGTGGTGAAGCATAAAAAAATAGGAGGAAATAAAGAAATCCTGAAACTTTGTATCTCTTAAGGATATCTTAACATTCCTTTAGTGAATTTTCTAACCTTTAATGGTATTATAGAAAATTGAAGGATTCTATTCATTTCACAGTTTCTTTATTCTTCAACAATTCTTATACACTTTTATCATTCACTAAGCTTTAGTGTTCTTTTCTAGGTTCAATTATACCTTTGAAATTGAACTAGGAAGCTTATAAATATTCATTTTGATATACTTTTATCTCTAGATTAATCTTCCTACTCTCTTTAGCATTTGCTCCAGATTTCAAAATTTTTTGAGCTATTCTTCTGTTTAATTTGGCCTTTAGACACTCACTTAGTGTTACTAAAAATGCCAAATTAATTCATTTGATTATTCAAAATTTACGGTAACTCATTCCCACTATTTATGCTTTAGAAATAAATTTTCCACATTTCTTTCTATTATATCAACCATTTCAGCTAAATTATTAGTTATTTTTCACATTCAGTGTTCTAGAATTAGACTCAAACTAATACAAAAGATTACCAAAATTATTATCCAACTTATACTTATAGTATTGAGCTTCTATAACTCTGATTAACACTATTAGGGTATAGAGGATGTTACACTATAAATCATCACAATCAAGCTATAATGGTTTTGAACACACACACACACAGATACACATACACACACACACACATACACACACACACACACACACACACACATACTTAAATCCATCTCATCAACCTCTTATACTCATTTTCTTATGAAAAACCATATGAAACTCCCAACTAATTCATCCATGTAAAAGTTTAAGATCTAAAGAAGAAAGGAGTATAGCAAGGTTATTCAAAAAACCCTACCTTTGCTCTCTTGGAGATGGTGTTTCTTTCCTATTCTATGTTCTTCCTTTTTACTACTTGTTGAAGGTTTCCTTCTTCTTGTTTTTCTTCTTCCTTTCGCTCTTTTCTTTCTACTATTCTTTCTTCCTTTGCTCTTTCTCTTGTTCTACTCTTTTTTTTTCTCTTTTCTTTCCTTTTTTTTTTAAACTGTGTGAAAGAGTAAGTGAGATGAGAACAAAATAAAAGTCAAAGAATGAAAAGATAAATAGGTGGTGGAGAGTTGCTAGAGAGATAAGGATGGACTTTTGGAGGTTACCTAGGAATGTTGTATCTTAGGGATATTTAATTTTCCATTAACGAAATTTTCTAACTTTATAAATGTCATATAAAATTCTAAAACTTCATTTAGTCTCTATTCTCGTCATTTAGTAATTGTCTATATACCCACTACGCTCTATTACTCTTCCTTGAGTTAAAATAAATCGAAGGAGATAAATTAATAAGCTTACAGGTATCTGTCTTAACTGTAAGTCATGGCAACCCTCACCCAAGAGGGGGGGTGAATTAGGTGATTACAAAATTTTAAAACAACATTAATAAATTATGCATTTTAATATTTTCAATCAACACATATAGCAGAATAAGTCTAACTATTGTAGATTACTCAAAAAATAACTTGGGTTATAAGATAAATTAAACAAATAAATTAAATATCAAATTTAACTCAAACATATATAATTAAAAAACTTGAAAACCAATTTTCTTTAAAGCTATTTATCGATTAAAAAGAACGAATAGAGAAGATGGAAAAATGCACTTGTAAATGAATAACCCACACAGAAAATATTTAAGCAAATATATGAAATTAAAACATAAATATAAAGGAGTTTGAGTTTAAAAGAGCAAACACAGAATTTATCCTGGTTCAGCCACCAACCACTTGTGGCCTATGTCCAGTCCTCAAGTAAATCACCCGAGATTTTCCACTATAACTTTAAGCTTGAACAGGTGCTTGAAACTTTTACACAATAGAGCACTCACCACACCTTGGGATAACTCACCCTTCGTGCTTGAGCCTCGACAGTCAGGGATACCTCACCCTTACAATTTCTTTTAAGGATACCTCACCCTCTTTACAATAAAATAGAATATAGAAAAAGAGAAACTCTCATTAGAGTAGATGATACAATTTGAAGCTCTATGAAGCTCTCTAAGGATATCTCAAATTTTGGTGAAACAGAGTATAAAAATTTGGTAAAATATGTATCACAAAATAAAGCAAGAAAGAGTTGTTTCAGATAATTGGGTGTTACTAAAAGATGACCCAAAAACATGTATTTATAGTATTCTAAGAAAAAAAGTCATTGGGTATTAATTAATATCACATTAAAAGCATAGAAAAATAGCCGTTACGTGATTCTGGCCATGTTTATTCGAATAACCCTTTGGTTATTCGAATAAATCTTTAAAAACTTGTTCAGGAATGTTTTCTGGGGTGTGTTATTCGAATAACACATCCCTTATTTGAATAAACCACTATAGTTTCAAAAACTGACTTTAAATGGTCATAACTTCTTCATTTCTTATCCATTTAAAGCAAATGACCACTCATTAGAAAGATCTTTGGGTCTATTTTCAAATGAAATATGTTTCAAATCAAAACTTAAAGTATTTTGAAAGATATGATCAAAAGAGTAATGAAAGGTCAGTTTTGTAAAACTCAAACTTGGCTATTTTTTATAAATTTGAACTACCACCATAAATAAATTTTCAAAACTTGTTTGTTGGGTATTTTAGCATAGGAAAACCATTTGTAAAAACATATTTAAGATATCAATAAGGCTTCTTACATAAAGACCCTAAGTCCTATAAGCTATACCATTTAATCTTCCTTCGGACTTGGTCTTTGACATGACTTTGATGTTATTAATACCTTCATGAAATAGGCATTCACATTCTCCTTGTGTTGAGCTTAATATAGATCTTTTAATTTCTTATTGCAATGCTCACTCTTGGTACTTGGACTATCCTACAAAGTATTGCTCAATTAAACAAGCATAGTTAGTCCAGAATCATAATTCAATATCTTCATATGCATGATTCATAAATGTATAACTCTAGTTAGTTTAACATGCATATAAGACTTTCATAGATACATCCAAATAAGATATTTATTAATTACTAATGGATATGCTCTATATAGGATGCAACAAAGAACATATGCAAAGTGTTCTTTTTATCTTGTATTTGTTATCATCAAAACTTAACATATTAAACCATTTGGGACAAAGTTATTTCCATAATCTCCCCATTTTTGATGATAACAAATCGCCAAAGAAAAATATGTTGAGCAATATACAAGAATGGATATTCATGTAAGCATATCAAATAATAAGATGATGACAAATCACCAAAGAAAAATATCTTGAGCAATATACAAGAATAGATATTCATGTAAGCATATCAAAAAATAAGCACAAGAACATATTTTTCTTTCTAATTTTCACTCCCCCTATTTGACATCAACAAAAAGGCTTAGAAAGGAAAAAAAATATTTTCTCCCCCTTATAGATTCTACATATGATTCAAGAATAGAGAGATGAGACAAACATACTTTTAAGATATAGAAGATTATTCATGCAATGCTTGTCATATTTTTGTATATCAATATTTAGCATATGACAATATTAAAACACTTTATGTAATCAAACAACAATTTAAGAGCTAGGATATATCAAGATCATGTAAGCACATTATCATAAAATAAAGCAAGGACAAAGATATTTATTCTTAATCAAAAAAAAAATTTAAGACTTCTTCCCCTTTCAAAAAGAATTTTATAAGAGCACATTATATTTTTAAAAACATTTTAGAAGGGTAGAGATGTTTTATATAAAAATTCATATATTCCTTGGAAAGTATCTAGTCATTTAAGATTAATTTATCAATAAGTATCATGCAATTCATATTATATAAAATACCATAATAGCTTAGGGACAGAGATACTTATTGAGATAGATAAAGAGTGATGATCCTTTTTTATTGGTCCTTTAACTTTGAGCTTTCTTCCTTTGAATTCTCCATTCCATTGCACTAGAAGAAAGTCTTCTTTATCTTCCTCTTCATTTGAATTCCATTCAACTTTTCTCATTTATCCACATATGCTTGTATGTAAAAAATCTGATTGCTATATTTGAAATACATAGAGAGACTTGCAAAGCTAACTTTAAAAGTCCTCTAAAACGTAGGTTAGCATCAAATATCATGTAAGCCTATTTATAAGCATAATTCAGGTTGATAAATAATTTAAAGCATGTATCACATTATCAACCATGCAATGTTAGCTCTAACAAGAATGCATGAAGCACATATGCACTTGAATCCAAAAAAAAAATAGTTTAAGCATTTTAAGGCATGATTCAAGTTTATTAAGAAACATATGATCATCATCAAAACTTATTTAGGTATTTTTAGGCAAATAATTATCATGTAAGGCATGTAAAGGTATAACACAACTCTTTACTTCTCCAAATATCATATGATATCAAATTTAAAACATAAATAAGGATAGTAGATTGATATCACCAAAAGCGTACTCTTTGAGTTTTTGTAGACGGCTCTCACTTCCACCAACTTCCAAGTTTCAAGCTTTCATGAGGGAATAAAAATTTTTTGCACCCTTTTTAAAAGTTGGATCTTTTTCAACTTTACTAACCTCAAGTTGAATGAATTTATTCCATTTAAATGCTTGCTTGAGGTAGTTATCACCCTACAACATAATTCAAAGTACTTTCTTTAGTATCCACTAATTTTGGATCCATAGAGGTTAGTCATTGATTATATAATATATTCATTCAAGTTAAAAATAATAATTTGATATTCAACAGCAATTCAACAGGATCAATCACTATCCTAAACTCAAAAGGAAAAGAGCATTCAAAACAATAAGGCAAAACAGCAAATGAGTTTATAAGGGCAAAATATATTTCATTTCATTAATCAAATTATCCAAGTACATATATTCAACAAAATAATAACCAATTACATTTGGTTAAGCTAACATATCATAAAGTGCATATTTTCAGACAAAACAAACAAAGAATTTAGCATATATTGATTATTAATGCTATGCAACATATACAGTAACAAATACAGCAGAACCTTTCAAATAATTTGTGTTTATTTGAATAAAATGGGTTTTATTCGAATAGATGAGCAGGGAAAGCTGAGCATTGTGGCCTTTAACAGATTTTATTCGAATAACCTATAGGTTATTCGAATAGACAGAGAGCAACCGATCAAGACTGATAGAACAAATCTCAGGTTATTTAAATAAACTAAACTTTATTTGAATAGACAGAGACCACAGCAAAAGCAGAACTGACATGGAAGTCAGTTTATTCGAATAAGCTTGGCTTTATTCGAATAGGTAGAGACCAAAAATAAAAACTGTAGTTGCTAAAGGTCAGTTTATTCGAATAAACGTAGTGTTATTCGAATAATACTGATATGCAACACTTTTTTGAGCAATTGATTGAGCTTTATTCGAATAAACCTAATTTTATTCGAATAAAACTATCAGAATCACAGTAAAGCACATGTTCAGAATTGAAATTTAAGGGGGAATATCTTACCCAATTATAAAGTACCTGCAAGACAAGATTTGGGATATCTCCAACGCTCAAGTCAGTGATGATTCAAGAGAGATAAAAACTATGTTTAAGCAATAAATTCAAATATTTAATTATATGTATGATTGATCAAGAACTCAAGCTCAAGGATATTATCATTAGACATGTCAATTCAAGCAAGGAGCATACTTATCTATCATATATTAACATGTAGAAATATTTTCGAGACATAAAGTTAGAAAAACATAATACAAGTTTCACTTATCCAAAGATTACAAGTCCAAACTTCTTAGAAATAAGGAAAAGAGCTTGAAATTATTTCTGGTCTTTGTACTTGGAGTAGCCACTTTCAAGATGTCAAAGTCAGCTCTTGACCTTCAAGTACACCTACAACACACTTCAATTTTTGACTTTTGGTACCCAAATTGTCTTGGGTCCTTGTGTGTTAGTTTTTTACTATTAATTTATTATGCTCTCATAAAGATCAATTTTTTTTATAGTATGTAAACTGAGCATAACAAGTTAAATAACCAATTTTCATTAAGCACATAGTCGATAGCATGCTTACTTTCATGATATATAGATAATTTAAAGCATATAAAGCATACATAGTCATAAAATACCTTATGATAAAGAAATATGCAGAGTAGTGAGTAAAAGGGTGTAACAAGAATATAATCATGTGCTATATATAATATTCAAATTTTACCAAGTACACATGATTCAATCAATCATTTAAGGCCTACAAGGAATATACCTCAAATTTATTGACTTTACATGTGAGTGTGCATAAGAGGTAAAAGCTTTTGATACCTTGGCCTTGGTAATCAAAGAAATACCTTTTCTTATCCATTGCTTCTCTTTTGGAGTCTTGAACTTTACAAGTTCTACATTTTGTACTTGAGAAGCTTTGGTTGAAGCCATCTTCCTTTTTTGACCAAAGTTTCTACCATTAGGCTTTGGAAGCATTCTCCTTGATGATTCTTCTTTCTTTTGGCCAATTTGTCCATCCTTTTGAGAAATATTCAGCATAATTGAAACACTATGAGGACATTTTGGTACCCACTTCATCTTGGGTCCTTCAATGTTAATACTAGGGCATTTAGGATCTTTAGGAACCCATACCATACAATTTCTCATATAAGGATTTCTTCTATAATTGCATAAATGAGAAATATGTCCTAGATGACTACAAAAATTACAAATAATTGAATTTAATGATGGCTTGATCCTTTGAATATCATTTTTGAAAAACTTAAGCTTTTTGTTGTTATTACATTCTATATTATTTTTGCCATAAGCCTTGCTTGAATTTTTATGTGAAATAATATCAATTTTATTCTCATTGACAAGCATAGAATTTAAGCAATTATAACCATTTGCTTTGGCAAATTCAGAATATAAGTCATCAACTTGATTTTCTAAATCAATGCACTTTTCACAAGAAGTTGAGGTTTCACATTTTAAAGATATTTCCTCATTCAGAAAAACATATTCATTTTTCAAAGTTTCAATTTCACTTTCAATAAAGGAAATATTTTCCAAACACGATAAGTTTTTCTTTTCTAAATTCAACAAACCATCATACAATTCATTATATGCACATTATAACTCATCATAGGAAGGACTATAATCTAGTTTAGAATTATTTACCTCAAAGTCCTTTTTAGCCATATAGGAAGTGGTTTCAATTTCTAGCACACTTGGCTCTTTAAGGGAATCACCTTCTTCCTTATCAATTTTGTTTTGCTTTGCCTTTTCTTCAAATTGAGCACCATCGTCACCAAGAGACATTTGGCTCCCTTCAATAGTTTGAGCATCTCTTTGAGGATATTTTTCATGATAAGCTTCCTTTAATAGCTTTTGCTCTTCTTGCTTTCTATATACAACTTTATACACAAAATCATTATTAGCAAGATAAATAGCATCAAGAGTGTCCAAAATTTCTTTGGCACTAGAACAACTTTTAATTTTACCATAAGCATTATCATTCAAACTACTTCTCAAAATTTTCATAGCTCTAATATTTAAAGAAAAGCATTTCTTGTCATAGGCATTCCAAGTTTGTTTTGGTTTGTAAATAAATTCATTTAGCACAACATCCCACAAATCCAAATCAATAGATTGCATATAAAACTCTATTCTAGCTTTCCAATAAACAAAATGCACACCATCAAAGAATGGTGATTTATCAATTTCAAAACCTTCCATTTTAAAAAAACTTTCAAGGTTGCTAACAAATAAGGATCTTTAACTCTAAGCAGTTAAGCTTTCACCAGAGCACGAAGCTCTGATACCACTTGTTAGTCATGGCAACCATCACCCAAGAGAGGGGGTGAATTGAGTGATTACAAAATTTTAAAACAACATTAATAAATTATGCATTTTAATATTTTCAATCAACACATGCAACGGAATAAGTCTAACTATTGTAGATTACTCAGAAAATAACTTGGGTTATAGGATAAATTAAACAAATAAATTAAATATCAAATTTAACTCAAACATATATAATTAAAAAACTTGAAAAACCGATTTTCTTTAAAGCTATTTATCGATTAAAAAGAACGAATAGAGAAGATGGAAAAATACACTTGTAAATGACCAACCCACACAGAAAGTATTTAAGCAAATATATGAAATTAAAACATAAATATAAAGGAGTTTGAGTTTAGAAGAGCAAACACAGAACTTATCTTGATTCAGCCACCAATCACTTGTGGCCTATGTCCAGTCCTCAAGTAAATCACCCGAGATTTTTCACTATAACTTCAAGCTTGAACAGGTGCTTGAAACCTTTACACAATAGAGCACTCACCACACCTTGGGATACCTCACCCTTCATGCTTGAGCCTCGACGGTCAGGGATACCTCACCCCTACAATTTCTTTGAAGGATAGCTCACCCTCTTTACAATAAAATAGAATATAGATGAAGAGAAACTCTCACTAGAGTAGATGATACAATTTGAAGCTCTCTAAGGATATCTCAAATTTTGGCGAAAAAGAGCACAGAAATTTGGTAAAATATGTATCACAAAATAAAGCAAGAAAGAGTTGTTTCAAATAATTGGGTGTTGCTAAAAAATGATCCAAAAACATGTATTTATAGTGTTCTAAGAAAAAGAGTCATTGGGTATTAATTAATATCACATTAAAAGCATAGAAAAATAGTCGTTACATGATTCTGGCCATCTTTATTTGAATAACTCTTTGGTTATTCGAATAAATCTTCAGAAACACGTTCTGGAATGTTTTATGGGCTATGTTATTCGAATAACTATTTGGTTATTCAAATAAATCTTTAAAAACTCGTTCAGGAACGTTTTCTAGGGTGTGTTATTCAAATAACACATCCCTTATTCGAATAAATCACTCTAATTTCAAAAACTAACTTTAAATGGTCATAATTTCTTCATTTCTTATCCGTTTAAAGCAAATAACTACTCATTGGAAAGATCTTTGAGTCTATTTTCAAATGAAATATGTTTCAACACAAAACTCAAAGTATTTTGAAAGATATGATCAAAAGAGTAATCAAAGATCAATTTTGTAAAACTCAAACTTGGCTATTTTTCATAAATTTGAACTACCACCATAAATAACTTTTCAAAACTTATTTGTTGGGTATTTTAGCATAGGAAAACCATTTGTAAAAACATATTTGAGATATCCGTAAGGCTTCTTACATAAAGACCCTAAGTCCTATAAGTTATACCATTTAATCTTCCTTCGGACTTGGTCTTTGACATGACTTTGATGTTATTAATACCTTCATGAAATAGATATTCACATTCTCCTTGTGTTGAGCTTAATAGAGATCTTTTGCTTTCTTGTTGCAATGCTCACTCTTGGTACTTGGACTATCCTACAAAGTATTGCTCACTTAAATAAGCATAGTTAGTCCAGAATCATAATTCAATATCTTCATATGCATGATTCATAAATGTATAACTCTAGTTAGTTTAACATGCATATAAGACTTTCATAGATACATCCAAATAAGATATTTGTTAATTACTAATGGATATGCTCTATATAGGATGCAACAAATAACATATGCAAAGTGTTCTTTTTGTCTTGTATTTGTCATCATCAAAACTTAACATATTAAACCATTTGGGGCAAAGTTATTTCCACATTAACCTGTAACCATTTCTAGAGTAACCTTTATTCTCTATTTGACATCTTCACAAAATCTCATAATCTTCCAAGTCACTTTCTTATTTAATTTGGCATTTAAATACTCATCTTGTGATATTAAAAATGCCAAACTAGCTCAGTTAATTCTCTAAAATTTACGATAACTCATTCTAAATAGTTGTGGCCTAGAAATAAATTCTTCATATTTATTTCTCTTATTTAAGTAATTTGTGCTAAATTCTGAGCTAATATGAGCTATTTTTCACATCTTGGGTTATAATATCATACCTAAACTAGTTCAAAAAATTACCAAAATTAGCAATTAAATAGTATAAATATTAATGAGCTTCTATATCAATTCTTAAAACTAATAAGTTAGGGAGGATGTTACATCCTAAATGCCTTCACCTTTTTTTGTATTTATATACAATGGTGGTAACCGTCTAACAAGATGATGACAAGTGTCTTTGTCCAAAATAATTTCTTAAATCTAACAACAATAATTGCCTTGTCTAAGTATTATAGAATTAAATACTAATAACTTCTTAAATTCAAATTCAAACTACTCTTATTTGAATTTGAATTTGAATTCAATTACATTACTGCCTTGAACTTGCCCTTTACTTGAAAGTCTTCTTTATAATCTTGAATTTTGCTAAGTGTTGATATTAGCTCTTTCTTCGATCTTCGAATGACAGTCTTTGTTGATTTTCTTCTAGCGCTTGATCGAAGTCTGTGGTCATTTGTCGAATTCCTCTCTTTACTTCCTTAGCAAATTTCTAATGTCTTGATTACATGACTTGTTGTTTTCCATAGTTGTCGAGCCTATGTGGAACTTCAATCAGGAACCTATCAATCAAAATTATTGCTTTCGACTTCTTTAGTCGAAACCTTTGATTTGTTAGCTATATCACAAACTTAGCCAATTGACTACGCATAAAAATCTTCGATTATTCTTTTGTGAATCGAAAAGTTTATTTTAATACTAACAAATGCCCCCCAATATTTATCTTCTTGACAAGTTGGAAAGAAGTAAATATTATTGTTTCAAATGAATTCCTTTTCGATTCTATTTACCTTGATCTGACTTAATTTCAAATGAAAAGGCTTAGGTCTTTTCAATATAAGTCATGTCAAATGAAAAAATCTGAGAGGGAAAAGTAATTTCTCAAAAACTCCCCCTTCCCAATGAATGTGCAACTGCCACCACATTTTGGGTGGTTCCTAAATTTGGGGAATAGAACCCTAATGATAGGTTTTAATTATATGACAATTACAGCTGCCTACCCATCATTGCCACTTATGATGGGTGGTTACTAAAACCTCTATAAAACCCTCTTTTGAAGCCTTGAAGTCATTTTTCATCACCTTCATCTTCTAAAAAATCCTTTTCTCAAAAACTCCTTTTCTCAAAAACTCTTTGCTCTCTAGAAAAAGCTCAACCCCATTGTTGCCTTTTGATGCTTTTAGAGTTTTCTTTAAGCCTTTTTTGTTCTAAAAACAAAATCTTTACTTGGTTTTGTCAAAGAACAAATTTTCACTATTCACTTTCATAATCTCTAGTTTTCACATATCTAAAAAACCCATAAATTCAAGCTTCAAAAGAGCTTCCATGGATGCCTCAAATCAACAAGTTCATTCTATCACTGAGAGTGATGAAGTTGTTAAACTTCCTGACGCTGTTTCTGTCACAACTCCAATTGAAAGGAATCAAATCTTGTATGCTCCTTATCCTTTAATTTACAACCCAGATCTTTGAAAATGTCAAGTAATCATACCTTTTTCGATAGCTAATAGTAGGCATGCTTTCTTACGTCCCATTTTTCCTTTGGGTGAAATTGTGACTATTTCATATTTCTTTCCTAGCCTAAAAAATAAGTCTATTTTTGCTTCTAGGGAAGTCTTGAAAACTGATTTCTTCACTTTCTTTAACAAAGTCTTTCAAAGTTCTTCTCCTTTAACCCCTGCCCATAGAAAGCCTTATCTTCAATGGTTGAATAGGATTGAAAGTGCCAAATCAAAACAATGAAAAGATAGTGGCATTTTTAATTTTATTCAATTAAGCAGGGAGATTAGCAAATATAATCCTTCAATGCTTTCAGCTTCTTTTTCTTTTGGAATTGAACCACCAACTTCTTTCATGTGCCTTATTGCATGATCACTTATACCCTTCTTGATTTGGCTGCCATAACTGGCTTGAAACCTAATAGGAGGGTTGTCATTTCTTTGATGATCCCAAACTTCAAACCTAAGTTGAAATGGGATAAAATCACCTTTTATACTTTTATTTAAGATAATCATCTTGATTCTGAAATCGTCACTGATGATGAAAACATGGATTTCCTTCTTTATTGGATAAATGCCTTTGTCTTTTGTACTAGATCTCTTCAAATTTAGAAAGCTTTCCTTCCTCTTGCCATTCTACTTCATGAAGGAAAAAAACTATGTTTGAGCAAATTGATACTTGCTCATCTTTATAATTCTATGTCTGAAGCAATCGATCTTCTTCTTTCTCTTGATAAAATCTTAACAAATTTAGGAGCTCCTTTTTGGCTTTTGCAACTCTGGCTCAATGCCTTTTTCGAGCCACATATTGTCAGTGCCTCTTCTCGAAATATTTCAAGAGATATTAAAGCTACAAACTTGCTGTTTTTCATTTTAATTCTCAAAAAGACCATGAGGTTGAAGATTTTAAATTCTTCGTCTGTTTTTTCCGTGGTATGACACATCATTATGATAATTTCGTGTTCTCTCCTTTTACCAATCGAAACCATGGTCATGAATGGCTTAGGAAACCTTTTTTCTCTGACACTCTAGGGGCTTAATCTAATAATCTCAAAATGTGGAGTAACATTTTAACTCCTCAAAGTCTAACCTTAAGTCTCCCTAAATCAAAATATTTAAGTATCACTATTTATCTGCCCTGTTGCATGTCACGCCAACTTGGCTTTCCTCAAGGTCTTCCTACCCCCATTTCCATGGATTTTGAAGAACAAGTTTGTGGCCATGTTGCAGAAGACATTAATCATTTGAAGGATTTTCCTTCAAATGAATGTTAAAAGAAAAAAGGAATTCAATTCTTTCGTCTACGAGCCTTCCTTTTTACAACTATTAGTTACTTCAATTAGTGAAACCAATATTATTCAATGAACATAGTAGATTTGGAAGAATGCTTTCGAGAATTAAAATGAAAACTTCTTTCTCATTAGCTTCAAACATATCGAGATCAACTTTAGTATTGACCTCTGGAGCACTGTTCTTAGTAACATCCACCATGTTCACTTATAAGAAGTTGATTGGCTTAATATAACTTGCATTCATCCCAAATGGATTTTTATCCACCTTTTCTTATTTGTTATTTTTCTCATTGAACTTTAACCTTCCTTCTTTAATTCCTTTTTTTATTTAGATCCCTGAAACAAACACAGTTGCTAGTCAAGTGACCATATTTATGATGGTACTTACAATACTTTTGACTTTTTATGTCCTCATGAGAAGGTATTTTGTGATCATCATGTAATTTGATTTCTTTATCTTTCAATAAAATTTTGTGATCAAATATTTGATCAACCTTAGTTATATCGAAACCATAAGGCTGCTTATTTGAGAATTTTGATTTATCCTTCATTCAAAATGGCTTTAAAGATGCACAAACATAAGGGGGATCAAATTGAAGTTCTACTATATTAACTTTGTTTCCCTCTTCATCTACATCTTAATTTTCATATATTTTGATATAGGCAACTTTGTCTCTTCTTAGATGTTTTTTATACCTTTCCTTTTCCAAATTTAGCTATTCGATTTGTTTCACTTTATCTACAAGTTGAGACATGTCTAAGAGTTATTAGTTCACTAATTTCTTTCTAATTGAATAATTTAGACCACTAGCAGCCATTTTTACAACCTCATACTCAAGAATGGATATGAAAAATCTAGCTTTCATTTGCCTAAATTGAGCTAGGTAATCATTAATGGATTCTTCATTTATTCATTTTATGTTGAATAAATCCACTAGATTCACTT
Organism: Ormosia semicastrata; assembly: GCA_029884595.1. Classification (NCBI taxonomy): domain Eukaryota; kingdom Viridiplantae; phylum Streptophyta; class Magnoliopsida; order Fabales; family Fabaceae; genus Ormosia; species Ormosia semicastrata. The sequence goes on from JAQQTO010000060.1 coordinate 22,033,779, forward strand.
TAGTTTCCCCTCGAAAGAACTGTTTGTGGAAACTTCTTTCCAATTGGTTCCATAAATGAACTAAATTTGGTGGGAGAGTCGAAAACCAAGTAAAAGCATTCTTGGTTAGAGAACTAGGGAAATACTTCATTTTTAAGTATTCATTTTACCAATATCCATTGACTTGATAATATATTGAGCAATATGTTCAACTATGGACTCACCACTCTCCCCAGCAAACTTATTCAATTTTGGGACTTTCCAACCCATTTGCAATTTTGCTTGCTGTATAAAATCTAGGAATGCTAATACAAAGTAAGGTTGGCTTGCATAGCCCACATTAAAATCATACTTATTTAAGACTTGTTTGACAACCTGGTTGATATTATGATGCCCCCCAATATTATTTTTCTGAATCTTTCCAGGTAATTATCAGCATTCTAATTTCAACCTATTAATCAAAGCCTTCAAGTTGAACAGCTTCATTTTGTACATTTTGTGCTGGCTAGGCATTTTATAACATCCTCTTTAACCTAATAATTCTAATCAAGGTCATAGAAGCTTAGTAACAACGGTATGAGTTATCTGCTAATTCGAATAACCTTTTAGACTAGTTTGAGCATAATACTATAACACTAAATAGGAATAATAACTTTATAAACTCAGATTTTAGCATAAACAAAAATTTACTTCTAAGTCACAAATGATTGGAATAAGTTATAGTAAATTTTGGAGGATCAAATGAATTAATTTGGTATTTTTAATGACATTGAATGACTATTTAAAGGCCTAATTAGACAGTTAAGTAGCTCAGAAAACTATGAAATTTTGTGGAGATATCAGGTAGCATATGGAGAATATTTTGGTAAGGAATACCAATTAAAGTGAATATCAGTAAGCCTATTTGCTTAATTTTTAGGTTTAACCTAACTTAAGAAAGAGTAATGGAGTTTAATTGATCAATAGCAGTGCATAGAAAATTATGAAAACTTGGATATGAGAATTGAGTGAAGTCCTAAATTTTTTTATAACACTTAAGGAAAAACTTAACTTTGGAAGATTAAAGTATTTTTAAGAAATACAAAAGTTTCAACACAATATTCCATCCTTATCTTTTTCCTCACTCTTCACCACCTCTCTCCCTTCATCTTTATCTAATTTTTGACTTTTCACTCATCTCACTTTTCCTTCATCATTATCCATGGTTCAGCAACATCCAAGAGAGAAAAGAAAAAAGGAAAAATGGAAAGAGAGGGAGAGATAGAGAAGAGTGAAACGTAGAGCAGAAAAGAGAGAAAAGAAATGAAGAAAACTAAGGGAAGAATAAGACAACAAGCATCAAGAGGAAGAAAGGAAAGAAAAGAAAAAGAAGATGGCATCAACAAGTTGGAGTTGCGGTAGGGGTTATTGCCTAGTTCATCTCCTCATCTTTTTCTCTTTTGATTTTTGGGAGTTATATGGAAAAATTTAACATGTATGAATAGAAAGTTGAAGTTATGTGACATATATTTGAGCATAACTATTATAACGTCCCAATACTAGTACTAATAGCATGACCAGAATCACACCTTAGTAATTGGATTAGGAATGTCACTTCTATATTAATAACAAATTTTGTAAAAACAATTATAATTTATGTAAAAATATGAGTTTGCCAAGTGAATATAATATACATATCGCTAAGAAGGAACATTTATACAAAGTTGTACTTCTTGTACAAGATAAGCCTTTAAGGCATAATTCTTATACAAATAATATACAAATCTTTATCCAAATTTTAAAATAAAAATAATTCTCCTTATCTTTACTCTTCCATTTTGCTAGCTACGGACTTCTTTCCTAGAAATATCATGGAAATACAATAAAATAGGGGTGAGAATTCTAGAAATTCCTAATAGTTCTATTAAAAACTATGTCATCAAAATACCTCTAGCTGCTTCGGGGAAAAATAATTTAAATCACAAGTTTTTATAGAAAGGTGGTAAAATCCAAAACATATCCTTTCTCTTCCTGAGGCAGATTATTCAATTTAAAATATTAGTAACATCATTCATATATTCAAATCATACATCAAGATTCAAGGACTCATAGAATACCCATAGGTTGTGACAAGAACAATTCAAGCATGAACTATAAAGGATTTCATCCTTCCCTTCTTGAGGATTATATCAAGCACTATATTTAAATTCACTTCCTATCCCGAAGATTACTCTTTTTCAGAGAATCATTTCTAGATCATTACCCCATTTCTAAGGATTATTTGAGATTATTCTTCTTCCTGAAGCTTATTCTAGATTATCTCCATTCTCGAAATTTATCCCTGATTACTCCATACCCGGAGTTTATCGATTATCTCCCTTTTCGAAGATGATACATGTCTTTATCCTTACCTAAATTTTAAAGGCTATCTCCCTTTTCAGAGATTATTCTAGAATATATCCTTACCTAGAATCAAAAGGTTATCTCCCTTCCCAGAGATGATTCTAGACTATATCCCTACCCAAAATTAAAAGGTTATCTCCCTTCCCAGAGATTATTCTAGACTTTATCCCTACCCGGAATTAAAAAGTTATCTCCCTTCTCGGAAATGATTCTAGACTATATCCCAACCTAGAACTAAAAGGTCATCTCACTTCCTAGAGATTATTCTAGACTACCCTCTTTGGTAACTAATACACAAAGTGCTCATTACCTATGTTCACCATTGATTTGGGTGCTAAATCTTCATGTTACATTCACAAATAATCATACATTGTAATTTGGATCATAATTTAGGTTCATAATAGGTTTACAGGGGATAAAGAACTCTATTTTCACAAAATAGGGGTATGGTAATCGATTACCAATATGTGGTAATCAATTACCACATCTCCAGAAGCTTAGTAATCGATTACCACCTCGTGGTAATCGATTACCACATTTTCAATAACTATTTTAATGATTTTTATGGCTTGGTAATCGATTATCCACTCATGGTAATCAATTACTAGCTAGATTTTTGTAGAAAACAGAGCTTTAACACCAAACAACCAAAAACCAACTAAATGTAAACCAACCACAACAACATGGCTTTATACCTATGCATTCAAATCAATCTCAAAAAAATATTTCAAAAATGGGTAAACACCAAACCCATTTCATTCATCTCAATTTCATATAATCATTAAAGCTAAGCACAAGCTTATAACATGCATAATCATACCATTCCATTCATTTTATCAATCAATACAAGATTTTTATCCAAAATAATACCTCTAAGTCCTTTATACACAAGGAAGGAATAGAGGAAGTATAAAAAAAAAAAAAGAAACAACCCCTACCTCAATCTCTATTTAGATAATGCTCTCTTCCTCTTTCCTTCTCTTATTCCTTTCCTTCTTTCTCTTGTTTTCTTGCTCCCTTTTTCTTTTTCTTTTCTTTCTCTCTTTTCTCTTCCTTTTCTTTTTACTGAATGAGTGTGAGAATGGAGAGTACTAAGAAAGAAAAGTCAAAAGAAAGGATAAGGATGGGAGAAAGGCGGTGGAGAAGAGAAAGAATAAAATTGATCGAGAAACTTTGTATCTCTTAAGGATAATATAATCTCCCATTAATGAATTTTCTAACCTTCATAGGTATCATAGAAAATTCTAGAATTTAATTCAATTTTCAGTTTTAGCATTAAACAATTATCCTCATGCACCTTTATCAATTACTAAGCTTCATTATTCTTTCCCAGGTTAAGTAAACCTAAGGAGTTGAATTAAGAAGCTTATAGGCATCCACTTTAACATATATTCATTCTCGGATTAACCTTCATCCTTTCTATAACATCTTCCCAAAATCTTGTGGTCTTCTGAGCTACTTTTCTGTTTAATTTGGCCTTTAAGCACTTGTTCAGTGTCATTAAAAATGTCAAATCAATTCATTTGATCCTCCAAAATTTAATATAGCTCATATCAACCATTTGTGACTTAGAAATAAATTTTTCATATTTATTTCTATATTTTCAGCTGTTAATGCCAAAATCTGAGTTTATATAAGCTATTATTCATTTTCAATGTTATAATATTATGCTCATATTAATCCAGAAAGTTACTCGAATTAACAGATAACTCATACCAGTGTTACTAAGCTTCTATAACCCTGATTAAGATTATTAGGTTAGGGAGGATGTTACAATTCTCTTCTCCTTTTAAAAAATTTTGTCCTCAAAATTTGGTTATCTGATATGAGAATTTCTAAGTAATCTCATACCCTACTAGAATCTAACTTCCAAGTAGTTCTCTTTATTTCAATTCCCTTTTATATCACTTTTATCAGTAAAATCTACCTTAACCTATCTTCCCGTGAGTTCTTTCTCTTAAATCTAGATGTAACCATAAAGGTAATCTTTGGTTATACTTATCATCAACAATATCTGATATGATACTTAGCAACCAAGTAACCCCCTGCTTCATATAAATCTTCAAAGGAATTAATTAACATTAAATGATCTTCAAACATCAAAATCGAATTCAAACTATTCCTTATAAAGATTCACTACTTCCAAACAACATAAGTACATCTATTTGTCTCAGCAAGGCATCAAATCTCAGACATCATACAAAAGCATTTATCGACCACAACATTAACCAAAACTAATTAAAGTCCTTAATAAAAAAATTAATATTGGTTTATGGTCTGGGGTTAGGTCACACTCCTAACCCTTAAGGACAAGCCTCAGCGTGATGTCCTAGTCTGGCACATGTGTAACATACATTCCGATCATATTTCACTTCTTGTCTCTAAGGGCATTTATTAGCATAATGACCAGAGTTACCACAAACGTAATGATTACGCTCAAAGAATAACGTGATATGTAACACCCTAAAAAATATGTTAGGATTGTATATGGATACAGAGGTAGCCCAATACCTATTTAACATATCTGTTTAATTTTGTGACTTTCTGAGCATGTTTAGTCACTTTACTGTAATGCAATTTATGAGAAATAGTTGTTATTAGCCCCAAAAATGACTTTAACTGCTCAGTTAGTAGAAATAAAGGTGGAGACTTTATTTTTAGCTCACAAATATGTGAACTGTGCTACAGTTAAAATTTGAGGATAATTAGAGTTAGTTTGGTATTTTAAGCCTACTGGGTGTGTGTTTTAATATTGAATTAACTAGTCACAGATATGAAAAAATGTGATATTGGTGCAACAAGATTTTTAATGAATCTCAGGATTTATTTTAAGTTTATTAGAAGTTAGGAATTTGGATTCGGTAGAATCTAAGTATTCTTAACAAATCGAGATTTTTAGTACCACTTTGTGGTTATCTTAAAGGTAGCAAAGTTAGACTTTGCTATTATTGTTGTTCACGGCAGAACAGAAAGGAAAACAGAAAAGCGAAGAGAAAAAGGAGAAAAGGAAATCGAGGAAGGGAAGAAGAGAAGGAAGAAGGAGGATTCAAGTGGAGGCTTGGCTTAATCTTCAAGATCTTCATCTCAGTGACAAGAGGTAGGAGTTCTTGAGCTTAAACTTTCATTTCTACTCATTTCTATGATTAAACGTGTTTGAGGTTTGATATGTCAAATTGAGTTCTAGTGATGTGTTAAGTGATTTTCTTGCTTGGCTAAGTTTTAAATAGTGTTTGAGACTTGTTCATGCTAAGAGTTTAGATTAGAAAATAGAAATCCTCATTTTGGACCTAAAATGCTCTAAGTGTTGATTTTAGAGGTTTGAATGAGTGATTTAGTGTTTTGATCCATTTTTGATGAAATCAATTGGTGTTTTAAGTTTCATTCATGTTTTGTGAACTTGTTTAGGACTTGAAATCACCTAGAGATAGGTTTGGAGTGGTCAAAATCCAAGATTTTGGTAAATGGAACGGTGCCACGATACTGCAGAATGAGTTGTAGAGTTTCTGGTTGAGAAACACGACCCGTGTCCGAAGACACGGGAGGGCATAGTGTCTCTCTCTACTAGTTGAAATTCGTGAACAGTGCTCACAGTGCAAAACACCAAGGGGGCCATGTCTGAGGACACAGGCTGTGTTTCCTTCTATAATGAGAATTAGCTCTTGTGGTCTTCATGAAAGTTATAGTTCTTTCTCTTATCTTTCCAATGCCACTAGAATCACCTCATTTTAACCTCCGTAGCTCAAGTTATGATCATTTTACTATGCAAAGTTCAAAGGTTGAGATTGAGCAGAATGCATTTTTGGTTAGGAATTGTATGATGTTTTGGCATTTTATAAGGCTAGGAGCCTTAGAGGGACCTTAGATAACCATATTGAGGTGGATTATCAAGGCGTAATGTTTGGAACATCTTAGGCTTTCGTAGTGTGGTGGAATGCCATAGGGTAGTCTTGGGAACCTTGAGCATCCAAGTGTGTTGGAATGCAACAAGGAAGTGTTTAGAGCCTTTTTCAACATGAGGTTGACTTTGGATTTACTTGTGAAGTGATGGTGTGAGGTTCTAGATACAATACCATTAGTGTTAAAACACAACTAATGGCAGTTCTTGGAAAGAATAACCACTTACCTTATGTGAAAGACTTTGAGAAATTAAGACAAGGTGTACTAAAAACAACTAGTTTGGGTTTGTTTAGTATAGTATGCCTATCTATATGCATAGTTGACTCCTTTAGGATTAAATTTGAATTTAAGATTCATAGTTAGTATATGTTCTCTTGTTCTTAAAGGTTGAACTTGAGGATATACTAGAAACATGAGTTAGTTCCTTTATATGATAGAGTTGAGCCAAGAGTGCATGTTTTCTAGTAATAGTTCTTTCACTTGGTTTGGGTGAACCTTGTGATAAGATTTGGGAAAACCTTAGGCATCTTTCTTGAAGTAGAATGCCATAGGTCAATGCCTAAAACCTTGAGCTACAGGAGGTTGCCATGTGAATCACTTATGAAGTGATGAAGTGAGGTGTTAGGTATTGTAAGCTAAGTGTGCTTGGCTTGTTGGTTATGTTGTCATGCATAGGTTTTTTCGCTAATATCGAACAATCAATGATATCAGACAACTGCCTATACAATCATGAGATATCATCGAGCAAGCAACCAACAAGCAAATCGATTAAACTATGACAAATGCCCATACAAGTGCCAACCATGCAATGCGTTATGTTATGAAATATGATTATGCTCAAACAAAGTCCACGTATTATGGATGTGTAATGCCAATACAGGTTTTAAAGTTGAAAACACAAGCTATTTACTTATTTTCCCCCAAGAACCGTGTTCCTTGTATATGCTAAGTAGGATAGGCATCTTGCCCTGACACTACCTGGTGATGTATGGACTAGTTTCCCTTACAAAAGTAAGAGTAACGACACTAACTCTATACACTGATAACCCTGACCATACAAGCAAACTCGCAAAGAGAATTTGGATCTAACACCTCATTCTCAGGTCATATAGTTGCGCACACCATCTAAGGTTACAATACATAGGAAAATAAGCAAATATCAGGTTTGAAAATAAGATATGCAACGTATTTCACAGATACCAACAATTATCACTAGGTCTTTTGTAACCAAGTGACTAAAGAAAACTAGCAAACTTCTACCGAGCTCACTTACTGCTTAAGGAGCAAAGTCACGTTTCTAGTACTTCCTATACCTCAACCTCGTCTCACAAGGGATTAAAATGTCATTCATGCATCTCCAGCTCTACTTTCCACGCAAAGAAGCAACCTATGCTTGATAACACAACCAATAAGCCAAGTACACTTAGCTTACAACACCTAATACCTCACTTCATCACTTCACAAGTGATTCACAAGGCAACCTCCTTTTGCTCAATGTTATAGGTATTGACGTATGGCATTATACTTCTCAAAGGATGCCTAAGTTTTCACAAATCATGTCACAAGATTCACCTTAACCAAGTGAAAGAACTATCACTAATAAACATGCACTCTTAGCTCAACTCTATCACATAAAGGAACCAACCTATGTTTCTAGCATATCCTCAAGTTTAACCTTTAAGAACAAGAGAACATACACTAACTATGCACCTTAAATTCAACTTTAACCCTAAAGGAGTAAACTATGCATATAGATAGGTATACTATACTAAACAAACTCAAACTAGTTGTTTCTAGTACACCTTGTCTTAACTTCTCAAAGTCCTTCACATAAGGTAAGTGGTTATTCTTTCCAAGAACTACCACTAGTTGTGTCTCAACACTAATGGTTTTGTATCTAGAACCTCACACCATCAATTCACAAGCGAATCCAAAGTCAACCTCATATTGAACAAGGTTCTAAACACTAACCTAGGCATTCTGTCACACTTGAATGACTAAACATTTACCAAACTTTTCATATATGTAAGTTGATAATTCTCTCCAAGAACTCTCCCCAAAAGTGTTAGGGCGGGATGTCTATCCTACTGAGTATATACAAGGAACGCGGTTCCTGGGGGAAAATAAGTAAATAGCTTGTGTCTTCAACTTTAAAACCTGCATTAGCATTGCACATCCATAATATGTGGACTTTATTTGAGCATAATCATACTTCATAACATAAAGCATTGCATGGCTGGCACTTGTATGGGTATTTGTCATGGTTTAATTGATTTGCTTGTTGGTTGCTTGCTCGATGATATCTCACGATTGTATGGGCAGTTGTCTGATATCGTTTATTATTCAATATTAGATTAAGATAGGATTATATTTTGCCTTGTGAATATTACATATGGTGTGTATATATTCTGATAGTGTTTGAGCAGGGGCTCAATTATCTGTTGCAGACTTAATCTTATGCGCTCAGTTGGTTATTTATTATTAAATAATTAACTGTTGATTTTGGAATTGCATATACTGAGAAATTGTGATTTCTCACCCCGTTTGTGTTCCTATGTAAATCCAGGTATAGGTAAGGGAAGCAGAGGGAGCAAAAGAACTAGCGAAGTTATTTTGTTTCTTGGAATAAATATGTTATATATTTATTTCCTGCTACCTTGAGTTTGTAAAAGTTATGTATTACTGTTTGCCTTAAGAGGCTGATGATGTATATATATGACTTTTTGTTATCCAGGCTCTCCATATTTACTCATTGTGTATGAATGATATAGGTTTAGTTGGTTGAGTTAAGTTAGAAGTGACATAACCAGTACTTTATGCCTTGTATATAGTAGATATTTCAGGTTTCCGGTACTAGGATGTTACATTATGGTATCAGAGCAGTTCATCCTGTTGAGCCAGGGTATGGATTGATCTTGTTGAGGCATGTTTAGGAGTTCTTATGAGGGTTGTTGTGGATTTCTTTGTCTCTTGTGGGAGATGTATGATAGAACTACATGACTTGCCTTTGGTATGACTGCTTTAGCTACTGTTACACGGTTACATGATATTAGGATTAGCTACCCCAATATGTATTGTTCTGTGTGTCTAGAAAACTATGGCGTCTTCAAGGTGAACCCGTGGAAATAGGAATTCAGCTAATGAAGGTCCGGTCGTGGTTGGAGTCTTCATGGCTATGGCAGATGCTTTGATAGAGCAGACAGTTGCTACTGTTAAGGCTACCTGAGAGCAAACAGCTACGACTACAAAGGAGAGTTTGGTTCAGTCAGAGCTGAACGATGGCTTCATGTGATGGAAGAGATCTTTGAGGTCATGGCGTGCGCTGATAGATAGAAGGTGACCTTGCTTCATAAGGGTTAGTAGGAAGTGCCAAAAGCTGTTAAGATGAAGCAGAGAGGTTACTAGAATAGGAATCACCTAGTAGGTGTTTAAAGCAAGGGGATATTACCATGGACTAGTATGTGGAGCAATTCAAGGAATGTTAGGAGTTATTTTCTTATTTTACGTCCAATCCAGATGAAGGCTGGAAGTGAGTACAATTTGAAAACAGAACTTGAAGAGGGCATTAGGAGAGTTGTGAAGCAAAAGGAGGTTTGAGATGATGGGTGCGACCCAACATTGGCAACTTACACCACAACCACTTCAATTGGGGCAACCAAACCAAGATGTGCTAGTGGGGAGAATCAGAACTTCTAAGACCTCTCAGAGTTCAAGGAGACTAATCCATCATCCTTTAAAGGGAAGTAAGACCCGGTGAGAGCTGAGAGTTAGCTAAAAGAGATGGAGGAGATCTTCACTGTTATAGTTTGCTTGGATGGGCAGTGAATGCTCTTTGCTTCTTTTATGTTGGAGGAAGAAGCAAGGGATTGGTGTTGGGACATCAAGAGATCTTTCGAGGTGTTGTGGACTCTTGTTACGTGGGAGATCTTGAAGACGTTTCTAATAAGTGTTTCCACAAAATCTGCTAAATGCAAGGAAATGGAATTTCTGAGGTTGGACCAAGGCGAGATGTCTATTGGTCAGTTGTGGCCAAGCTCAATGAACTGTCGAAGTTCTCATCCAGTATCAAAGTGGCGCAGCGGAAGTGTGTTATTTTTTAGAAATGATTGAGAAGAGACATTCAGAGAGTGATCCAGCTTTTTGAAATCTAGGATTTTACAGCCTTAGTGAAGGAATGCAGAATCGTTGAGGGTAATGACAATAAGTCTTGAGAGGAGTGAAGATCACAGGACCTTCAAAAGAGGAAATAGAACTACCACTGAGCGAGAAATAGAATCTCTATAGACTTAGTGCCTAGAATGAGACCTATCTCTATAGTACCCTATTAGATGGCACCATTAGAGTTTGTGTAACTCAAAAAGAAAATCAAGGATTTGTTGGATAAATGATTCATTAGGCCGAGTGTTTCTCTATAGGGAGCACTGGTGTTCTAGTGAAGAAAAAGTGATGGTACTATGAGGCCCTGTGTGGGTTACAGATGACTAAATATGGTGACTATCAGAAATAAGTATCTGTTACCTAAGATAGATGATCTAATGGATCAGTTGAGAAGAGCTGAGGTTTTCTCAAAGATTGATCTTAGGTTCGAGTATCATCAGATAAGGGTTAGGGAAGAAGTTATCCTTAAAATCGCTTTCAGAATTAGGAATGGACATTATGAGTGTCTTATGATATCCTTTGGGTTAACAGATGCACCAGCAGTGTTCATGTGATACGTGAATAGGTTCTTTAGACCTACCTGGATTAGGTTGTTATGGTACTTATCGATGATATTCTAAATCTATTCTTAGTTAATGAAGGAGCATGAACCACATCTGAGGATAGTATTGAAAACCCTTAAGGAGAGTAGGTTATTTGCCAAGCTATCTAAATGTGAGTTCTGGTTTTCACAAGTGTGATGTTTGGGACATGTGATATCTCAGTGTAGGATATCTATGGACTCAAGCAAAGTTGATGTAGTGTTGCAGTGGGAGAAACCCACCACTGTGACCGAGATCAGAAGCTTCATAGGCCTAGTGAGGTACTATAAAAGGTTCATAAAGAGTTTTTCTCAATTAACGCTACCTTTGCTTAGTTTGAGTAGGAAAGGTAGTACTTTTGAGCAGACTCTGGTTTGTAAGAATAGTTTCCAAGAGTTGTTTTCGAGGTTAACTACTACACCGGTGTTGGTAATTCCAGATCTGTTGGAGAACTTTGAGGTATGTTATGATACTTCAAAGATGGGTCTAGGGTGTGTTCTGATGCAACATAGAAGAGTTGTTGCCTATGCATCAAGGCAGTCGAGGCCTTTTGAGGAAAACTACCCTACTCATGATCTGGAGTTAGTGGCGGTAGTTTTTGCCCTAAAAGTTTGGAGACATTTCTTATATGGAGTTAAAGTATCATTTGGGTAAGGTCAATGTGATGGTTGATGCACTACGTATGAAATCCCTACATATGTCCTAGATGATGATCTAGGAGAGTGAACTTCTTAAGAGTTTTAGGGACATGAGCCTTTTAGTAACAGTGTTGCCACATAGTCTCAGTGTGAGTCAAGTGGACATAGTGGGTGACTTGAGGACTCAGATCCTATAAGCTCAAAAAGGAAGATGAGACTCTTAGGGATATAAGTGATCAAATCTTTTAAGGGATCCTAAAAGGTTTGATACAGACAGATAATGGGTATGAGGAATGTGTTTCTACACCCAACTGTCCACAAGATGAAGACGAAGATGAGGAAAGTGTTTCTACATCTAGTTCTTTAGAAAGTGATGAAGATGAGCAAGTTCAAGTGGAAACCTTAGAGCCTAAGTGCCTAGTGTGTGGAAGGCCACATGGCATTAGACCTTGTGTGGTTTGCTTTGTGAGTGGTTGATTGGAGCATTTTTCTAGGAGGTGTTCACAGATGGCAGGGAGTTAAGCCCGATCCAAGGCCACAAGCTTCAAGAAGGGTGTATACTCTAGTCAAAACAACAGAGGCTTTATTTTTTGACCTATGCAAGGTATTCTTTTATATGTTCCAATTGTTGGAAACTCATCAGGATATTCTTGTAAGTTGAATGCAAACTGAGTTGTAAGTTTTTTTTTAAGTTCAGTAAGGTGTTACTAAGGAAAGATGTGATCCTTTCGAGTGTGATATTATTTCTGATATGTGGTAATCTGAATTTTAGGGACACAATTCTTAAAATGGAAGGGAGAAATGTAAAATTATAAAAAACATGTTAGTAGCCTAATACCTACTTAACATGTCTATTTAATTTTGTGACTTTCTGAGCATGTTTAGTCACTTTGCTATAACACTATTTGTGAGAAATAGTTATTATTAGCCCCGAAAATGGCTCAAACTGCTCAGTTAGTAGAAATTGTGAAAATAAGTTTGTCCCAATGATTTAATATGTTAAGTTTTAATGATGATAAATACAAGACAAAAAGAATGATGCTTATGCTTTATAGTTGTGCTTAATAAATGACAAATGCATCACAAAAGAATGTTGATCATGTTACATAGATGTGCTTAATGAGATATATTGTATCATGCATGATTATGTATTTTATTTAGTTATATTTCACTTAATAATCATGACATGAGATGTATGTAACATTCTTCATATAATATATCCAATAATGCTTTATATGAGTCTTAATGAATTAATATTGGATTTGATTCTACTTAAATAAAAATATACAAAATATTCTTTGTTGCATCATATATATAGAGATATCCTTTAATAATTGATAAATATCTTATTTAGATGTGTCTATGAAAGTCTTATATGCATGTTAGACAAACTAGAGTTATACATTTATGAATCATGCATATGAAGATATTGAATTATGAATTTGGACTAACTATATTTGTTTTAAATGAGTAACACTTTGTAGGATAGTCCAAGCACCAAGAGTGAGCATTGCGATAAGAAAGCAAAAGATCACAATTATGCTCAACTCAAGAAGAATGAGAATGATAACATGTTCCAAGCATTTGTAAGATTTGAAGAGAAGAAATTTTTGGAAGCTTGGTTTACATCAAGAATTGATGGTAGCAAAAGATCAAGTCCAACATCTTCAAGAATAGCTTATAGGACTTAGATCTTGTGTAAAGGTAAATGAGAATCACACTAAGCTCAAATAAGTTTTAAACATCTTTACAAGTGTTTCTAAAATGCTTAAATGCCCAACAAAATGTTTTTGGAAAGCTAGCCTTGGTGGTATTTCAAATCTGTGAAAATTAGTCAAGTTTGTATTTTACAAAACTGACATTTAGTTACTCTTTTGATCATAACTTTCAAACTACTTTGAGTTTTATTGTGAAATATTACATATGAAAATAGACTCAAAGATCTTTCCGATGAGTGGTCATTTGTTTTAAACAGATAAGAAATGAAGAAGTTATGACCATTTAAAGTTAGTTTTCAAAAACAGTCAAGTTTGAGTTTTACAAAATTGACCTTTAGTTACTAATTTGATTATATCTTTCAAAATACTTTGAGTTTTGCTCTGAAATCTTTCATATGAAAATAGACTCAAAGATCTTTCTAATAAGTGGTCATTCGCTTTAATCGGATAAGAAATGAAGAAATTATGACCTTTTAAAGTCAGTTTTCAAAATCAGAAATGCTGTAATCGATTACACAAGTCATGTAATCGATTACAACATTAACAGAAGCCGTGTAATCGATTACAGGAAGTGTGTAATCAATTACAAAGTACCCAGAAAGCTTGTAATCAATTACCAAGTGCTCAGAAACGTTTTTAACGGCTATAAACAGCTAGTTTTCATAAAAAATCATTATTAAACACTACTAACAGCTATTTTATCATTTGGGCTCTATAAATAAGTGTAGATTGAATCATTTACACTTGGAGAAACTCTTGATCACTTGGTTTGATTCTTGAATCATCAAAATCATATTTTGAGCTTTAAAGTGTGAATCATTTATACTCATTGAGCTTCAACTTGTATTATCCATTCTTAAGAGAGTTTTCTATCATCCATACTTTGTTCTTCAAGTTGTATATCTACTCTTGTGAGAGTTTCTATTCTTTCTATTCACCTTGAAATCATTGTAAGAGGGTGAGGTATCCCTCAAGAGAGAAAAGGGTGAGGTATCCCTTGTAGTGAGACTAAAACACAAAAAGTGAGGTATCCCAAAGGTGTTGTGAGTGCTCTTGATTATAAAGGTCATCAAGCACCTGTGAAGCTTAAAAAATTGGAGCCTCTAGCACAAGGGTGAGGTATCCCAAGGTGTGAGGAGTGCTCTTGCATGTACAAATGTTTGCCTAGCACCCATGAAGTCTAGGAGATAGTGAAGAAAATCTCAAGTTAATCTTGGGGACTAAACATAGGCCACAAGTGATTGGTGGCTGAACTAGGATAAATCTTAGTGTTTGCTCTTCTCAACTCTATCTCTTTATATTTGTGCTTTAACTATATATGCTTGAGTTAATCTTGATATTTAGTTTATTTGCTTGATTTATCATTTAACCCAAGTTGTATTTGAGTAATCCTTAATAGTTGTGCCTTTGCTATGCATGTTCCGCTACATTTATTAATTGAGTGATTTAAAATGCGTAATTTATCAAAGTTGCATTAAAACTTGTCATCACCCAATTTACCCCCCTTTTGGGTAATGGTTGCCATGGCTAACAGAAATAAAGGTGGAGACTTTATTTCTAGCTCACAAATGTGTGAACTGTGCTATAGTTAAAATCTGAGGATAATCGGAGTTAGTTTGATATTTTTAAGCCTACTGGGTGTGTGTTTTAATACCAGATTGACTAGTCATAGATATGAAAAAATGTGATATTGGTGCAACAAGATTTTTAATGAATCTCAGGATTTATTTTAAGTCTGTTAGAAGTTAGGAATTTGGATTCGGTGGAATCTAAGTGTTCTTAGCATATCATGATTTTTGGTACCACTTTGTGGTTATCTTAAAGGTAGCAAAGTTAGACTTTGCTATTATTGTTGTTCACGGCAGAACAGAAAGGAAAATAGAAAAGAGAATAGAAAAGGAAACTGAGGAAGGGAAGAAGAAAAGGAAGAAGGAGGACTCAAGTGGAGGCTTGGCTTCATCTTCAAGATCGTCATCTCAGTTGCAAGAGGTAGGGGTTCTTGAGCTTAAACTTTCAATTCTACTCATTTCTATGATTAAACTTATTTGAGGTTTAATATGTCAAATTGAGTTCTAGTGATGTGTTAAGTGATTTTCTTACTTGGATAAGTTTTAAATGGTGTTTGAGACTTGTTTATGCTAAGAGTTTGGATTAGAAAATAGAAATCCTCATTTTGGACCTAAAATGCTCTAAGTGTTGATTTTAGGGGTTTGAATGAGTGATTTAGTGTTTTGATCCATTTTTGATGAAATTAATTGGTGTTTTAAGTTTCCTTCATGTTTATGAATTTGTTAAGGACTTGAAATCACCTAGAGATAGGTTTGGAGTGGACAAAATCTAAAATTTTGGCAAATGGAACAATGCCATGATACTGTAGAATGAGTTGAAGAGTTTCTGGTTGAGAAACACAACCCGTGTCTGAAGACACGGGGGGGCCTAGTGTCTCTCTCTGCCAATTAAAATTCGTGAACAATGCTCACAGAGCAAAATACTGTTGGGGCTGTGTCTGAGGACACGGGTCGTGTTTCCTTCTGTAATGAGAATTAGATTTTGTGGTCTTCATGAAAGTTGTAGCTCTTTCTCTTATCTTTCCAATGCCACTAGAATCACCTCGTTTCGACCTCTGTAGCTCAAGTTATGCTCATTTTACTGTGCAAAGGTCAAAGGTTGAGATTGAGCAGGATGCATTTTTGGTTAGGAAATGCATGATGTTTTGGCATTTTATAAGGCTAGGAGCCTTAGAGGGACCTTAGATAACCATATTGAGGTGGATTATCAAGGGGTAATGTGTTGGAACATCTTAGGCTTCCATAGTGTGGTGGAATGCCATAGGGTAGTCTTGGGAACCTTGAGCATCCAAGTGTGTTGGAATGCAACAAGGAAGTATTTAGAACCTTGTTTAACATGAGGTTGACTTTAGATTTTCTTATGAAGTGATGGTGTGAGGTTCTAGATACAATACCATTAGTGTTGAGACACAACTAGTGGTAATTCTTGGAAAGAATAACCACTTACCTTATGTGAAGGACTTTGAGAAGTTAAGACAAGGTGTACTAAAAACAACTAGGTTGGGTTTGTTTGGTATAATATGCCTATCTATATGCATAGTTTACTCCTTTAGGATTAAACTTGAGTTTAAGATGCGTAGTTGGTATATGTTCTCTTGTTCCTAAAGGTTGAATTTGAGGATATGCTAGAAACATGGGTTTGGTTCCTTTATATGA
Organism: Ormosia semicastrata; assembly: GCA_029884595.1. NCBI lineage: Eukaryota > Viridiplantae > Streptophyta > Magnoliopsida > Fabales > Fabaceae > Ormosia > Ormosia semicastrata. The sequence goes on from JAQQTO010000060.1 coordinate 22,050,356, forward strand.
TAGAGTTGAGCCAAGGGTTTATGTTTTCTAGTAATAGTTCTTTCACTTGGTTAGGGTGAACCTTGTGATAGGATTTGGGAAAACCTTAGCCATCCTTCTTGAAGTAGAATGCCATAGGTCAATAGCTAAAATCTTGAGCAACAGGAGGTTGCCTTGTGAATCACTTGTGAAGTGATGAAGTGAGGTGTTAGGTATTGTAAGCTAAGTGTGCTTGGCTTGTTGGTTATGTTGTCATGCATGAGTTTCTTCTTTGTGTGGAAAGTAAAGTCAGAGATGCATGAATGACATTTCACTCCCTTGAGAGACAAGGTTGAGGTATAGGAAGTACTAGAAATGTGACTTTGCTCCTTAAGCGATAAGTGAGATTGGTTGGGAAGTTTGCTAGTTTTCCTTAGTCACTTGGTTAGAAAGGACCTAGTGATAATTGCTTGTATTTGCGAAACACGTTGCATATCTTATTTTCAAACCTGATATTTGCTTGTTTTCCTATGTATTGTAACCTTGCATGATGTGCACAATCATATGACTTGAGAATGAGGTGTTGTATCTGAATTCTCCTTGCGGGTTTGCTTGTATGGTCAGGGTTACTAGTGTATGAAGTTGGTGTCGTTACTCTTACCTTTGTAAGGGAAACCAGTCCACACATCACCAAGTAGTGTCAGGGTAGGATGCCTATCCTACTTAGCATATACAACGAACACGGTTCCTGGGGAAAAATAAGTAAATAGCTTGTGTTTTCAACTTTAAAACCTGCATTGGCATTGCACATCCATAGTATCTTGCCTTTTTTTTTAGCATAATCATACTTCATAACATAAAGCATTGCATGGTTGACACTTATATGGGCATTTGTCATGGTTTAATCGATTTGCTTGTTGGTTACTTGCTGGATGATATCTCACGATTGTACGGGCAGTTGTCTGATATCGTTGATTGTTCGATATTAGCTTGAGATAGGATTATAGCTTGCCTTGTGAATGTTACATAGGATGTGTATATATTCTGATAGTGTTTGAGCAGTGGGTCAATTATCTGTTGCAGGCTTAATATTATGCGCTCAATTGGTTATTTGTTCTTAAATAATTAACTGCTGATTTTGGAATTGCATATACTGAGAAATTGTGATTTCTCACCCCATTTGTATTCTCATGTAAATCCAGGTATATGTAAGGGAAGCAGAGGGAGCAAAAGAATTAGCTAGTTATTTTGTTTCTTGGAATAAATATGTTGTATGTTTATTTCCTGCTACCTTGAGTTTGTAAAAGTTATGTATTACCGTTTGCCTTGAGAGGCTGATGATGTATATATATGGTTTTTTGTTATCCAGGCTCTCCATATTTACTCATTGTGTATGAATGATATGAGTTTAGTTAGTTTAGTTAAGTTAGAAGTGACAAACTGGTACTATATGCCTTGTATATAGTAGATATTTCGGGTTTACGGTACTAGGATGTTACACGATAATTGTAGTACAACTTTGGAGTGTTGATTCCACAAAGAAACAATTTAAAAGAATAACTAAAAAACAAAAGAAATTAAAGAAAAATATCAAATGATTAAAAGTAAATAAATATTAATTTAAGTACAAAATTAATGAAAGCAAAGTAAAGGAAATTGGGTTTTATACCAAATGTAATATGATTAAGGTTCAGAATCCACTAAAATTAATTTTAACATTAGTTATGCTAAATTATTTTACCCACTTAATTTAACTCATGAACTTCTAGCGGTAAGCATGTGTTTATAGAAAATATATCAATAAAGCATTAAAAATAATAATAACATGTATGATAAAAAATTTTAATTAATAGTAATTATTAAATCATCAAATATATCTCTAATAAGAAACCACAATTGATATCTAACAATTATCACTCACATTCAACTAACACAAATAAATTACAAAATATAAAAAAAAAATAACTAAACTCATCTTAAAATTTATTTATATAATCTAAAAAAATAGAATTTATAAATATTAAATCTTAAAATTAATTAAAAATAATTCAACATAATAATACCAAAACAATTAAAATTTCATTATCCCTTTAATATAAAAAATTTAACAAAACATAATAAAATTAAAATATAATAAAATTATCTAACTAAAATTCTCTCTAACTCAAATTCTTCTCGGAGCTGCAATGCAGTGTGCCTCATGCTCCTCTTCCACTTTTTTTTGCTTTTTTTCTGTGCGGGGCACAGTCCCGTTGCCAATTCTGAACTCTCCCAATTTATAACTTTATAACCGCCTCCGTCCTATTACAATTGGACTTGGGTTCTTTTTCTCTTTTTTCTTCCATTGGGCCGCGTGCTTCTCTTCTAATTGTCAATCTTCAATTTCACGTTTCACTGCCAGCGCCTCCTTTCTTTCTTTTATTTTTCTTTTTTGTCTTATGCGGCCCACCCTTACTATTTCTTTTCTTCCTACGCACTGTGCGACCCAATATTCCTCCAATGATTATGAATTCCATTGGCCAATGTCCATGCTTGTCTTTCCTTGCACATATTAAAATAAAATAATTATATATAAATTATTTCTTAAAAATATTTTAAAGTAAATAAAAATTTAATTTAAAAATACTTATTAATTCTAATAATTTCTATTCATATTTTAACATTTTAATCTAATAATAAGATATTTAAAAAATACTTTCATACACTCATCATATAACATACAATTTGGTCCTTTATACAAGTTTCAATATCATGATATTTCCCACATTTTGCACACTTTTGGTCTCCCAATTTCTATTTGAAATTGCTTTCCTTTGTCCTGTAAATACTCAAACTAAGAAGTATCCCCTTCAAGTCTATCATCCATCCTTTTCCTTTTCTGGAAGTTTTGTAGTCTTTGTTCCTGTTGTGGCTTTGAACCATCAGACTCTATGATTATGCATTTATTCACCAGAGTGGGAAAATATCTAATCTCAAGAGGCCTTATCACTTTTCTCACTTCATCTTTTAATCTAGCCTCAAACTTGACACACTTCCAATTCTCGTTTGGATTACACTTGAAGTAAGAAGAAAACTTAGATAATTCCTCAAACTTTATTATATGTTGTCCCACTGTCATGCTGCCTTGTTTCAGTTCTAGGAACTCCAACTCTTTCTCTGCTTGCAGATTCTTTGGAAAGTATTTGTCCAAGAAGGCGGTTTTGAATACTTCCCAAGTAATCTGAGTTCCAGCAACCTCCATTAATCCTCTAGCACCATTCCACCAGTATTTTACTTCTCCTTTTAATATATATGTAGCAAAATATATCTTTTGTTCGTCCGTGTATGTCATTACTGCAAAGATTTTCTCTGGCTCCCTTAGTCATTCCTCAACCTTTGCTGGATTGTAGTCTCCCAAAAAGATGGTGGATTAGCCTTTCTAAATTCAGAAATGTCATGAAAATTTTGATTCCCAACAATGGCTACATTATTTACTGCTGCTGGAGGTGCATTGGTTCTCATTTCTTCCAATATTCTATTAGTCACAACAGTTTGTTCTCTCATAGTTGCTACCACTTCCCTAAACATCTCTATCATATTGTGTAATCACCAATAGATGCTCTACCACCATGGGTATGCCTGGATGATGTCATAGTCTCCTATACACACAGAACAATACACATTGAGTTGATCAGGCTAAATATCATGTAACAGTGTGATAGTAACTATTAACATTCATACTCAAGGCTGTTATGCAATTCTATCTATATATCTCATCATTGAGATAAGAAAAATGCATAACATATATCAAGAATATCAAAACATGCTAATAGCATAGCCAGTCCCTACCTCAGGCTCAACATGATGAACTGCTCTGATACCATAATATAACGTCTCAATACAAGTACTAATATCATGACCAGAATCATGTAACATCCTCTTTTTAGCATGTTAGACTAGTTTATGATTACAAAGGTATCATAACACTTGCTTGACATGTCTGCTTATTTTTGTGATAAACTGAATTAGTTTAGGCACTTTGTTATAACTCAAAATTTGAAAAGTAGCTTAAAATGACTCAAATAGTAATATAAATTGCTGAGTTGAGGGAAATAAATCTAGAGAATTCGTTTCTAGGTCACAAATAGGTAGAAGGTATGTAGTTAAAATTTGAGAATAATCAGAGTTAGTTTGATATTTTTAAGCACACTAGTTATGTGTTTTAATGCCGGATTGACTAGTCGCAGATATGAAAAAATAGGATAATAGTGAAACAAGAATTTAGATGAATCATAGGATTTATTCTAAAGTTGTTGGAAGTTAGGAAACTTAGAATTGTTAGATTAAAGTATTCCTAAGAGGTATAAATTTTTAGCACACTTAGTTCCTATCCTTTAATAAGCCAAATTTTACTTTGATTCTTATTCTTTTCTATTCTTTTGCCTCGACTGAAAGGCAGAAAACAGAAGAGAGAAAAGGGAAACGAAGAAGAGAAAGAGGAAAAGAAGAAGAGGAAGATCCAAAAGGACTCCAAGGCTTGAAGATCATCTTGTCTACAAGAGGTAGGGGTGTCTAATTCATCTTTTCCTACTCATCTTCATCTTGCTTTTTAGTTGTTCTTGATGAATGAAAAATGGGTTTAAGAGGTAAATGATGTTTTTTGGTTAGTTATGGTTTTCAATGACTAAGATTGGTTAGTTCATGACCTAACCTATACTTGGATGTAGTTTATTAACCTAGGAACCTCCATCAATAACTTGAGTGGTTGGTTGGAAATGGGTAGAGAAAGTGTTGTTTAGGTTAATGGAATCCATGTTTTAATGAGTTAAAATTAGTGTTTGATTATTCTAATATGATTAGAGATCATGTTTAGGATTAGAAATCACTTAGAATCTATGATATAAAAGATGGATTTGAGTTTGGGAATGAATTATGCAGAACACGTTTCTACATAATGCATTCTAGTGTTCTAGCACCTATGCGCCGAAGACCAGCATAATAGGGCATCCTGACAGCTTGTAGTATTTGTAGCATAACTTGAGTTGTAGTTATCGAAACAACTTGCTATTGCTTTCATCTGAAAGCTAAGATACAAGGCTTCATGTAGTAAAAATTTTAGATTTTTAGAACTACCAAAGCAGCACCAGTTTCGGTTTGAAGTTGAGTCAGATTCTGCAGAAACAGGTAGACTGACATCGAGTAAGCCAGATTGCATAACTTCTTACTTTGAGGTCAAGATTACATGAGACCAGTGACATTTTGAAGCTAACATGTAAGACTATAAGTGGTAAAAATGCAAGAATTTTGCACTCTATATGTTCCCAGTTTCAATTTAAAGTAAGGTCAGAATTTGATAAGTTAACTAGTTGTCCTGTTTCAGCTGCTGCATTTTGTGGCATAACTTTAGCTACACTAAGTCAAATGAAGTGAGGTTTATTTCATTTGAAAGATATGATATAAGGATATTTGCCTATAAAATTACAGAATTTTGAAGTTAGGATGTACATTTGGCGCATTCATGAAAGTCAGCCATTCTAGGTGCCTAGAGTGATTTCTCCTAGGATAATTTTTATGGGAGATTGGAATTCCCTACTTGCTTGGATCCCTTAAATATGCCTTGTAGAGTATGTTGAAATGCTAAGAATAATATTTCCTAGAGAGGATTACCATCTAGCATATATGGGAAAGTAAGGAGAAAGCTTTGTTCATCCATTAGACATGGATTGCCTTAGGTAAGTGTCTAGTTCCTTAAGCAACACAGAGTTGCATTTAATATTACATATGAGGTGATGAGGATAGAGTATACTAGATACAAGTTGTAATAACCTTAGTAACATGTTAGACTTAGTTATGTGTTCAAAAGATAACATATAACTTGCTTAACATGCCTGTGAAATTTTTTGATAATCTGAGTTAGTTTAGGCACTTAGTTATAATACAGAAATTGAAAAGTAGCTTAAAATGACTCAGATAATGGCTTATAAGTTTAAACTGAGGGAAATAAATATAAAGAGTTTGTTTCTAGTTCATAAATGAACTAAGTAAGATACAGTTAAAGTTTCAAGAGAATCTGAGTTAGTTTGGTATTTTTAGACATACTGGTTGTGCATTTAATATCAGATTGACTACCAGCAGATATGAAAAATCATGAAAATTGTGAAACAATAATTTAGATGAATCTTATGATTTATTCTAAAGTTGTTGGAAGTTGAAAAACTTGAATTAGCATAATGCTAGTGTTCTTAGCAGATAAGTAAGTTCCAGCAAAATATCCTAAGGGACATGATGGTCATTCTCTCATTTATCTCTCTTGGTTAAGATTGTGTTTAATTCCAAAGAAGGAATGTTATGTACTAAGTCTCTAGTTAAACAGGAGCTTGTGCATTGTAGAATACGCAATAGGATGAATGTTGACTTGTAAGCTTGTCATATTCATTAAGTATGCAAAGTTATAGTGAAATGCTCATTTATTTCCTTAAGCAAAGTTGAATGAGGCATTAGCTAAGATAGACTCTTCCACTAGGATGAGTTGAGTCTATAAGAATGCTAAGATGGTGTTTATGTAAGAGGTAAACATAATACTATGCTTTTCACACTCTAGTTAGTTAATCTAGCTTGTATGTGAAAGTTATGAGAACTTTAGTGCAACCAAGAGTAATGGTTTGCCATAGGTGAGTATCTAACATCTCAGCAACATAGTGTTGCATAGGATTCACTTAAGAGTTATGAGTGATAAGGTGATGTTTAGATATAAGTATGTATGTATATAAATAGAAATGGTCTAGTAGTATTGATCTTAGTGAGCATCCTTTGACAGCATTCATGAAGGCTAAGAGAGATTGAAAGGTGTCTGATAAACTCAATTGAGGAAGGACATAACCCTGATATTTCGTTAGTGCCAAGGCCAAAGGAGATAAGTAGGAGTTCATAAGGTTCTTCGGAATCATAGACCGAACTTCTCAGCGTGCCAGGATATGTGTGATGTGAGGAGATACCTCATTCACCATGGGATAATATACTAAACCAGTTCCTAATGAACTTATTGGTTTTCAATATAATCCCCTGCATGTATTTCAAAACAAAACATTGCACAATCATATCTTTAGGATCTTTCTTAAGCATAATCATATTGCATATCATACTCATTGCATTTACAGATAGTTATATGGGCATTGTCTGTTGCTGTTGATATTTATAATTATATGAGCAATTGTTTATATCTAACTGTATGTAGGCTATCGGTTTAGATCACACTATACAGGTAGTGTGTAGTTATGAGAATTAGTGGAGGAAACTCCTATGTTTGTAGTTATAGCAATTGTTATATTTGTTATACAATGTTATGACTTGTAGGTTTTAGAATTACTTTTACTGAGAATTGTAATTCTCACCCCAGTTATCCTTCCATGTAAATCCAGGTATAGAGGTACAGATCCTGTTAAGGGAATGAAAGTAAAGCATGAAGACTAGTATAGTTTTATATGTTTTACTAGACAGAACTTATGTATACAGTTTACATTTGTTTTGTATATATTACAATATGCCTTTTGTTGCAAGTGTTGTATATATATATATATATATATATATATATATATATATATGTATGTATGTATGTATGTATGAGTTTAAGTTTTTTCGCAATCTCTCAAAGCTTCCATAATTACTCAGTTGTAATTATGGATGTATGTATGTATGTATGTATGAGTTTAAGTTTTTTCGCAATCTCTCAAAGCTTTCATAATTACTCAGTTGTAATTACGGATATATGTATTAGTTAGCATGTAGAAGTGACGTCTCTAGTACTGTTTATCTTTATATATTTCTGTATATCTAGGATATATTTGAATATTTGTATTATGATATTACACAAGTAAGTTGAGTTCAATTGGCGATAGTCACTTGCCATAGTGCATGAGTTACTCCTGCGAGAGAAAATGGACTTAGTGATGCATGAATGGACTTATTATGGAAATATTGTAGAAGTTCCAGTCTTTAAGCATTTTATAAGTTAGGAATTACTTAAAGGAGGTGTCTAGGACCTTGAGCACACTAGTGTGGCATATGTTACCACTTGTGGTATGAAAATAAGGCAAGCTGGATACATGAATCATTAGTATGATTACTTAACTAGAAACATGGAATATGCTCCTTTATGAGTTCGAAGCGAGCTGAGAGTACATGTTTGCTAGAATTTAGTTTTTCACTTAGTTAGAGAAAATCATGTGAGTTAATGTGGTAGTTTTGTATGAGTTAAACATAATGCCGCATAGTTTCCTGTACTTACTAATTCCCAAGTAGAGTAATCTTTAATGATGTACAATCATTTGGCCAAATGAGATAAATGAGAAAGTCCAAAAGTCTCTTTGAGTGGGGATTTAGCCCTAGCTTCTCATTAATACTAGGAATACTTGTTTTTATATAGTAGAAATAGTACTCTCACAAGTGTGAGTAGGAACCAGTCCACTTATTACCAGGCAGTTTGAAGAGTTAGTCTTCTTAACTACAAGTTTAAAGAAAACGTGAAATATGCAAGTGATACACACACAATTATATACTTACATAATTACATTACATTTCATAATTATCATTCTTGAACATTTCATACACGCGAGCATACTGCATACATATTCATTTTCTTTTCCTTGGCAATTGTATGGGCAATTGCCTAGTATTGATGATATTTAACAATTGTATGAGCGGTTATTCGATATCATTGATAGTTATATATGTGAGTTTAAGGTTATGGATTGACTTAGTGAATGTTTACATAGAGTAAGATAATGTAAATATTCTAATGGTATCGAGTAAAAACTCCTTTACCTATTGCAATCATAAATATAAAGTTAGCAAGTTTATTCATAGAAAAAAAGTTATACGTGTAGTACTTATAACAAGTTTATGAATGAATTAATTGTGATATGTTACAATTGTATAGATAGTTGTTCTTATCATATTAAAGATGAACTTATGTTTATAGATTATGTGTTATGCTTAGAGAACCTTTACATAAGAGTAATATGTAAATGTTCTAGTGATATTGAATAGAGATTTAATGTCTTATTGTGACCATAATCCATTATTATGAAGTTCGAGTATTATAATGTTATGTAAGATTGGTTTGTTTATTCTTTATGAATGTTGCCAACGCTGGTTTTTGAATTGTTTATATTGAGAATATATGATTTCTCACACCACTATGCTTCTATGTAAATCTAGGTCAAGACCCTTCAAAGGGAAAGAAGTAGAAGCATGAAGACTAGTTTAATTTTAATGCTTTTAGTAGACAAACCTTGTATAATTAATTATATTCACTTTGAGTATGTATAAAGTTACATGTTTAAGTTTTTAGCCTTTTGAGGCTATGATGTGTTTATGTATGACTTTTTAGTTATGGCTCTCCATAATTATTTATAGTTATGAATTAGTTGATATTTAAGTTAGAAGTAACATAACTAATACTGCTTATCTAGGTATATGTCAGATATACTAGGGTGTCTATATTAGGATGTTACAAATCACACCTTAGTGATTAGATTAGGAATGTCACTTCAATACTAATAACAAATTTTGTAAAAATAACTATAATTTATGTAAAAGTATGAGCCTACGAAGTGAATATAATATACATATCACTAAGAAGGAACATTTTATATAAAGTTGTACTTCTTGTACAAGATAAGCCTTTAAGGCATAATCTTTTAACTCCGGGTAGGGAGTAATTTTGAATAAACTTCGAGTAAGGAGTAACCTTGAATAAACTCCAGATAAGGAGTATTCTTGAATACTCAAGAGATGAGTAAATACCCTGGATATATATTAGATATAATCTTGTGTATGAGCGAAGGATATAAACTCATGTATGAGAGTATCTTGTGTGTGTGTGTGTGTGTATATATATATATATATATATTCCTTGTTATATGAGGTTATCTTAAAGATGTTAGATATAAGTCTAGTATCTCAGAATAATCTTGGATGAAGAATTATGAGAGATATGATGATGATTATGAGATATGATGAATGATAATTGATATTTGAGATGTGATAAATAATGAATGATATATGATATTTGAAATGTGATAAATGATGAATGATATTTGATACTTGAGATATGATTAATGATTATTCCTGATAAATGAAGATACTTGATGAATTATTTGATTTTACAAATGATTTTGATAAAGGATATAAATTGGATTTCTGCCTCGGGAAGAAGAAGGACTAGATTTGGCTTTTGCCACCTTCCTATTTTATAAATTAATTTTTGAAATGATTTTTCTCCCGAAGCAGCTGGAGGTATTATGATGACACAAATTTTAATAGAATTACTGAGATTTCTTATAATTCTCACCCTTGTTTTATTGTATTGCCATAATAGTTCCAGGAATTGAGTATGCTGCAAGCGAAAGAGGAGACTAGAATTATGAAGAAATAGTTTAGTTTTGAATTTTTGGTTAAAATTTGTATATTATTTGTATGAAATTATGCCTTAAAGGTTTATCTTGTGTTTGATGTAATATGAATTATATTCTTATATAAACTTTCTTTCTTAGTAATATGTGTAATAATTTACCCAAAATAGGCTCATATTTTCGTATATGTTATAAAAGTTTTTACAAAATTTGTTATTAGTATAGAAGTGACATACCTAATCCTAGTTACTAATACGTAATTCTGGATATGTCGTTAATACTAGTATTAGGATGTTACATTATGGTATTAGAACAGTTCATCCTGTTGAGTAGGGGTATGGACTAGCTATGCTTTAAGCATAATGTTATGCATTTTTTCTTATCTTAATGATGAGATATATAGATAGAATTGCATAACAGCCTTGAGTATGAATGTTTATAGTTACTGTTGTACTGTTACATGATATTGGGCTTGATCAACCCAATATGTAATGTTTTGTGCATGCTCTAACATTCTATGTGGAGCTGTTTTTCAAGATTGTCCAACGCTATGCTTATGCCATATCTATGATTATTTCGGATCCCATTTAATCTAGCCAGGAGTCTCCTTTTTTCCTTCTAAAAATATCTCCAAAAGAGTCACGGTTCCATTGTCTTAATCGAGACGTGAAGAGAGAGGTTGTTTCCTTAAAGGAATCCTTTACTTTCCATTCCCTAGCCACCAATTTACAGAAATCGTGGTGCTAAAACCAAGCACTTTCAAACCTGAAAGGCCTATTTGTGTGAGGCTGAGAAGGATTGTCTATTTTTATCAATAAAGGATGATGGTCTGAATGTATTCTAGTTAAAGTTGACATGTACGCTTCATGGAAGAAATTTCTCTAGTTCACATTGCATAAGGCTCTATTTAAACGTTTGAAAATCCTCTCATGACCCTCCCATTTAGGACCTCTCCAAGTAAATTTAGAACCCACAGCTTCTACATCAATAAGACCGCATCTGTGAATCCAATTTTCAAAATTTGGACATTTGCGATAGTCTGTGGGAGCACCTCTTTTTTTCTCCTTAGCTTTGGCTATATCATTGAAATCACCTACGAAAAGCCACCTACCATGCATATTAAAGGCAATTTTTACAATTTTTTTCTCATGCGTCCCAACATTCCCTATCACTGGGTCCAGCATAGATGATGGTGAGGAACCAAGGAGCCATTTTCATTTTTGACACTTTTATATGAATAAATTGCTTGAATGGTTCAATAACTCTGATACTGAATGAGTCACTATTCCACAAAATCCAGATACCCCTAGTCTAACCAACTACTTGCTGACATGGTGTTTGAATCCAAGTTTTTGTCTAACCTTGGCTGCATTTTCTTCTCGACAATGAGTCTCTTGGATGCCTATAATATCAGGTTTATAAATACGCAAATAGTTCTTTAGGGCCCTTCGGAACTCTCCTTTAGTTGCCCTTCTAGCATTCCATGAGAAAATAATCATTGAAAAATTGAAAAGAGGGGAGCTCCCTGGTTAGGCACATTGCATTTCCTCAGCCCCAAAAATTAGGGTAAGGTCGCTTATCCCAATAGTTGGCAGAATTTCCTTATTCATGTTATCCAGCATTAGATCTTCATTGTGGATGTTCGGGTCAGGTGGCTTTGGGTTGAGGGAATTCACTACAATTGGGTCCTGGTGTTGGGTGGTATTATTTATTGGGCCAGTGATCGATTTACAGATTGGGCTTATAGGCACTAAATTGGACACGGTAGCCCTGGATGGAGCTAAACATTGGTTAGGTTGCAGGTTGTTTATGTCACTTGTTGTTTTTTTGGTACAAACCAAGTTTCTTTTTGTGTCATTCCATTCAGGGGCTGTCTCCTTAGTGGGCAATTGTGTGGTCTATACAGACAACTGAAATGTGTGGTCATAATTTGAGAAAATTGTGTGGCTCAAATTTAGTCACACTTATGGTTAAAAATTATGCCACTTGGCATCTCCAAAGACCACATGTTTGGTCCTCCTTCTCCTATAAATATCCTTCCCTTCTCATTTGCAAGACACACCTAAAATTCTCTACTTCTCTAGTCTTTATTTCCTTTGTATCATAATAAGGAAAGTTCTTATAAAATAGAGAGGTTCTGAGAGAGAGTTTAGAGAGTGAATCTGGGTGTATTTGGGTTCTGGGTTATGAGTGATACTCTGAGTGGCTCTTGTAAATTCTTTGATCACATAGTGAAAATTTTCTCACTGCTCTCTGGCCGTGGACGTAGGCAAATTGCTGAACCACGTTAAATCTCGGTGTCATTTTCTCTATTATTTCTCTCTAAATGGGCTTTTTGCTGCAACAAACTGGTATCAGAGCTCTCGGATAAGGTGCCGGATTTATAAGAAAATTCTTAGTATGCTTTGTGGTTGCAGTATTGTCTGATCTTCCACATCAGAAAAGAATTATTCTTGTTCCTGGAAAAGTGTGGTAGTGTGAAAGTGCATGTCTAGGAAAGTTCTGGCTAAGGAAAGACTTGGTATTTAAGTGTGTTACAGACACCACCTCTCTTTCCTGGGAACTTACCTGGTGTACTGTTCACAGACTACGACATTGTTCCAGTATATGGTACTGTTCACCTGTACGTCACTATACGGTCATCATGGCGAGTGCTAAATTTGATTTGGAGAAATTCAATAGAGAAAATGATTTCAGTCTCTGGCGGCTGAAGATGAAAGTGCTACTGGTTCATCAAGGCTTGGGCAAAGCCTTGGAAGGTAGAGACAAGATGCCACAAAGTCTAACCGACATCAAGAAAAGCGAGATCTTGGAAAAAGCACAGTGCAATTTTGTCGTGCTTAGGAGATGAAGTTCTACGAGAAGTGTCAGAAGAAAATACAGCTGCTTCATTATGGCTGAAGCTGGAAAGCCTGTACATGACGAAGTCGCTCACCAATAGATTGTATTTGAAGAAAAGAATATATACTCTTCAAATGCAGGAAGGAAAGCCTATAAAAGAGCACCTGGACGAATTTAACAGAATTATTCTTGATCTAAAGAATATTGATGTTAAAATCGATGCGAAGATCAAGCAATTCTTCTACTATGTTCCCTTCCAAGTTCTTACGAGCACTTTATGGACACCATGATGTATGGTCGAAAAGATCTTACCTTGGAGGAAGTCAAGGCTACGTTGCACTCGAAAGAACTGAAGAAAAGAGTATCAGATTCAAAATCTGAAGGCTCGGGTGAAGGTCTCTTTGTTAGAGGAAGAACAGAGAAACGAGATCAAAATAGTGGCAGAGGCAAATCTAGGTCAAAATCCAAAGCGAAACCTAGAAAATTTAAATGCTTCCACTGTCACAAAGAAGGGCATATAAGAAAAAAAATTGTCCAGAGCGCAAAGGAAAGGAGAAGATCTCTGAATCTGGAAGTGCAGCTGTAGCAGATGGCTACGACAGTGCAGATGCTCTCATAGTCTCAGATCATGACTCAAAAGATGAGTGGATTCTTGATTCTGGATGCTCATATCACATGTGTCCCAATAAGGATTAGTTTACCACTTACCAACCCTTAGATGGGGGCAAGGTCCTTCTAGGAAATAATGCTCCCTGTAAGGTCGTCGGCATTGGCGCAGTTAGAATCAAGATGTTTGATGGAATTGTGAGGACATTGACGGATGTAAGGCATGTTCCAGAATTGAAGAAAAATTTGATTTCCTTGGGAACGCTAGATTCAAAAGGTTATAGCTACAAAGGTGAAGGTGGAGCTATAAGAATCTCTAAAGGCGCTCTGATTGTGATGAAGGGAAAGAAAGAGAATAGTCTCTATGTACTACAAGGAAGCACAATTACAGGTACTGTAACACCCTAACTTTTGGGATAATTACAATATAGTCCTGAAATGTACTATTTTGTGAATTCTGTGAGCAGTAAATTAAATTTGACTGTTCCATGAGTGTACTTGACTGTTGTATGTGATTTGCTCCGAGCCAGGGAAATAATAATTTTTTGGCCGGAAAAATCTTATTTTAATTAATTAGAGCTGGGGGATCTTACTAAACCCAATTCTGATTGATATATATATTAATCTCGTAATTTTTAGGATTTAACTGTGCAATAAAATAATTTTATATTATTATAATATTATTTTATATTACAGTACTTACTGTCTCAAAAATAGTAGAAATCTGCTTTGATTTGATCACGGGTCTTTAAAAGTACTGTGGGACCCGCGTTTAGGAAAAGCAGTCAACTATGCTGACTGAACAAATTCTAGCCAATGAGAGCAAGTCAACAAAAGTGGCTTGACTTTTTAAACCAATAGGAATAGGTCAAAAGATGAAGCGTAGACTTTAATTAGGACCGTTGGATGAAGACTTAATTAGGAAGCCTTTGATTTCAACCGTTGATTAAATCAATGGTGAGATTAGAATTCAAACTTTATGACTAATCAATATCTACCTTAGATGTAATCTATGGTTAGGAATTAAAGATGAAATCAATAGTTAGAATTAAGTCAAAAATAGTAGGCTTGAATTTGGTTAGTGGTTAATTAAGCTTAATTTGACTAATCTAATTACCTAATTAGCAAACTAAATGAACTAGCTTAGTTATTAATTAATTATAATCTAAATACTAATTAGATATCCTAATATTGATTAAAGATTATAATATATGCTAATATATATTAAACTAATTAGTTATATGATTAGAATGGTAATTAAGATTGATTAGGATATTTAACCTAACTAATTACTTAATTAGTTAGCATGTAATTAGGTGTAATTTGAAAATCATTAAGTCTCTAATTTCCTAAAGGGGCACACGGTTTTGGGCAGCAGCTTGGGAGGCTTGGTTGGCTTGATTCTACAAGGTTCTTGAACTCTCCAACATGACATAAGCCATGTGCACCTCCATGTGAACACACTAGGATATTTACCATGCAAAATCAATCACTCAACCTCACCCAAAGCTCACTCATGGAAGCAGCCCCTAATATTACACTCTTCACTTTTATTTTTACACTTATCACAATTAATCTATCCATTTTCTCTCCAAAAATACCAAGAACCAAGCACATTTTTTCTTCCATTTCTCTCTCACTCTATTCGGCCATACACCCCACCCACATCACCAAACCTCTATAATTTTATCTCTTCATATTTCCTAAACCCAAATCCTATTCTAAACACTTTTCATTCACAAAGTTTTACCAAAAAACTACTCTATCTTGTCCAAAATCCAACCTTTTGCTTACTTTCTTAAGGGTAAGTCTTGATTCTATGGTTCAAAGTTTGATTTCTAATTTTTCTAACCATGATTGTTCCATGGTTTTTCAATATTAAACCTTGTATGTATTTTTACTAATTGTTTAAGAATTTCAGGGATTTGTTTGGGAGGTTGTACAAATTTGAAGGAAAGGAGAAAAACTAACCGATTAATTGTCTTCAAGAGGTAAGAGGGAGATTTAATCTCATCAACCCTAAGTGGTGATGGGAAAATGGATTTGATTGTATATGAAGAATCCATAAGGATTCGATTTATGTGATTGTTTATGGTTTTTATTATTTTTGTGATTGTTTAAATGCTTTCCTATTTGTGTTTTATTTTGCTATGCATGATTATAGTTTTTATTATTTTTGCTATGCATGTTTATGGCTTTAAATAAATTGTATGTATATTGTATGTGATTATATAATTGCATGTGTTTATAATTGTATAATTATTAAAGTAGGATGTGAATACCATGTAACGATTTGCATGAGTGTTCCAAAGAACACAGAATGAGGCTCACGGCCTTATATCAAACAGAGAACCAAAATGTTCTCAGTAATTTTCTAAATCACTGATTTAAAGGATCTAAGTGAAATAATGGATTTAAGAATAATTTTGATTAATTATGGCCAACATGCCATTTAGTGTATAATTGAATGCCAATTTATTTTTGATTTTGGCCAACATGCTATTTTATTTTCTAAGATAGGTTAGATAATGGATTTATAAAATAAATTGATTCTAATAAATCGTTGAGAAAACAAAAAGAATAAATTCAGTCCTAGAATTCTAAAGTAGCAGAATTTAGTTTAAGTAAGAAATAAAGCAAACGCTTGAAAAATACTAACGTAGAGCTCATTTTATAAATTTTGAAGCGCGTTAGCGAGTTTCAAAGCGTAATTATTGGGTAAAAATAAAATGAACTATATTTAGTGGAAAACGTAAAAAATACATTATACTGGTTTTACAGGCAAAATGCTGCCGACATTTACTAAAATCAAGTGAATAAAATGAAAAGATTCCATACTATATTTATAACACAAGGAAATTACTCTACGTATTTTAAAATGTACTAGATATAGTCTACACATATTTAAAATAATGATTTTAAGTTATTCGGTTAAGAAAATGAATTAAAAATCTTACACGATTGAGAAAATGATTTAAAAACATTTTGCGATATTTAAAAATGTCAAAATATGTTTACGCGATTTAAAAACGTTTGTGAAAATGATGAGATTGTGAAAATACGATAAAATTCCTATGCGATTGAACAATACAGTGAGTTTTACTATCGGGCCAAAGTGGTGGACCCGGATATATTGTGGTATAGTACTGTCAAGTGGGACATACTATACTTTGGTATTTTATGACCAAGAGTATTTTTGTAATTATGGTAAAATTTAGATAATAAGGGTATTTTTATAATTTTAGATCATGCTTAGAGTGTTGTGCCAATTTGGTTTATAATTGGTGATTGATTGATGAGGTGAATTATGTAACACCCTCCTTAGGGCATCACATTTCTAATTTCCGACTCATAATCTGAAAAGAAGTTCGCACAAAGTTTGAGTTATAAAAGATGAGTTTCAATTTTTCTTCTTTACTGAAATATAAATTTACTGAAAATATTAAGTAATATTGAAAATCATATTTCAACTATTCAAGAGAAAAATAAAATTAACAGACTTATTTTTTTTTTTGTCAGTAGCAAACCCCATGACGGGTCCTACTTAATAGCACGGTACAACACTAACGAGAAACTTTAACATACTTATTCCTTTTTCTATCTATCTTGATGCATCAGACATCTGTTCCTTTGTCAACACTGCACACCTTCGAGTCCTGAATGTCCACTCCTTATTGTTGTTACCAATCTCAGAGTATTCATCACCCGTTATGTCTAAGACAACTCGATCTTTCTATTATTTGATTTTAACAGTACAGACACAACAAAACAACATAACAAAGAGGTGAGATCACCTACACCAATACCAACATGGCAGCACAGAGATAACACAAATAGCAATATCATACAGATATATCATACCATAATCATGCTATCAGCATTAATCAACTATCATCATCTAATCATTTATCAGTTCAATCATCATCAAAGTATTCAAAACAATTGTCATAACCAATAACCAATATTCCTCAATTAATATATCACACAGATATAAATGCTCAGATTTATGTATATGCACAAAGACTCATTTTATCAAAAACAACTCCATGGAGGTTTTCACAATTTCGAGAAGAATGCTCTGGTTAATTGTCAGCCTTAGCCCAAAGACAATCTCCCAGTCGTTGAAAAGAATCGTGTTCTTGTCGGGTATCGTCAATGCGTTGTAACGGATCAGCATCGCCAAGTGGCACAGTGGTACTCGCTAACCGTCCACTGGTCGACCGCCGCGCCTCGACGCCCCCAAGATCCATCATAGACCTCACTATCAATTCTCATTCCCTCTTCAACCACAAGGGCCATAATAGCTATTAGCTATATTTTATACAATGCATGAATATATCAGTGCAAGTCCAATCCCAAAGGGCCAAATCTTTTCAATTTCATTTGTTCAATTTATATCATATGCTTCAATGCATACTTTTTCAATGCATGTATAATGCACCAAATCCATTCACAGGCATCTCTTTCCAATGCATACAAAATGCACCAAATACCAGTCATAGGCAAAACACGTCATTTTCTCATACAGTGTCCATACACTAGTTCAACAGTAATTATACTATATTTTTAACACGAAATCATGTTATCATGTTTTCATAGTATAAAACACTTTCGCCGTGTTTTCACAAAATTGCGTAACATTTCCATTATGTTTTCACAATTCCAAAATGTTTCTGTTACATTTTCAAAATTCTGAAACGTTTCTGTTATATTTTCACGATACTGTAACACTTTTGTTACGTTTTCAAAATGCCGCAGCTCTTCTGTTGCACTTTTAAATCACGTATTAATTTTTTAATGTCTTTCTCAATCGCGTAAAAATATACGTTTCTCAAATCGCATATTATTTTTCCACTGTTTCAAAATTGCGTATGTTTTTAATAATATTTTCAATAGTGTAAAATATTTAAACGCTTTCCAAATCTCATAACAATTTTCCACCAATTTTCTACCATTTTTCATAATCGCGTAAAAATATTTTATCGTTTGTTCAATCACGTAGTGATTTTTCAACTATATTTCAAATCACGTAAAATATTTAAGCTTACATAAAATATTTAAACGTAATTCAAATCACGTAGAAATATTTTAACATATTTCAAATTGCGTAGAAATATTTTACTATATTTTAAATCATTTTTAAGATACGTAAATCATTTTTCACCATTTTACAATCATATAAAATATTCCTCAATATTCCAAACATTATTTTGGACTTTCAAATAAGTCAATATCATTTTCAACACATTTTTAAGATACGTAAATAATTTTTCACCATAATTCTATTACAAAAAAATATTTCTCAACCTTCAAAAATTCCATTTCATCTTTTCTCAAAATATTATGACTTTGTATTTCATTTTTCACATTTTCTTACTCAAGAAAATCTTTTTCCACGTTTCTTTACTCAATAAATTCTTTTTCAAATATAGTCCACAAAATTACTTTTCCATTGATATAAATCAATATTTCAAATCTTAAAATTTCCACACGTATTTCAAAACTTGAAAATAAGTTATACTTTAGTAAATTCTTAAATCACCATTATATTCTCCATTTTTCTCAAAGCATTTCCAAACACAACCTTCTTCAAAATAAATTGAAGTTCGAAAACATTCTTGTTTACAAAAACTTAATTCTCAAGTGATAAATGCTCTAATTCCATTTCCAAATTCTTGTATTAACTCAAGTTACATTTCCACTTTGAAAATCACTTTGTTCATAAAAATCAAAGCATTACAAGCCTTCAAAAATGTGGACATAGCTATTGAAATCATCAAATATTTTTCTTTTTAAATTGATATGGTTTTACACAAACAAAATCATTAAAATTTTATTTTCAAAATCGAAGTACCGATGGTTATAAAAACCAAACCCATTTGTTCAAATTCATTTTTACTTTCTTTGCAATTCCTTTTTCACTTTCTTTGCAAATCCTTAAAATCAATGTTTGCCCATTTCATTCAAAACTCATATTTAGAAAAATACTTAAGATCTTTTTACACAAAATAAATCAATAAAAATTCCTCTAAAATCGTATTTTTGTTCTCTTAAAAAAAACAAACCCTTTGTTTATTTTCCATACTCTTCAAATCATCCATTATCACTCTTCATGAAAATATTAATTTAAAGATACGTAAAACATTTGTTCTAAATTTATCAAAATCTTATAAATGGCCATCAAAACCATGAATTATTTTTTTCTTTCTAACTTAAATAAATTCCAAAATCGTATGCATTCTTTTTGCAACACAAACCTTTTGTTTATTTTCTTTGCTTCTCAAATCATTCAATTTTATCATTCATGAAAATATAAATTTGTGAACACCTATTTTGAGGTGTCTTGATCGAAATTCTCATTATTCTAGGGATAAAAATTTAATTTCCTTGTTCTTAAAAAAATTTTCACATTGACCCAAATCAAGGGCATCAAAATCGTAGCTCTTCCTTGGCCATTAGGACCAAGATTAGTTTTCTTTCCATCCACACATCATGGCATACATATATATATTTCATCATAAATATCACAAACATGTCATATACTCATCATGCATATTATAAGTATACTATCAAAGCCATAAAATCATGCAAAGCATATTAAGCATAGACAAAAATAATCAAAGCATAAGAAAATAAATCAAAACTCATAAACATACAATTAATTATTACATGACCATGGATTGGAATCCTCACATGGATTCACCATCCATCAAATATAAGACCATCTCTCACCACCATACTTAGTTGGTGAGATGGATCTCCCTCTTACCTCTTGAAGATCCTCAAAAACTCTTTGTTTTGCTTCTCTTTCCAAGTCCTTCACCACCAAGGGCTTCTCAAATACAAAACAAAATACATAGAAATTAGTATACTAAGCTTGATTAAGAGGAACCATGGATCAAATATGGTTTAGAACATGAAAAAAAAAGAAGAGAAGAAATGAAGTCTTCTTATACTTCACTTCAAAAACCCAATAACTTTGATCTTGAAGAAAGTCCATGAAGATGAATGATTTAGAGAAAATCTCCAACATGAAAGTTACTTAGAATATCATGTAAATTCGAAATCTATGGTTGGATTAAATTAAACAAACCATGAAACAATCATGGCTTAGAAAATCATAAACATGAATTTAAACCATAAAAACCAAAGTTTACCTCTAGGAAAGTAAGGTAAAAGTGGGATTTTGAAGCACTTAGAGTGGGATTTTAGAAAAACTTTCTAAATGAAAAGTGTTTAGAATGGTGTTTAGCTTTAGAAAATGATGAGAGTGAAAATTATAGGTGATGGATAGTGTATTTGGGTGTAGAGACCGAACCAATGGAGAGAAAATAGAAGGAAAAATGGTTGCTTGGTTCTTGGGATTTTGAGAGAATAAGATGGAGGCTTTTTGGTGAAGTAGAAAAATGAATATGGAGAGTGTGACCAAAGGTGCTGCTGCCGTGGGAGTGAAAGAATGGAGAGATATGAATTCATTTGGCATAATTGAAGGCTATCACATGATGCACAAAGTCTTCCACTTTGTCATCTTTTTCTTTGGCCTAAAAAGGCTATACAAGCATGTCTAAACATGTCTCCTCCTTCCTAATACTCCAAAACCGTCCCCCCCTTCATCATTATGCATGCAAAGTTGTCATAATTATTAGTTACCATCTAGAGCATTTCTAGCCATTGATTAATTCAATGGTTAGGATTTAGGTAGACTTTTGATTTTTAGAAGACTAAATCTAAGCCATTGGATCCTTCTCCTTTAAATTCTAGCCATTAGATGTGTCTCCAAAATAAATGGTCAAGATTACTTCTTCAAACTTTAAATCCAAGGGTTATAATTAGTCATAACATTTTTAGAAGACCAAATCTCCACCTTTGATTAATTCTTCATCCAATGGTCATAAATGGTCGTTGTTACTTTTTAAGGCTAAATCTCCACCCTTGATCAATTCCAAATCCAATGGTTGTAAATGGTCACTTTATATAATCAAATTTACACCATTGATTAAATCTATAGTTGATATTGAAACTTGCCTAACTAAGTTTATTCTCACACCATTGATTAAATCAATGGTGATTATCCAATACTTCTTTATTAAGCTTATTTCTTAATCGTTAATTAAATTAATGGTAGATATCCAAACCGCCAGTGTTGACTTAAGCAATATAATTTTTATTTTTATTTACTAAAAACCCCACGAAAGAATATATTTACTGTATTTTTATCACCCGATAAATTAAATACAGTACAAAACACAGTACAAGAAAATTTCTAAAACTGTTTTCGGATTTAGGTTTAGTAAGATCCCCTGTCTCCGTCTAAACAGTACAAATTTTTCTATGCGTAGAAAAATTTTCACTTTGCGGGACCCACCTGGGCCCACGTAAGGTCACCTGGGCCCACATACAGTCAAAAAAATTCATAATCATTCACAAAAATTACAAATATTAGAAAACGTATGAAAATCAAGTCAGATTGTTAAAAATAATTAACAGTCAAGAGAAATAAATACAGAAAGATTTTTCTCGGCCCGAAAATTATTATTTTCCTGACACGGAGTAAATCACTCAAAACGATCAAATATGCTGACGAAATAAACAAAATAATTTTACAGTATCCAGAAATTACTAAACAGTAAAATTCTGTTAATTGTCAAAATTATTGTTTAAGATATAGGAAATTTGGGGTGTTACAAATTACACCGTGTTTTGGTGTGATAAGCGTAGTGTGGTTCATTTATGAACTTGGAGGCATTAGTGTGCGGAGAATTCCACATGGGGACAGTGGGTTGCTCCTCTGGGCCATGGTAACAGGCAACACACTAATGATCTTGACAAGCACTATTCTTAGTCAGGATCTTGAGGAGACTATTACGTACTATGCCTGTAGTGCACGGTGTATTGACTGTGTACTACTACACGATGTTTGGACTGTGGACTATAGACACTATGTTTGACAGTGCAATAGTTTGGTTGGGCAGCCATAAAGTATTCTTAGTTTCTGTCTGGATCATTCTCTCAGATGTCCGTGTTTAGCTCCATGGAGTAGGAACGAGTCGATGTGTGTTCATGCATTATCTGCATTTTACTGCTTACCATAATCTGTAATAAAATGTATGATTTATTGCTTTTCAATATTACATATGATATAATGATATGTATTATTTTATTATCATTATGCATGATATATTGGTATGTACTGTTGTGATAATTGTTTTGTATTGTCATTTTTTTTATTGCCATGCGGGTAGTGATGTAGATTGTCTCACCTCTCTATATGTTTTCTCGATATTATTATATTATTTTCGTAAAGAGTTTGAGGAAGAAGAGGATTAGCCTCTTGAGATACAGTATCCAGCCGAGCGACAGCCGAGCGAGCTATACGAGGAAGAGGAGCCGGTAGATCACGCTGATCATCAAGACTGATCTTGAGATCATGGCATTGCCAAGATTCTTCGGGTTTGTGAGACTTGAGTTTCACGGAGGTTCTGAGGCCTGGCGTATGCGAGTAGATAGAGGAACAGTTACTTATGTGGGACGTTTGACTGTGTCCCTATGTAGAGAGTATGATGGAGAGGTCATATTCACTACTATGTTATATTTACATCTAGAGTTGCCGCTGACTCTTAGGCGTTACTGGCAGGGAATATTCCATGTGCCTAGTGAGCTCAGTAGCGAGTCAACAGCTCGGACCCGTGTCCGTAGTGCTGTGAGATCTCCAAGATGTGAACTTTTCGATGGTCTTTCTGGAGGATGATCCATCGGAGGGTTAGATATCTATCGAGATGCACTTGGGCAATACTATGTCTTAGTTTTATGTTATCTTTTATTGCTTTGTTAAATACTTGTAGTTGTAAATTACGTGTGTACTAAGGAAAAACTCATATGTATATTACAGTGTGGTTATGTTTGTTATATTTCGTGTTTCATGTTATTTTATTTAATGCCATAATTATAAAAGGAAAAAAAATTTTACCACAAATATTATTTAAGTATCAAATGTTTTACAACTTGGGTAAGAGTTTTATTTTATTTTATTTTATTGCATTCATAAATGTGACATCCCCACAAGGGTGTTACATTAGTTGGTATCAAAGCCCAAGTTAGAGCCTTTTGGGGTTATGGTTAGGTCTGTTTTTGTTTGTGTTGTGTGAATCTCTGTGATTTGTTTCCGAAATGTTACATCTGACATTGTTTTGTCTTGTTGAAGAAAGAAGATGTCTGGAGGAAGAGGAAGGCGTGCAAACGTAGAACGAGATGTGGATCCAATGATTGCAGTTGCTGATGCTATGCAGCGAATGCCAGAAGTAATTACATAGCAAAATCAAAGAGCAGCTCAACAGCAAGATGCGACTGCTGATGCTTTGAATTTGTCTGAGTTTAGGTGCAACAACCCACCACAGTTTAGAGGTAAGTTTGACCCTAAGAAGGCGAGTCTTTGGATTCAAGACTTGGAGAGAGTATTCGAAGGAATGGGGTGCGCAGAAAATAAGAAGGTAACATATGTTGCTTATATGTTAAGGGGAGATGCTGAGAATTGGTGGAGGAATACCCATCAATTATTGCAAGCTGAAGGAACTGAGATCACCTGGGAGGTGTTTTGTGAAGTATTTCTAGAGAAGTACTTTCTCGGTACTGCTCGACATGCCAAGGAGATGGAATTTCTTGGTCTACGTCAAGGGAATATGACTGTTGGAGAATATACTGCAAAATTTGAGAGTTTGTTGCAATTCTCAAGGTATTTCCAAATCCGACCAGATGAGGTATGGAAGTGCCAAAAGTTTGAAGATGGGTTAAGGGTAGAGCTGAGGCGTGCAGTGCTACCTATGAGAATGAGGGAGTTTCCTGTGTTGATGGACACTTGTCGACGACTCGAGGCGTTGGAGCCGTCCCGAGATCAGAGGAATCATAACTTTGGACTGACTAGGTTCCAAAGGGGAGGTAGTAGCAGTAATACCCGGTTTCAGCGCAAGCCTTATGCGAGATCGTCAGGAAGTCAGCCTCAACGTCCGTCTGTTGGGGGAAGTTCTAGCGGAAACTGAGCTGGTCAGAATGTGGCGTTTACGCCGACATGTTTTAAGTGTGGCAAGAGTGGCCATATATCTACAGATTGCTCGATCAAAGGAATGATCTATTTCAACTATAGGAAACCTGGACATGTTTCTAGGGATTGCACTTAGCCGGAAAGGAAGCCTACTGTGAGAAATGTTCGTGCTACTCAGCTGAGATCTGGAGGGCGAGTGTATACGATGACTGGAACCGAAGCTTCTCAATCTGAAGATCTTATTCAGGGAGAAGGTGTCATTGAAGGTAATCACCTGACTTTGCTATATGATTCGGGTGCAACACACTCATTTATTGCATATGATTGTGTGGAAAGATTGAAACTGCCTGTGTCTTCTCTGAGTTTTCAATTGATTGTTTCTACACTAACTGCCAAGCCTGTTGTTACATCCAAGATATGTATGAACTGTCCTATTGTTATAAAGGATCATATGTTTTCAGTCAATTTGATTTGTTTACCTCTTGTTGAGATAGACATAATATTAGGAATGGACTGGTTATCTTCTAACCATATCCTTATAGACTGTGTGAGCAAAACTATAGTGTTTCCTAAAGAAGAAAGTTCTGGATTCTTGACTGCTGTTAAAGTCAAGTCATTGTTGAGGGATGGAGCTCAAGGGTTTATGTTGCTGTCTTCTTTGGAAGTCAAGTGTGAGAAGGATGTGAGCACTATTCCTATCGTCAATGAGTTTCCAGAGATTTTTCCTGATGATGTACCCGGTTTACCACCGGAAAGGGAAATCGAATTCTCTATTGACTTAGTGCCGGGAGCAGGTCCTATTTCGATTGCACCGTACCAAATGTCGCCTGTAGAGTTGGCAGAGTTGAAGAAGCAATTGGAGGAACTGTTGGAGAAGCAGTTTGTGCGACCTAATGTTTCGCCATGGGGAGCACCAGTGCTACTAGTCAAGAAGAAGGATGGAACTTCGCGTCTTTGTGTTGATTATCGTCAGCTAAATAAGGTTACTATAAAGAATAAGTATCCACTACCGAGGATTGATGATCTGATGGATCAGTTGAAGGGAGCCGCTGTATTCTCTAAGATAGATCTGCGATCAGGTTATTATCAGATTCGTGTCAAGGTCGATGATATACCTAAAATAACTTTCCGAACTCGTTATGGACATTTTAAGTATCAAGTAATGCCGTTCGGAGTGATGAATGCTCCTGCAATATTCATGGACTATATGAATAGGATTTTTCATCCGTACTTAGACAGATTTGTCGTTGTCTTTATCGATGACATTCTGATCTACTCTCAAAGTCAAGAAGAGCATGCTGAACATCTCAGTATAGTTCTCCAGATTTTGAAAGAGAAGAAGCTGTATGCGAAGTTGGCAAAGTGCGAGTTTTGGTTGGAAGAAGTTCAATTTCTAGGTCACGTAATTTCCAAAGAAGGTATTGCAGTAGATCCAGCAAAGGTGGAGACTGTTTTACAATGGGAAAGGCCTAAGACTGTGACTGAGGTTCAAAGTTTTGTTGGATTAGCCGGATATTACCGAAGGTTTATTGAAGGTTTTTCCAAGATAGCTAGACCACTTACACAACTCACGAGGAAGAGTCAAGCTTTTGATTGGACAGAGGAACGTGAAGCGAGTTTCCAAGAGCTGAAAAAGAGATTAACGACTGCACCAGTGTTAATTTTACCGGATTCTAACAAATCTTTTGAGGTGTATTGTGATGCATCTTATCAAGGGTTAGGATGTGTGTTGATGCAGAATCGGAATGTGGTAGCTTATGCTTCAAGACAGTTGAAGATTCATGAGAGGAACTACCCAACGCACGATTTGGAGCTAGTTGCAGTAGTTTTTGCATTGAAGGTATGGAGGCATTTTCTGTATGGAGCTATGTTCAATGTCTTTAGTGATCATAAGAGCTTAAAATACTTATTTGATAAAAAAGAATTGAATATGAGGCAGAGGCGATGGTTAGAATTTTTGAAGGACTATGATTTTCAGCTTCAATACCATCCGGGAAAAGCGAATGTGGTGGCAGATGCCTTGAGCAGAAAGGTGGTTAGTGTTTCTACTATGATGATAAAGGAGAAGGAGCTGATGAATCAATTTAGAGATCTATGGTTATCAATAGAGTTGGTACCCAAAAAAATTTGTCTAAGTAGAGTTGTAGTTTTGAATGACTTGCTAGAAGTAATCCGAGAGAAACAAGATAAAGATGCATTTTTACAGAACGAAAAGGAATTGTTGAAGCAAGGTCATAAAGCGACGGTGGAGGAAGGATTTGATGGAATCTTGAGGTTTGAAGGAAGAGTTTGTATACCTGATGATCCCGAACTCAAGAAAGTGATTTTGGATGAAGCTCATACTAGTAATTTGAGTATGCATCCGGGGATGACAAAGATGTATCAAGACTTGAAACGACTGTTTTGGTGACCAAGGATGAAGAGAGATGTAGTAGAACGTGTGACGTCTTGTCTTGTCTGTCAGAAGGCAAAAGTGGAACATCAAAGGCCTGCTGGTATGTTACAACCTTTGACTATTCCAGAGTGGAAGTGGGATAGTATCTCAATGGATTTTGTTACTGGATTGCCAAGGACGAGGAAAGGTCATGATTCTATATGGGTTATAGTTGATAGGCTTACGAAGTCAGCGCATTTCTTGCCAATCAATATTAAGTATTCGTTGGAACGCTTAACCCAGATATATATCGACGAAGTTGTTAGACTTCATGGTGTGCCTGCAAGTATAGTTTCTGATAGAGATCCGAGGTTTACGTCAAGACTCTGGCAAAGTTTGCAAGAAGCTATGGGGACTAAATTGCGATTGAGTTCTGCATATCATCCGGAGACAGATGGTCAGACGGAGAGAACGATTCAGTCATTGGAGGATTTGTTGCGTGCTTGTGTATTAGAACAACAAGGGAGTTGGGATGAATTTCTGTCTTTGATAGAATTCACCTATAACAATAGTTTTCACTTGAGCATAGGAATAGCACCCTATGAAGCACTTTATGGACGACGATGCCGAACACCATTGTGTTGGTATCAAGATGGGGAGAGTATGACTATTGGTCCTGATCTTGTGCAGCAGACTACAGAAAAGGTGAAAATGATACAAGAGAAGATGCGAACGACTCAAAACCGACAGAAGAGCTATGCTGATAAACGGAGACGACCTCTAGAGTTTGAAGAAGGTGATCATGTATTCTTAAGAGTAATGCCTACGACTGGTGTCGGAAGAGTTATCAAATCTAGGAAGCTTACTCCTAAGTTTATAGGGCCTTATCAAATTATTCGTCGGATTGGTCCTGTAGCTTACCAAATAGCTTTACCGCCTTTTCTATCCAATCTCCATAATGTATTTCATGTGTCTCAGTTGAGGAAATACATTCCTGATCCAACTCTTGTGATACAACCCGATGAAGTACAGCTGAAGGATAATTTGACGTATGAAACACTTCCTGTTAGAATCGAGGATAGGAGAGTGAAACAACTTCGAGGGAAGATGATTGAGCTGGTGAAGGTAGTATGGAATGATGTAACGGAAGATGCTACATGGGAATTAGAGGATAGGATGAGGGAGCAATACCCTCAATTATTTGATGTATGATGAATTTCGGGGACGAAATTCTTATTAGTAGGGGAGAGTTGTAACACCCTAACTTTTGAGATAATTACAATATAGTCTTGAAATGTACTGTTTTGTGAATTCTATGAGCAGTAAATTAAATTTGACTGTTCCATGAGTGTACTTGACTATTGTATGTGATTTGCTCCGAGCTAGGGAAATAATAATTTTCTGGCCGAAAAAATCTTATTTTAATTAATTAGAGCTGGAGGATCTTACTAAACCCAATTCTGATTGATATATATATTAATCTCGTAATTTTTAGGATTTAACTGTGCAATAAAATAATTTTATATTATTATAATATTATTTTATATTACAGTACCTACTGTCTCAAAAATAGTAGAAATCTGCTTTGATTTGATCACGGATCTTTAAAAGTACTGTGGGACCCGCGTTTAGGAAAAGCAGTCAACTATGCTGACTGGACAAATTCTAGCCAATGAGAGCAAGTCAACGAAAGTAGCTTGACTTTTTAAACCAATAGGAATAGGTCAAAAGATGAAGTGTAGACTTTAATTAGGACCGTCGGATGAAGACTTAGTTAGGAAGCCTTTGATTTCAACCGTTGATTAAATCAATGGTGAGATTAGAATTCAAACTTTATGACTAATCAATATCTACCTTAGATGTAATCTATGGCTAGGAATTAAAGATGAAATCAATGGTTAGAATTAAGTCAAAAATAATAGGCTTGAATTTGGTTAGTGGTTAATTAAGCTTAATTTGACTAATCTAATTACCTAATTAGCAAACTAAATGAACTAGCTTAGTTATTAATTCATTATAATCTAAATACTAATTAGATATCCTAATATTGATTAAAGGTTATAATATATGCTAATATATATTAAACTAATTAGTTATATGATTAGAATGTTAATTAAGATTGATTAGGATATTTAACCTAACTAATTACTTAATTAGTTAGCATGTAATTAGGTGTAATTTGAAAACAATTAAGTCTTTAATTTCCTAAAGGGGCACACGGTTTTGGGCAGCAGCTTGGGAGGCTTGGTTGGCTTGATTCTACAAGGTTCTTGAACTCTCCAACATGACATAAGCCATGTGCACCTCTATGTGAACACACTAGGATATTTACCATGCAAAATCAATCACTCAACCTCACCCAATGCTCACTCACGGCAGCAGCCCCTAATATTACACTCTTCACTTTTATTTTTACACTTATCACAATTAATCTATCCATTTTCTCTCCAAAAATACCAAGAACCAAGCACACTTTTTCTTCCATTTCTCTCTCACTCTATTCGGCCATATTCCCCACCCACATCACCAAACCTCTATAATTTTATCTCTTCATATTTCCTAAACCCAAATCCTATTCTAAACACTTTTCATTCACAAAGTTTTACCAAAAAACTACTCTATCTTGTCCAAAATCCAACCTTTTGCTTACTTTCTTAAGGGTAAGTCTTGATTCTATGGTTCAAAGTTTGATTTCTAATTTTTCTAACCATGATTGTTCCATGGTTTTTGAATATTAAACCTTGTATGTGTTTTTACTAATTGTTTAAGAATTTTAGGGATTTGTTTGGGAGGTTGTA
This sequence comes from Ormosia semicastrata, assembly GCA_029884595.1. Lineage (NCBI taxonomy): Eukaryota > Viridiplantae > Streptophyta > Magnoliopsida > Fabales > Fabaceae > Ormosia > Ormosia semicastrata. Next base: position 22,080,359 of record JAQQTO010000060.1, read on the forward strand.
CAAATTTGAAGGAAATGAGAAAAACTAACAGATTAATTGTCTTCAAGAGGTAAGAGGGAGATTTAATCTCATCAACCCTAAGTGGTGATGAGAAAATGGATTTGATTGTGTATGAAGAATCCATAAGAATTCGATTTGTGTGATTGTTTATGGTTTTTATTATTTTTGTAATTGTTTAAATGCTTTCCTATTTGTGTTTTATTTTGCTATGCATGATTATAGTTTTATTATTTTTACTATGCATGTTTATGGCTTTAAATAAATTGTATGTATATTGTATGTGATTATATAATTGCATGTGTTTATAATTGTATAATTATTAAAGTAGGATGTGAATAACATGTAACGATTTGCATGAGTGTTCCAAAGAACACAGAATGAGGCTCACGGCCTTACATCAAACAGAGAACCAAAATGTTCTCAGTAATTTTCTAAATCACTGATTTAAAGGATCTAAGTGAAATAATGGATTTAAGAATAATTTTGATTAATTATGGCCAACATGCCATTTAGTGTATAATTGAATGCCAATTTATTTTCGATTTTGGTCAACATGCTATTTTATTTTCTAAGATAGGTTAGATAATGGATTTATAAAATAAATTGATTCCAATAAATCATTGAGAAAACAAAAAGAATAAATTCAATCCTAGAATTCTAAAGTAGCAGAATTTAGTTTAAGTAAGAAATAAAGCAAACGCTTGAAAAACACTAACGTAGAGCTCATTTTATAATTTTTGAAGCGCGTTAGCGAGTTTCAAAGCGTAATTATTGGGTAAAAATAAAATGAACTATATTTAGTGGAAAACGTCAAAAATACCTTATACTGATTTTACAGGCAAAATGCTGCCGAAATTTACTAAAATCAAGCGAATAAAATGAAAAGATTCCATACTATATTTATAACACAAGAAAATTACTCTACGTATTTTAAAATGTACTAGATATAGTCTACACATATTTAAAATAATGATGTTAAGTTATTCGATTAAGAAAATGAATTAAAAATCTTACGCGATTGAGAAAATGATTTAAAAACATTTTGCGATATTTAAAAATGTCAAAATATGTTTACGTGATTTAAAAATGTTTGTGAAGACGACGAGATTGTGAAAATGCGATAAAATTCCTATGCGATTGAACAATACAGTGAGTTTTACTGTCAGGCCAAAGTGGTGGACCCAGACATATTGTGGTATAGTACTGTCAAGTGGGACATACTATACTTTGGTATTTTATGAGTAAGGGTATTTTCATAATTATGGTAAAATTTGGATAATAAGGGTATTTTTATAATTTTAGATCATGCTTAGAGTGTTGTGCAAATTTGGTTTATAATTGGTGATTGATTGATGAGGCGAATTACACCGTGTTTTGGTGTGATAAGCGTAGTGTGGTTCATTTATGAACTTGGAGGCATTAGTGTGCGGAGAATTCCACATGGGGACAGTGGGTTGCTCCTCTGGGCCGTGGTAACGGGCAACACACTAATGATCTTGACAAACACTATTCTTAGTCAGGATCTTGAGGAGACTATTACGTACTATGCCTGTAGTGCATGGTGTATTGACTGTGTACTACTACACGATGTTTGGACTGTGGACTATAGACACGATGTTTGACAGTGCAATAGTTTGGTTGGGCAGTGATGCATTCGAATGTAGTGATTAAAATTTAGATAAAAATCAGTTGTCAGGCCCACCAGAAAATAAAAACCTTACAACTAGTTGTAGTTAGTAAGGGTCGATCCATAGAGAACCAATTCAATTAACACTATTAAATAATTCCCAATGTAAACTCTAATTAATAATAAACAGTAAATAGGGGGTTTTGGAGTTTTAATGAACAATGAACAGCTTCAAAGACAATAACAATAAACAAACTGAAATCAACAATATAAGAAAATTGGTTAAGAGATTGAATCCACCACTAGATTTATATGATAATGTAAATTCACATATCATTTTATTCCAACATGCTCAATTATGTTTTTATGCAATTGTGAGAGTAAATCTCTGTTTTCCTTACGTGTTGGCCAATTTAGCAACCGCTCAAATCAACTCCTAATCACTGATTAGTCATAAAGCAACCGCTCTTACAACTATCCAACAATTGCATTAAGATTTAGAAAACCAATTACACTAAGATCTAATCACACAAGGGATTAAATTACTTAGAACATATATTTCTCTAGATCTACTACCACAACCGTGCATAATAAACCCAGATCTACCACTTTTATAACTGGCAAATAGTACAAAGATAATTATACCCACATGAACATCATACATCCCACTAGATCTACTACCACAACCGTGCATAATAAACCCAGATCTACCACTTTGAAAGTGAAAACAAGTATAAAAACCTTCATACCAACAATAGATTCAGAAATATATGAATAAAAACATAACTGTGTTGAAATAATCAAATATGCAAGGTTCACAACATTAATACTAGTGGTTTCATCACTCCCTTAACCAAGGGAGGTTTAGTTACACATAACTAGAAGGAAATCACAAGAAAAACTATGAAGAAACAAGAAGAAACTATGAGAGAAATGAAGGAGAGTCAAACTCCTTTCATGATAACCAATGGTGCCTTTTATAGAAGTCTAGGGTAACAAAATGACAAAGGGGAGTGGATAGATGAGTGGGTTGGTTGAGCGGGTGAGTGGAGTGGAGTGGTTGAGTGGATTGATTGAGTGGGTTAGTGGAGTGGAGTGGTTGAGTGGTTGAGTGGATGAGTGGAGTGGAGTGGTTGAGTAGTTGAGTGGATGAGTGGAGTGGAGTGGTTGAGTGCGAAAATTCCTTGGTCTGACTTGAAAGCTAAAAACGACCAATTATACTTCAGATTCATGAAAAGTACTCTTCATTAAAGTTGTATATCTTTGTCTTGGCTATAACATGCATATCTGGATCATCCAATTTGGCTTCCTACAGCCCAAGATATGACCCAAATACCACAGGTTGCTCAAACCCAACTTCAGCACCTCTGTTCCGACTTGCAAGCCCAAACTGACCCATTAGACTTCATTCTTTCAAAAGGTGTTCTTCATGAAAGTTGTTTATTTGGGTCTTGACTATCAACTATCCAAATTTCAGCCCATCTCCATTATTACAGCTTGAGATATGATTTTATGAGTGCACATCATTCGGATTCTAGTGACAGAACCCGTATTCTAACTTCCATGTAAACTTAGGTCCCTTAGACATCTGTTTAGGACTTCGAGCTCTTCATCAAAGTTGTAGATCTTCCTCTTAGATTTCCTACAAGATAAAATTCATGATTGTCAGATATCAGGAACTCAAGTTATGGCCAAAATACAGAAACAGTGTAAAATCTCAATAATGCTGAAAATATTCAATTAGGACCAATTTGAGCTCAAACTCACAAAATCATACCAAACTTAATCAATTAAGAATATGGAGAGTGTAAATGACTAAACATAAGGGTTTCTTAATAAATAAAATATGTGATTATCAGGCAGCCATAAAGTATTCTTAGTTTCTATCTGGATCATTCTCTCAGATGTCCGTGTTTAGCTCCATGGAGTAGGAACGAGTCGGTGTGTGTTCATGCATTATCTGCATTTTACTGCTTACCATAATCTGTAATAAAATGTATGATTTATTGCTTTTCAATATTGCATATGATATAATGATATGTATTATTTTATTATAATTATACATAATATATTGGTATGTACTGTTGTGATAATTATTTTGTATTGTCGTTTTCTTTATTGCCATGCGGGTAGTGATGTAGATTGTCTCACCTCTCTATATGTTTTCTCGATATTATTATATTATTTTCGTAAAGAGTTTGAGGAAGAAGAGAATCAGCCTCTTGAGATATAGTATCCGGACGAGCGACAGCCGGGCGAGCTATACGAGGAAGAGGAGCCGGTAGATCACACTGATCATCAAGACTGATCTTGAGATCATGGCGTTGCCAGGATTCTTCGGGTTTGTGAGACTTGAGTTTCACGGAGGTTCTGAGGCCTGGCGTATGTGAGTAGATAGAGGAACAGTTGCTTATGTGGGACGTTTGACTGTGTCCTTATGTAGAGAGTATGATGGAGAGGTCATATTCACTACTATGTTATATTTACATCTAGAGTTGCCGCTGACTCTTAGGCGTTACTGGCAGGGAATATTCCATGCACCTAGTGAGCTCAGTAGCGAGTCAACAGCTCGAACTCGTGTCCGTAGTGCTGTGAGATCTCCAAGATGTGAACTTTTCGATGATCTTTCTGGAAGATGATCCATCGGAGGGTTAGATATCTATCGAGATGCACTTGGGCAATACTATGTCTTAGTTTTATGTTATCTTTTATTGCTTTGTTAAATACTTGTAGTTGTAAATTACGTGTGTACTAAAGAAAAACTCATATGTATATTACAGTGTGGTTATGTTTGTTATATTTCGTGTTTCATGTTATTTTATTTAATGCCATAATTATAAAAAGAAAAAAAATTTACCACAAATATTATTTAAGTATCAAATGTTTTACAACTTGGGTAAGAGTTTTATTTTATTTTATTTTATTGCATTCATAAATGTGACATCCCCACAAGGGTATTACAGGTACTATCGCTGTCTCCTCAACAGCTGATTCTGATGTCACCAAGTTATGGCATTTGCAAATAGGGCATGTCAGTGAGAGAGGTCTAGCAGAGTTGAGCAAGCAAGGATTACTCTGTGGTCAACAAGTTGGGAAGTTAGATTTCTGTGAACACTGTGTATTCAGAAAACAGTGTCGGATAAAATTCAACACTGCAGTTCATCGAACAAAAGGCATGTTGGATTATATACATTCTGACTTGTGGGGTCCTTCTCAAGTACCTTCTCACGGTGGTGGCAGATATATGTTAACCTTCATTGATGATTATTCAAGGAAGGTTTGGATCTTCATTTTGAAACATAAAAATGAAGTATTGATCAAGTTCAAGAAGAAGAAGAACAAACCCCACTTGAGGATTCAAACACACAACAATTGCAGCACTATCAGTTAGCTAGAGACAGGCAAAGAAGAGAGATAAAACCTCCTTCGAGGTATGGCTATGCTGACTTGGTAGCATATGCTCTAAATGTTGCTGATAATATTAACAATTGTGAGCCTCAGTCATACCAAGAAGCTATCAGCAGCAAAGAAGCTTCTCAGTGGAATGTTGCAATGACAGAAGAAATTGAATCTCTTCATTAGAATCATACTTGGGTTCTTGTTGAAAGGCCGAAGACTCAAAAGATTGTTGGATGCAAATGGGTCTTCAAGAAGAAGGAAGGAATCCTTGGAATTGAAGATGCAAGATTCAAAGCGCGATTAGTGGCTAAAGGTTTTACACAAAGAGAAGGTATTGATTTCAATGAAGTCTTCTCTCCCGTGGTAAAACATAGCTCTATTCACATCCTACTTGCCATCGTAGCTCAATTTGATCTAGAACTTGAGCAGTTAGATGTCAAGACAGCATTCTTGCATGGCAAGCTAAAGGAACAAATCTATATGAAGCAGCCTGAGGGATTTGAAGTCCAAGAGAAGGAAGACCATGTTTGCTTATTGAAGAAATCTTTATATGGCCTAAAACAGTCTCCCAAACAGTGGTACAAGCGGTTTGACACCTTCATGCTTGGAAATGACTACTACAGAAGTGAGCATGATAGTTGTGTTTACTACAAGAAGCTTGCAGATAAGTCATTTATCTATTTGCTCCTGTACGTTGATGATATGTTGATCGCCTGTAAGAACATGTCTGAAATAAAGAACTTGAAAGCTCAATTGAGCTCAGAGTTTGAAATGAAGGATTTAGGAGCTGCAAAGAAAATTCTGGGAATGGAGATTCACAGGGATAGAAAAGCAGGGATGCTCTTTCTATCACAAAAGAAGTATATTGAGAAAGTGCTAGAACGTTTTGACATACAAAATGCTAAACCTGTCACTACTCCATTGGCGGCCCATTTCAAACTTTCAGCAGCCTTTTCACGACAAATTGAGGGTGAAAAGAATGAGATGTCAGATGTACCTTATGCTAGTGCAGTTGGCAGTCTCATGTATGCCATGGTATGCACTAGACCAGATATTGCATAGGCAGTAAGCGTGGTAAGCAGGTATATGGCAAGTCCTGGTAAAGTTCATTGGAAAGCTGTAAAGTGGATTTTGCGCTACCTGAAAGGTACCACGGATATAGGCCTAGTGTATAAAAAAATCAAAGATGTCGGGAGCAAGATCACTGGATACGTTGACTCAGACTATGCCGGAGATCTAGATAAGCGAAGATCACTCACTGGGTATGTCTTTACACTGTGCGGTTGTACTATTAGTTGGAAAGCAACACTACAATCAATTGTTGCTTTGTCTACAACTGAAGCAGAGTACATTGCAACAATAGAAGCTGTAAAGGAATCTATTTGGGTGAGAGGATTGATTGAAGAGTTGGGTATACAACTGGAAGAAACAACCATCTACTGCGATAGTTAAAGTGCTATACATCTGACAAAGAATCCTATGTATCACGAAAAAACTAAGCATATCGACGTCAGAATGCACTTTATCAGAGATATCGTGGAAAGAGGAATTGTTAGAGTTGAGAAGATACCCACGACAGGTAACCCGGCAAACATGATGACGAAGTCAGTTCCGACAACCAAGTTCAGACATTGTCTGGACTTAATTAGAGTTCAGAAACTCTAAGGGATATGAAGGGGAGCAGTTCAGAAGAAAAACATTATGCTTAATTTCAGCCAAGGTGGAGATTTGAAATGTGTGGTCATAATTTGAGAAAATTGTGTGGCTCAAATTTAGCCACACTTATGGCTAAAAATTATGCCACTTGGCATCTCCAAAGACCACATGTTTGGTCCTCCTTCTCCTATAAATACCCTTCCCTTCTCATTTGCAAGACACACCTAAAATTCTCTACTTCTCTAGTCTTTATTTCCATTGTATCATAATAAGGAAAGTTCTTATAAAATAAAGAGGCTCTAAGAGAGAGTTTAGAGAGTGAATCTGGGTGTATTTGGGTTCTGGTTTATGAGTGATACTCTGAGTGGCTCTTGTAAATTCTTTAATCACATAGTGGAAATTTTCTCACTGCTCTCTGGCCGTGGATGTAGGCAAATTGCTAAACCACGTTAAATCTTGGTGTCATTTTCTCTATTATTTTTCTCTAAATGGGCCTTTTGCTGCAACAACAACAATTTTGTGCCACGATCCCATGCATCCTACTCCAAGGTTCTGGTGCTTTTCTCCCTCTTCATCTAGCTGCCATTAACAAATTATTTCTTTTTGGTTGCTTGTGAATTTTCATCCTCCTTCAAAACAATCTCTATTGGCGCTTGGTCCCCACTCTCCTTGGGTACCTCTTTGTTTCTCAAAGCTTCAAAGTGCGTGTGGCCCACATTCCCCTTCTCTTGATTACCTACTACAGGATCGTTGGTGGGAGCTACTTTTGGGGTATGTTTTGTACGGGTTGATCTTTTAACCATCATCCAAGGGCCATAACGAGGATCAGCTTCCACAGTGGTCCTTTTGGATGTTTCTACTACGCCACCTTCCTATGCGTCTGTAATGCCATGAGCCGCAAGATTTTCTTCCTCTTGAACATGGTCGTGGTTTTCATTTGCATTTTTTACCTGAGGACAATTCTTCATCCCATGGCCATATTTCCCATAAGAAAAGCAGATAAGAATGCCCTCATACTCAATATAATGAGTGAATCCATTGATTCTATACTGAGAGATGAGGGGATCATCAAGATCAACTTCCACGCACATTCTTGTGAACTTACCTTTGCTCTGCACCGCCATGTTCATATCCACCTTAAGCATCTTCCCCATGAGGTTCCCCACTGTTTTCAGAAAAGACTTGCCATAATATTCCATTGCTAGCCCTGGTGGTAGACGAACCTAGGCAGCAATCTTATGAATCCTCTCCTTATGAGGATTAAAATCAGGTTCCCAATCTCTTACAGATAAGTAATGGTCAAACAATAACCAAGGGTCTCCTGTGATAGCAAACCCATAATCCTCCACAGAGAAGAATTTAACCAGGAAAAAGTCATTATTAATATCTATCACCTGTATCGAAGCTTTGTTGGCCCACAGGTCCTCCAACCTTCTCTTCAACACGTTATAGTTGATACACCTGCCTAAGAGCTTGATAATGGGGGACTCCTTCCAAGGACAAGATAATCTACATTTTTACGCCTCGTTGAGGGTGATGTTATAGCAACCATCATCCTGCACCTCCACTTGACAAAAAGGGAACTTACTTTGCTCCATGTGTTTTCTTCTTCTAGCTTTTGATCTGTCTTCCTCATCACTAGTATCCTCGACTTTAGAGAAACTATCATCCATGAGGGGGTTATTCTCAGAGCTGACTACTTATCCCATGACCCTTTTACAAAATCCACGTATGACTTCATAGGTTTCCTTTGTCCACCAATGCTCTGTGACTTAAGAGACGCTAATGGGTCTCATCAACCATCCAGTCTTCCTCCCTCACTACCAAGGTAGATGTGCCAGTGAAGGCAGTATCTTCTTTCTGTATTTTTTGTTTGCTTCTTTGTATTAAATCATTTTCCTCCATGGAAGGTGGTGGAGGACCATCATCATGCATAAGTAGTGCACCTCTAGAGACACTCATGGGAGAGGAGAGAGAACAGAGCATTTGTGCCTATTGGATTTCTGCCTCGGGAAAAGGAAGGATTGGATTTGGCTTTTGCTACCTTCTTACTTTATAAATTAAGTTTTGAAATGATTTTTCCACTGAAGCAGTTGGGGGTATTATGATGACAATTTTGAATGAAGTTAATGAGAATTCTTAGAATTATCACCCATGTTTTATTGTATTTCCATAATATTTCCAGGAATGGAGTACGCTGCAAGTGGAAAAAGAGACTAGAACTATGAAGAAATAGTTTAGTTTTTGAATTTTTGGTTAAAATTTGTATATTATTTGTATAAAATTATGCCTTAAAGGTTTATCTTGTGTTTGATGTAATATGAATTATATTCTTGTATGAACTTTCTTTGATAGTAATATGTGTAATAATTTACCCATGACAGATTCATATTTTCGTATATGTTATAAAAGTTTTTACAAAATTTGTTATTAATATAGAAGTGACATACCTAATCCTAGTTACTAATTCATAATTCCGGATATGTCATTAGTACTAGTATTAGGATGTTACACCTACCATAATAGTGTTGCACAATTAACATCAAAACACCACACACAATTATCTTTACCAGCTGATTAGAAAAAAAAAACTTATAAATTAGCAATACAAAATATTCTTGCACAAAGATTATTTGGATTGTGTCAGCCACTGAATGCAAGGTTGCATGACTCACATAAGAATTCAAAAACTACAAATCTTTACCTCCCAATGTAGTAGGCATATCAGTGGTCCTACTTGCCATCCTTGCAACTAAGGGGCAACTTGGTTTGGTGTGACCAGATTGGCCATAACAAGAACATTTATAAGTCCTTGGTTTTCGGGTACGCCTACTTGGACTAGATCCTTTGGTTCTAATTCAAGTTGGGTTTAACACTGGCTCATTCCCCCTGGAAGTGCCACTACGCCCTGCCTTGCTATACACAGCTCTTTAAACTAACAAGTCATCTTCATAATGTCCTCTCTGGCTTTTTGAAAGATACCCCCGGATTGGACTACAAAATGGATCATTCAATTACAAAGCTATGATAGAATGGATCCCCTTATCATTGCAATGCTTGTGCCAGTGGCTTCACTCGATATATGAAAGTTAGGATATGGATTACTATTGGTTTCTTTGGTTCACCAAACATTAATGCAAGATGACGGAATTCTTCTCATGTTTAGGTGCCTTTTCACACCTAGCATGTACGCGCATGGAAGTCCAAAGCTCTCAAACTATTTGCACGAGCACTGTACCACCTCTGAGTTTGGCTAAAGCCTTACCTCCCACCTTTTTTTATGGAATGGATACTAGGATAAATGGAAAATATATTCATCATTTTTGTTTTATGTAGAAACAAAGTTCAACGAGGCCACCGTCTCAAGCTGCTCCTTGAATATCTGGAACATGGACTCTTTGTACAACTCTCTCCCATGTCTCTCCATGTCAACTAACATTGAACTCAGCATTTGGAAAGTGTACTTGCTTCGATAGTCCTACTCTGCCTCTCTATTCCTAATGTGCCTTAATGCACGATCAAAATGAGGAAAATATTTAACCAAGTTATGCTTGCTTTGCAAGAAACCCCTTAAAAAGGAATTTATGGCCTCACATCTAGAGGTAGTTCGAACACTTGCAAAGAACTTACCCCTAAGGTAGGCCACACTCCATAATTTGTACTTCTTACCCAATTCCTCAATTCATTGATTGCCATTTGATTTCTATTGACCAATCAGTTATCTCATGTTTCTTCAAACTTGTCCTTATCAACAACATTAAGCATTGGGTGAGTAAAGGCCTTGGTGAACTCTGATTGACCAAACTTGGCTTGCATATTACATTGCAAGTGCCAGTAGCACAATCGATGGTTCGCATTAGGGTACACCTACTTTATAGCTCTCCTCATAGACTTGTCACCATATGTGACCACCAACATAGGCATCTTGTTCATTATCGCAACCAGGAATTACCTTAGCAGCCATCTATAGGTCCCTACGCTTTCTTCCACTAATAAGGCACATCCAAATATCACCATCTCATAGTGGTGGTTTACACTATCCAAAATCACCAACAGTTTGTTGTATGCCTTAGTTTGTAGGTTAAGTCAAAGACTAACACATCCCTAATGCATTGATAATTCATTCTTGAACAACCATCTATCCAAAACAAGTTTTCCAATTGACTTATGTCATCCTTATTGAATGACACAAACAACATCAGGTTAGAACACTTCTTGGCGTCCAAGTATGCTAGTGCTACCTCTGCATCACCTGTATTCTTCTTCTCCAACCTCTCTCTCCCAAGATGGTTGTACAAGTCAACCTTGCTAAACCCTACACCTTCAAATCCACCATTCTGCTCCACTATAAAATTCATCATATGGTTCGTCCTCATCCCTGCATCTCGCATCACCTTCAATTGGGCCTTGTCAGTTTCAGGCAACTTCCTGAAGGTTAGAATAAAATGCATACACTTTAGAAGGACAAGTTAGTGATTGTGCCTTAACTCAACACCTGACACAAATTTCTTCTCTTCACCCTTTCCAACATGATCTGTGAGAAAAGCAGGACATTTTTTATGGCAATCACATTTAGGTTCCCTTTGCCTCCTCTCAAAGTTGCCATATTTGGATGCTTGAACACCACCACATCGATACACCCATTTTTGATAAGTTATAACATCATTCTTTGTATGACCAACATGGCCCTTCCTGATACTAAACCCCATGGCTCTACCATATTGCAAATACCACTACTCAGCCTCCTCAAAATTGTCAGACTTTAGCCTCACTAGATTTCCTTCATTAAGAGATCTGTACGATTTCTTAAAAGTATTCTTAACATCTGCCTTCTCTTCCTCCCTTTCAAGACTTTGTTTTGCTTCATAATCATTAATTATTTTCCTCTCCATCTTCTTCGTCATTCCATCCTTATCACCATTATCATCAACTCCAAATTCATACTCAGAATCACATCCTACCATCGACAACTCATCAAAATCATATTCTTGTGTACACTTTAAGTCAATACTTCCTTGCTCATCAAATAATTCATACTCCCCTGTATCAAAATCATATTCTTCCAATTAGTTTAAGTCAATGTTTTTCCTTTTGTTGTCATCATATGTTATCTCAGCACACCTGCAATGTAGTAGACTACAAACATTAAAAATAGTGCTTGAATTTATAAACATTCGTTCCCAAAATTTTAATCACTTGGATTCCACTACTACTACGGGTAACTTCAATTATACAAGTTAATATATTACGAAAATCATGCAAGCATTACTCAATCAACTAATACACAACATGCTCTTGTAATAGACTACGTTTTGTTTTTGTCCAATTCATCATTAACCATGCACATGTAGTCTACTACGCCTTATTTCGGTCCACTTACTCTTTCTTCCATCGCTTGAGAACCTTTAACCCATGCCCCATCAACATTTATTAAACTAAGGTATTACTTAAAAATGTCCCAAGCACTCAAGCAGGATGGCCCCCACCTTCCTCTGTTGCACCCCCAGCTCCAAGGCAGTCCCAGTCCTTCTTTATGCTGAATGAAACCTTAAACACATGTACCAAAGTAGTATCACTCCTTTTTTTTTGGATAGTCTCACTCACGAAATTTTTCATGCAGACAATATCAAAGTGTTCCCATGGATATGAAAATCAGTATCACGAAATTCTAAATTCTCTAGTCACTTTCATTTCTTTCCTTTTAGTTTCAACAAACTTAAAAATTTTCGAACTAGGTAGTTCTATTGACACTCTTAATTGCTTATTATTACTTTTTATTAACTACTTATAATTTATTTTTTACATAATTATAATTATTTAGTGAGAAGTGTCAATAAGCAATAGGGATTGCAAATAACATCATGGGGCTTTTTTTTACCACTTTCTTTCTTGCTCAAATCAATTTTCTCTCTCCAATTTACTAGCTATTCCCTCTTATTATAAGCTTGCCATGTTGCTAGTTACAACACAAGTCCAAAATGTGTGGCTCATGTTGTCTACAAAAACGGTTGTAACTTAGTCCCTTCAAAAAAGGGAGTACTAAAGTCAAGGCCCAAATTTATTTGTTTTTCAGATAATAAGGTACACTTCTTTTAATTGTTGATCAAAGGTTAATGGTGTAACATCCTTTCTAACCTAATAATTTTAATAATTGATATAGAAGCTCATTAATATTTGTGCTAATTATTTGTTAAGTTTTGGTAATTTTTTGAGCTAGTTTAGGTATGATGTTGCAATCTAGAATATGGAAAATAGCTCATATTAGCTCAGAATTTAGTACAAATTGCCTAAATGATGGAAATAAATAAATAAAATTTATTTTTAGGTCACAAATAGTTAGAATGGATTATGGTGAATTTTGAGGAACTAACTGAGTTAATTTGGTATTTTTAATAATACAGAATGAGTGTTTAAATACCAAATTAAATAGGAAGGTAGCTTAGAAAATTATGAGATTTTGTAAAAATGTCAATTAAAGGATGAAGGTTATTTTGAAAATGGTTACAAGTTAAGGCAAATACATATAAGCTTATTAATTTATCTCCTTAGGTTTACTTTAACCTAAGGAAGAGCAACAGAGCATAGTGAATATAAAGATAGTTATTAAATGATGTGTATAGGGACTAAACAAAGTTCTATAATTTCCTAAGACAATCATGGAAATTAGGAAACTCATCAAGAAAAGAATAGAGTATCCCTAAGAGATAAAACTATTACACTCAATAGTGACCACATCCCTTGGTTTCATCCTTATTCTTATCATTTTCTTACTTCTTTTGGTCAAAAGTGACAGAGGATAAGAAAGAAAGAAAGAAAAGGATAAGAGAGAAAGAAAGAAAAATATAAAAGATAAGAAAGAAAAAAAAAGACAAAAAGAGGGAGAGATTAGCAAAAACGTAAAACAGAGAGAAAGAAGAAAGGAAGAAGAAGAAGAATAAGAAGAAAAGAAGGAAGAAGAAGAGGAACAAGGGAAGGACCAAGAATAGGAAAGAATAGCTTCACAAAAGGAATTGAGGTAGGGGTGTAGTGTTTCTTTGTTTCACTATTTCCTTTTCTTTTCACTAAGAATTGTATGTTGAAGGATTTTGTTTAGAAATGGTGAATGGTATGTTGAATACAAAACATGTGTATGTTTATGAGTTTTGAGCTTGGAATTGGCTTTGGAACTTAATGAATTTAGGATTGATAAATTGGGTTTTGTGAGTTGTTTATTGATGACAAACCCTCTGTAATATTAGTTTGAGAATATACTTGTGATAAGTGTTGTTTTCTCGGTTGATATTGAATGGTTTTGGGATTGACAAGCCAAAAACCTCTGCTTTCTGATGAATAACAGGTGGTAATCAATTACCATGAGTGGGTAATCGATTACCATGCTGCGTGAACATTGCTGGAAGCCTTGTAAAGGATTACCATGAGTGGGTAATCGATTATCAAGCTTCTGTAAGACAGTAATTGCACACGGTAATTGATTATCACATGTGGTAATCGATTACCATTCACCATGAATGGTAATCGATTACCAACCCTCTGTGTTGAGAAAACAGAGTTCTTACTCCTTGGGGACCAAATGTAAACTTGAATTATGATCCAAAACCACAATGCATAGTTTCTTGTGATATAATTGTGCATCCAATAAACTTTATAAATGATATTAAGATGCATTTGGAATGAATGAAAATGAATGATATAATGCATTTGGTTATTTGTGGAATGACCATTATATGTACATGGTATATGATGATATTGTACACTTACTATGACTACAGGTGTACTAGAATTTGTATTGCTCCTTTGAAATATCAAGTTGAGCTAAATTTGAAAAATGAATTGAGAATTGCTCCCTTAAACCATAAGGTTGAGCTAATATTTGAATTTGAATAATAAGTGCTCACATAATAAAAGATATTGGACATTTATCCTTGAATGGGGAAGGAAAATGGTCCTGCATTGTTATTCCCACCCACATAAGTACCATTTTGAATTGAAATATCAATTCACCTAACATTAATGAATTTTGGAGATGACCTTGTTTGGGGGAAGGGTGTAACACTCCGATTTTTTATTTTTCTTGAAATAAATGAGTTTTATAATATTTATGAGTTTTTGTGAATTTTTAAGAATTTTTAATTATTTTGAATATTTTAATATTATTTTGATTATTTTAATATTATTTTTGAAATATATGTCTGAGCTCCATTTTTTCTGAAAATATATGAGTTTTATAATTTTTATAATTTTTGAGAATTTTTATAGATTTTTCTGAGTTTGTGATTATTTCAATATTATATTGAGTTGTATATGTGATTGAGGCGAGCCCGAAAAAACAAAATTTTTTTCTGAACCAGAAAGTTTCAGACTGTTAAGGCAAGATCGGGAGATCTTACTAAACCCCAAACTAGGAACAGTTGACAGAATTTTTTTGTATCTGAGTTTTCTATTACCCATTGTATAATAATTGCAGTAGCTATTATCCATTGGGTAATATCAGTTAGAAAAATATCTTGATGACTCAGCTGGTGACTCTGCACTACGACTCACCATGCTGACTCAGCTGTTCTAGAAGATTCTATGATGACTCACCTAGTAAATATCTAAGGATAAATATCTAGAAATAAATATCTACCGAAAAAATATCTTAATAAAATATCTCAAGTATAATTATGAAAGCTGAAAATATCTAAGTTAAATATCTTAAGGATAATTATGAGCCATCATTATATAGCTTTATGACTAACCAATAAGAACTGGTCAAACTTAGTGGCTGGACTTTATTATGAACCGTTGGATGAAAAACTTGATGAAAAAGTCTTAAATCATCACTATTGATCTAATCAATGGTGTGAGAGTAATTTTAATAAAGAAGCTTATGATATCCGCCTTAAATTTAATCAATGGCTAGGAGATGGAGTTAATTTTTCATGGTTAGATTTGTTAGTTGAGAAACTAGATAATCTAACTTAGTTATTCTAATAGTCTAAGTAGTAACTAAATGAAACTAACTAAGTTAGCAAATACTTAGAATCTATAGTTACAAGAAAATATCTAAAGTTTCTAGAATCATTACCTATACATGACAAGAGCATGATTTAATCATGTAACTAGATAGTTATAATGTAACTAAATGATTTAACTAAGTTATCTTAATAGCTTAATTAGTAACTAAACGAACTAACTTAATTACTAAATAATTAGAAGCTAGTTACTATATAAATATCTAGAACCATCTAGAAACATGACTTAAGCATGACATATTCAATGACTTAAGCAAGTAACTAACTAGTTAGAATGTAACTAAAAATCCTAACTAATTAGTTTAAGAGTAACTAGAAAATTAGAATGAAAACCAAATTGGTTTTGTCTTCCTAGAGCCACACGGCCAACTTGGCCATTCTAGCATAATCTTGAATGTTCTTAATGACCAAAGGATGACTAGCTTATGACTTAAGCCATGTGAAGCCATGTGCTACTCAAGCTTGGAAGTTAAGTCTTTGACTTCTCTTTGTGAAGCACCACACGGCCATGCACTTAGATATTAGGCAATTTCATTTCATTTCCATCATCTTTTCTATCTTAGCATCCTTTTCATAAAAGCTAACAACCAATTCTCTCATTTTTCCTCCAAAGAACCCCACGGCCATACATAGCAAAATAGCCTATTCTACTTCATTCTCCCACTTCAAGAACAACCAAGAACACCATTCTCTCTTTCTCTTGGAGTTTCGGCCACCACATCAAAACCCAACCTCCAATCTTCAATAACTTTATCCAATCCTACTTTCTTAACCTTGATGCAATTCTAAACACTTTTCCTTTAGTGAGTTTTGTCTAAATCTCTCTCTAAGTGCTTCAAAATCAAGCTTTGGTTCCTTACTTCTAAGGTAATTTCTTGAATTTTTTATCCTAAATTGGATTTCTAATTTTCTATACCATGATTGATCCGTGGTTTGTTGTTTTCAAGCCTTGTTGATGACTTTTAAAATTGTTTAGGATTTTTCTTGGTGCCACACGAATTCAAGAGGAAGGAGAGGCTTGAAGTTTGTTGTCTTCCTTAAGGTAAGAGGGAGATTAACCTCATCGGCCATATGTGGCAGTGAAGGAATGGAATTGTTTGTGTTTGTGAGTGAAAAATCCATGTGAGGATTTATTCACTCGATTGTGTAATCATTGGTTTGTGCTTGTTGGATTATATTGTGTGATTATTTTATTGCTTTGATAAGTATGCATGATTTATATATGTAGTTGGTATACTTATAGCTTTGATAATATGCTTACATGTGTGATTTGGAAAGCATGATAACTTCTGTGTAACTTAAGATGTGATTCACATGATGAGAAAATTTGTATGAATACTCCAAAGAGCCTAGAGGCACACGACCTCATCACTACAAAGTGGACTACGGATTCTAAATTATTTTCCAAATTGAGGATTAAATGATTTTATGACAAGAAATTTAATTAAGTAATTTTATAAGGATTTAAAGTGTTAGGAAATGATTTATATATGAATTTTGAAGCAATATGTGAATTTGGCTAATATGCCATTTTTGATGTTCAAGATCCAAAATTATTTTACTAAGTGTAGACTTAAGTGTTTTAATAGTAAGAACTCAATTTGGTAAGTTTTTTAATTTAAAATAATATTTTAGAATTAAAGTTAGCTTAATTAAGCTATGTAGTAAAATAAAAGCCAATACTTAAAATTTACTGACGTATAGCTCACCCTCTGGGTTTTGAAGCGCGTTAGGAAATTTTGAACTGTAATATCCTAAGTAAAATTAAGAAATACAGTTTTCTGAGAAACAGTAGAAAATACTAATTTTAAGGGAACTATATTGCAAATATTTTTCAAAGAAGGATTATTTTGAAAATATTATTTAAAGAAGGACTATTTTGAAAATATTATCTAAAGAGGGATTATTATGTTAATATTATTTTTATAAAAGGACTATTATGCAAATAATGAAAATAAGGTCAATTTTTTATATTAAATTAAAAAATCTTATTTTGGACTTAAAATATGTTAGAAATATTTTACGCGATTTAAAAATAGTAATTTTTAGCTACGCAATTGAGAAAAATATTTTAAAATCTTTACGCGATTGAGAAAATGTTGAAAAATCATTACGCGATTTGAAAATGTAACAGAAGTGTTACGCGATTGTGAAAATGCGATAATATTGCTACGCGATTGAAAGGAATAGCGAGTTTTGCTGTAGAGCTAACATATTGAACTAAGTAATTTGTGAAACTGAAGTATTGGA
This sequence comes from Ormosia semicastrata, assembly GCA_029884595.1. NCBI lineage: Eukaryota > Viridiplantae > Streptophyta > Magnoliopsida > Fabales > Fabaceae > Ormosia > Ormosia semicastrata. Next base: position 22,098,305 of record JAQQTO010000060.1, read on the forward strand.
CTCGAGTGGATCTTTGGTATTATGTAGTTGTATGGACGGTTACATAATATCATTGATACTAATGGTATTAGACAATTGTATGGGCGGTTGCGTTAATATCATTGGAAACAGTACAACGATACTTTGTTTCGATTAAAGGTGCTTTGAGCATTCTACGGTGATACCGCCATGTGAGGGCATGTGAATAAGCTATACTGTGTGATCAATGACAGTATAGGTTTGAATCAGTTATCATGCATAGAAAAATGTATTTGCTTAATTTGTTGGGGCATTTTATGCCTAAAGAATGAACGGGAACTTACAGGATAGTGGATCGTGATGGATCTTGGGGGATGTCAAGGCGCGGTGATTCATATGGTGGAGTTGTTACTACCCGTGATTATTATATCACGTAATACCCCTGACCTGTGGACATTGATTGCAACGCACTGGCAGACCTGACAACACTATTGCTTTTCATGATCCAATATAGACTGTCTTTTTAGGGGGGATCGATCTTCTTGAACGTTCATCTTTAATCTTGAGTTAGCTCCATAGAGTAGGATTAGGTTGCATTGTGCGTAATGATGGTCATTGTACTCATTGAGTATGTGCATAGTTAGTGTACACATTGTTCATAAGCATACTCAACATTTACACTGTGGTGATATAGTATTATGGTAATATAATATTATGATGGTATAATATTATTGTGGAATTATTATTATGTCTGATATTGTGCTGCAAGTTTATTGGATTATTTATCTATTAAATGGTATGAATATATCTGTTAATTTTTATTATTCTATGGGCTGTGTGTATGGAACAACGTTGTTGTTCGTATCGTTTCTTTGCTGCCATATTGGTATACAATGTAGGGGATCTCACCTTTTTATTATATTTGTTCTGTCTGTTTCTGTTTTATGTCTATGTCTGTGAAGACTGTGATGGCGGCAAGGAAGGATCAATTAGGTTTCGTTAGACTACAGTTTCTTGAAGGCGCTACTGCTTGGAGTGTCCATTGGGACTCAAAGTATATAGAGCACTGTGATAACATTACTTTGTCTGTAAGTAGGACCCACCATGGGGTCATTACTTCTTCTTTTACAATTGTATATGTAGAGTTTATTTTACCTATTAGGGAGGATTCTGAGATATCTTTCACTCAGATTTCTATTCCGTCGAGACATTCCTGGCTAGGGAATTTGTCTCCTGACAAGGGCTCATGTATGAGGTATTATGTTTTTGGGTATGTAAAAATAATGAATGTATAGATGTAGTAAATCTTGTTTATATTTAAAGTATTTTATTCAGTTATTGAAACTTGTGTTTCTCTAATTTTGTAAAGTTTATATTATTCCACGAAAAAGAAATTTTGAAACCTGTATTTAAATGAAATTAAATATTTTATAACTTGGGAAATTAATTAACTATAAGGAGTTGGTTTGAAATGTGATACCCTTCGGAGGGGATGTTGAAAAGGGTATTCAAAATTCTATTTGAACTATGGAGATAAACCTCCATGAGGAAGGGGATCCTACGTTCTTATAAAAATTCTTCAATAGTTTCCTCATATGCTAAAGTTTCATTCATGTATATAACGGTTACCCATAATAGTTCTGTGTAACAAAAAGAGATATTATCATAAATAGATTGAAGTACACTAACTTGAAAGCAAACTATTACCCTTCATGGTGGTAGTGTGAGACCCTCATTCACTCCCTACCATTAGAATATAGAACCCGGGTTATATGAGATGACTCATACCTATTAAGGTACGTGAATATAGGCTCTGTGGGACTGAGCGTATAAAGATAATAATTAAATGAGCACTAATAAAAGAATTGTATAATAATGAATAACTCCATGTCAACATGGAAATATGTAATGTGACTTGAGGATTTTATAATGGATTGTATATGAATGAATTGTGAAGAGAAGCTATTGATATAGAACAGGGAGTTAAGTTGAGAATATGTGTTTACAAAGATGAAATTGAGTTATAATTCACAACTGGAATGTTTACTACAAATGTAAGTTATAATTTATTATTATTGAATGGTATGAATTATTTTAGTAAAGTTAATACTTGGATTTCTGCCTCGGGAAGAGAAAGGACTTGTTTTAGCTTTTACCACATTTCTATGTTATATGTTCTACTTCGAATATTGAAATAATTTTTTCTGCAGTTGAAATTATTATGACGTCACATATGATATTAGAACTATTGAGAATTTCTAAAATTTTCACCTCTTTATATTGTTTTCCATAATAATTGCAGGGAAAGAATCTTCTGTAGAATAAGATGAAAGATGTGGATGAAGAATACATAAGCTTATCATTTGAAGTATAGTTTTGGCTTCTATATTATACCAAGGATTATACATAATTTATAAGTATTTGTACCTTTAGAATATATTGTACGACAATGTATAAATTCGTGTAAACAAGTATTATCAGTTTTATATATATATGTGTGTGTGTGTGTGTGTGTGTGTGTGTGTGTGTGTATTATTCATCTCTCACAAGGCTCATATTTGTGTTATTTCAGTATTAAGGAATGTTAATAGTGGAATGCGACGTGCCTAATTTTATTTGCTATTGTATAAATCTGAATATACTAATAGTATTAGATTTAGGATGTTATAAAAGGTGTAATAGAGCAATTCAATAAGAAGGTTTTATAAAGTGAGAGAGTTGACCATGAAGGATGTGAGATAAGAGTTGATACAACTAGTTATGAAAAAGTAAAATGACATTCAAAACAAATATATTTGTCACGTGAAGGAAAAACATGATATCAATAAGAAATCCAATGCTAGATTGGTGATGAAGGATTTCTAATAGAAGTTGAATATATTATGATTTTAATTATTTTTTAAATAGATAGATCTAAAATCATTTAGATGGTGATCTTTAAGAAGATAATTATACAATTCAACTAGAGGGTTTTTCGATCCTCAATAAGAAAAATCTTGTTTGCGAACTCAATCAAAATTTGTATGGTTTAAAACAAGATCCAAAATAATGGTATAAGAAATATAGTTTTGTCATATGTAGCTCTTATTGTATAAAGAAAATATAGTGTAAATGTAGAAGTAAGAGGATTTTTTCAAACCAAGTATATTGGTTGTTAGCTCTTCTTAGGTGTTTCTTTTTTGGTACAACTCTTTTCAAGTGTTTGGTTTAAGTTTTGAAAAGATAATCTTACAAATACTATTCCTAAGAATGGTATTTACAAGAATGGTATTTACAAGAATGTTATTCCCAATAATGATTAATAACATGTTTGATTGACCAAAACATTCATAGGAATGATTGACTAATCCACTTCACTGGCCATTTATTTCAAATTGTGGCAGAGGGTGACCAGATCTAGCGACTGGCAATGGTAGACCTCGATAGTGATTTCGATTGTTGTTGCCTTGTCGGCCACCACCAATTACCAGCAATAGTGAATAATGGTTGAATTCTAATAAGTGACAATGGAAGATGGTGTGGCCAGTGGTGGTGGTTGTCGATCAGCATAAATGATGGTCATTGGTGATTTTGACCATCCTCTTCCACTATTAACACAGCAACAACAGAGGGGTAGCCAGTTCTAATGACAACCAGAGGGAGGCAGTGGCTAGTAATGGTTGGTGAGTGGCAATTATTGTCACCAATGATTATGGCATTGGATGGTGATGTGGGGCAATAAAAGCCTAGGCATTTTAGACATTTCACATAGAAAAATGTTTTCATGCCTTGAGAAGCAAACCTACCTCCCTTTATGGAAATAAAAGTGTAGGAATGTTGGATAAAAATCATTCCTAAAAAACATTTTTACGTGGAAATGTTTTTTGAAGTTTTGCACCATATATGAGAATACAACATTCTCATGTGAGGATTCCCAAAAATAACCAAAAAAATAAAATAAAATGCTAATCAACCTTTTCTTTTCTTATGCCCTTTTATTATTATTGATTTTACTATAGGAAAAAATGTTTTAGCCCTATCTAACAACATTTCTCTTTCTTTTTTTTTTAATGACTTTTTCCATCATTTTTAGGTGTAAAATTAATTTATGAGAGAATTTTCAAAATAATAGAAATTACAAGGTTAACATTCTGCATATCCACCGCTGAAACATTCACAAACCAATGCTTGAGCCTTGAGAATGAAGCAATCCCACCTCCCCTTATGGGAATAAAAGTGTGGGAATGTTGGATAAAAATCATTCCTAAAAAACATTTTTACATGGAATTTTTTTTTGAAGTTTTGCACCAAATACGAGAATACAACATTCTCATGCGAGGATTCCCAAAAATAACCAAAAAATAAAATAAAATTCTATCCAATCCTTTCTTTTCTTATATCATTTTATTATCATTGATTTTACTATAGGAAAAAATGTTTTGGTCCTATCTAACAAGATTTCTCTTTTTTTTTGTTAAATGGCTTTTTCCATCATCTTTTAGGTGTAAAATTAATTTGTGAGAGGATATTCCAAATAATAGAAATCACAAGGTTACATTCTGCATATCCACCACTCAAGCATTCACAAACCAGTGCTTGAGCGCTAGCTACATTTGGATGAATATTGCTTTTTTCCTTCTGAGCACCTAAGCACGTTTAAGCATCCACAACCCAAAAAACATTTGAAGGTTCTAGAACTTGAGCGCCTAGGCGCTCATTTTTCAATGCTTAAGTGCACAAGAAGAGAGCAAGGAACAATGCTCTTTGGACCATCAACACTCGTGCATTGAGAATTGAATGCTCAAGCATTAGCGTGTGCAACATAACCAAAATTAGTTCTAGTAGGTGCACACTCGAGCATTAGGAAAAGGATACTTGAGCATTCAGAGTATCAATCAAAATTTTATAAAATGGTGCATTTGTTTTGAACAAAATGAAAAGGCATAGAGGGCAGTTATGCACAGGGACGGATCCAAGGGGGGCAAGCATGGGCCTTGGCCCCCTTTTTCTCATTAATTTCTTTTAAGTATTAATAATTTAATTAAATTTATTAAAAAAGAAAAAGATAATTATATTGTTTTTTATAAAGTTAATACTTATTGTAGTGATACTCTTATTTAAAAATTATACACATATTCCTAATTTTATATATTGTTATTATACTCTAACATCCTTCTTTGTTTACAAAATTATATATACCTTCCATACTTTATGTACAAACATTACATAAAGTCTCATTGAAAATACAAAGTAAGAAAAGTATAAGTATTTTCTCAAACAAAAAAAGTATCAATATTATAAGTACTAACCTTAGAAGAGGTAAAATTATATCAAAGATAAAAATGATGAAGTTAAAAGAGCTTATACTTGATATGTATTTGATATGTGATTCATGATTATTTTATATACATTAATATTACAATTTCAACTCATCATTCTATTAATTTTTAATCCTTATATAATAAATCTACTAGCTACTCTCACTTTTAAATTCACTCTCTCCCTTTTTAAATATATATATATATATATATATATATATATATATATATATATATATATAAATTAATTTTGCTTATAAATCATGATGTAAAGGACAACCACTATTGTGATGCATTTAATATCTAATATAAATATTATTTTTTACTTTTTTTACTTTTTTCATAAATCTTCCTATATAATGAAAGAAAAATACTCTTCTAAAGTGAACAAATGAAAGTATATTTACCTTTAATTTAAAATAATATATTTTAATCTTAACCCACTAAATAATTTAAGAGTGAATACATATTTATTTACTAACTTTAAATTTTTTCTATATTTAATAATATGATTTATGATTTTTGGCTCATTCACTGAATATTTTTTGGATCCGTCCCTGATTATGCATGAAAGGTTGTAGCCCCTATGAAGAGGTCTCCCAGCATTTATATAAGGACATGATCCACTAACAAAATGATCACTTCCATCTCAGATTTTCTTCTAATGCGTATGAAGTTCATTTGAGAATTATCATCTTATAAAACATTATTGGTTCCATTGGCTTAATTGTGTTTGTGCAAAGCAAATCTGCTAACCTTCATTATATCCTAAAGGAAATTCAATATAATCCATTTGCATCTAGTAAAAGGACTAATTGTAGCGAATTAAACCTAAAGAAAAATGTTTAAACAAGTTTTGAAGATTTGCACATATTCTTCTTCAAAGGTGTTGCATAATTTTTTAGTTTTTACAAGTTAAAAAAAATTCTCCAACAAAATTTTTGCTTAACATATGAATGTTGTCCCTCCCCACAAGTTATTTTTCGCAAACTCAAACTCCTGATATTATAAAGGCTCCTTAACTAATAAACTCGAGTTTGTTATCACTTTAGCCATCCATTCTGAGTTGCCTTAACAACATTTCTATATTACACCTTATTTTAGTGCCTACACAATAGCTTTTAATATATTATTCCTTAATAATTTTACATTTATTTTATACCATAATATAGTAGTTTTTAATCATAAATTATAACAATTTATAATTTATTGTAGTTTTTTTCAGAATTGATAATCTTTTATATTTTAATGTGCATAATTAATGAAATTATATTTTATAAAATGATCATTCTTGAAAACCTTATTTTACTTTTTTTTTTGTAAGATAAGCCATTCAAAATTTCCATTTGAATTTAAACATGGTACGAAAGTGACAAATAGAGGGTAGATATTCGAGGTGGTGCATGGAGGATGATAGCCCCATGATTTAATTTAGAGTCGCAACTACTTGTTCATTGTTCGCACCTGAGTGCTTGCAGAATCCCTTGTAATAGGCTTAATAATTTTATTTTGACTCGTGGGTACCAACTCCACCTCTTCCCGCACAGGGCAGATTTAAAACTCGTCCGACAATAGAGCCAAATGAAGCCAAATTTAGGATCAATTCGTCCTATCTAGTATCGCATCTTAAATCTAAATAAATATTATAATTAATTTAGTTATTAATAATATTAATTATATTAATTATTTTTATTAATTTAATGTTTATCTTAAACATTTTTTAATTTATACAAATAAAAAATTAATTTTAAAATAATAATTAATTATTGTATAAATTTATTTTAAAATATTCATAAATATATGACAAATGCTTGTTTTGATATTTTTTTTTTGTAGAGTGGAGTGCGAATTTTAAGTTCAAAGGACACAGGAGAGGATTAAGTTGAGCAAAACACTCAGGTCTTATCAGGTATTTAGTCCTTTAACCTAATAGTATATTCAAATTAGGTCAAATATTTTTATCCTATTTTAACTTAATTACTTTATTCTCCTCCCATCCCCCTGATTAGACCTGATAGGAATTATTTTTCAAATTCATCCCCAACCTTTCATCTCTCTTCTAAACATTTCATCTCTCATTCAGAAACCATGGCCATCCCTCTCAACTCCCCTCACCCCTCTCTTATCTCCCTGCCACTGTAGCTCCTCCTTCACTCTTCAACAAGATAGATCAAATACAACCATCCTCCGCCGCGGCCACCACCACCGTCAGTCCTTCTTCCTTAAACCTCTACGACGCCGAAAAGCTATTCCCCTCCGTGTCCATGGCCAAGCTCCTTCGCTCCACTACCGTCGCCAACAGTGGTGGAAACAGATCTGTTTTTACGAAACAGAGATGGGGAAAGACTCTGTTTTTGCGATAGATCTGGACGACAAGCTCGCAACAGGGGTGCAGCGTAGTGGTGCACGGTGGCTAAGGATCGACACTAGTCGTCGTCGCTGGATGTAGAACGACACTGGTCATCGTCACTGGATAAAGAACGGCATTGGTAGCAGGTGAAAGGCCGTGTGGCTGCTGGCGCACATGTGACGACACCAGAGGGCAGAGCTGCAAAGGCCACCACGAGTTTTGGCCAAGAACCAGAGGCCAAAGCCCTCGTGATATTGGTTGTTGAAGATAATGGATGGTTGCAGCCAAAATCAGAGGCCAAAGCTTTGAATTTATTGTTCTATTGTTAAATACTACCATTTTTTATTTTGCTGAAAGGTTGAAGAGATAATGACTGTGTTTATTTTTGATATTTTTAATAATTTTAATTTTTTTTATTTTAATTTTGAGATTGAGGTATTTGTGATATGAAGTTGACTAGGATAACTAGAATGGAAGAAGTTGTGAGGAAGATAAATGGTAATATAGTTATATTAAATAGTTACATATATTATTAAGTTATTTATATTATTTGTATTAAATATTTAATAATATAAAAATTTATGAATTTATTTATATTATTAAATTTTACCATATTATCTTATACTATTTAATGCAGCAAATGAAACATCAATTACTAAGCCTTCTTCCTCGATTCACGCATCCCAGAAGGGCAACATCGTCCTTTCCTTCTACTACAGTTGCACTAGCATGTCATCTGTCACTTTCTCATGACGTCTCTACATGACGCAATCACGATGACCTCACCAGCTCCCTTACTCCATAACCCATAGCCTTTGTCCTTTGCCGTACACTTGGCATGACCTTAGCCGTCCGATTCTCACCCGGCCAATTTCTATTTGGCGTGTGGAATTTTCTTAGCAAGGTTCATTTGATCTTCGTACCATATGCATATACAAATTGCAAGTAGCTCATTCATTGCTTATTTATTTATTGTCTCAAAATAAACTTTGGCCAAGTGTGAGTGCTAAAATAAAGATGAGACCCGAGAAGGAGAGGAAAGGTGAGGTAGCTACTTTCTAGCCAGCTCCAACTCCAAAAGGCAAAAAAAAGGGACAGTGAAGTGAAACAACAATGGAGGATGCTGCTTCGGGTCGTAGAAAGGCAATCGAGGAGCTTGTGGGAGGGCGTGAGTTTGCCAACCAGCTTCGACAAGTCATCAATGGAGATGATGAGTCAGCAACCTCAACCCCATTTGCTCAACATCTTGTGAGGAATGTGCTCAAGTCCTTTTCCAACACTCTCTTCTTCTTGAACAAATATCCCACTTACGAATCCCATGAGGTTTCTCTGATGCAAGTCAGGGATTCTTGCTTGATTGGTCCGGCTAAATCTGAGGACTCTCAAGAAAGTTGCAAGAGTTCCACCATTAAGGACAGAAGAGACTGTTACAAGAGAAGGTAACTAATTTCTTAATTTCTACACTCTTTCTCTTTTGTATACATCTTATACTATTTTAGTTCTTGTATATATATAATGATATATGCTCAATTTTTGCGTAGGAGACTCGTTGTGTGTGAGTTCTCCGTAGCGATTAATCCCTGAATTCTTTCATTGTGCGACAATATTACCCTTTCATCATTTATATCTTTATTGTTCATATATATAATTTGACAGTCTTTTGGTTGTGTGACCATTCGTGATCAGAACTGAAACGATTTTTTAATTGATATTTTTTAAACATTGGATACTACACAGGGAGGAGGATCACGTGAAAAATAAAAATAAAAAAAATACATCTAATTAAGTTTAAAAGACTTGACTTATCAAGACTTAAAATTTACTCCACTTACTTCACCTATTTACTTGGAGTTTGAACATTTTAAGATCTCCAAGATAAAATACCATGTACTGGTCATAGTGTCGCTCTGATACCCAAATATGGTCGTTGTTATTATTAAAAACAATTTTAAGTAATATTTATCTATTCATTGCGTTTAATATGTGCAATGGACCCCATCAATTATTGTTCAGCATCCTCACCCCTGATGAACGATTATATCATGTAATTAGGCAGTGTCTCTTTTTTTCTTTCTTTCTTTCTTTCTTTACTTGGCTATGCGCTTGGTCAAAATCATAGTTTGGTTAAGTTTTTGGAATGGATTAGGATTAAGAGTTCATGTAAATTAATCTGCAATTTGCGTGCAGAAGAACTACAGAAACATGGGAGAAGGTGTGGGAAACTCCAACAGATGATGGCCATCAATGGAGAAAGTATGGCCAAAAAGCAATCCTCAATGCCAAATACTCAAGGTAGGTATATCAAATATTAATTCCTTCCTTCCTTTCCAATTAATTCCTCTGCAGTATTCTTTCTTCCTTTCTCTTCTGAGCCTAACTAGATATGTCCATATCTAATATACAGGAACTACTACAGGTGCACTCACAAGTTTGATCAAGGTTGCCAAGCAGCCAAACAGGTGCAAAGAGTTCAAGAAGAGCCTCCCTTGTATAAGACCACCTATTATGGCCACCACAGTTGCAGAAAGTTGCTAAACCCTGAGATCATCCTTGATTCCACTTCTTCTGACTCCTCCATATTGCTTAGCTTTAACAACACCTTCCCAACTCCAACCAAACAAGACTGCCCCTTTTTATCATCTTCTTTTCCCTCACCGTCAGTGAAAAAGGAGTGCAATAAGGAGGAGGTTCCTTCATCTTCCTCAGATGTTTACTTACTCTCGCCCGAGCTCGCTTTAGATAATTCTTCAAGGCATGTCACTCTATCACCAACCCTAGAATCTGATCACAAGGATGTGATGTCTGGTATCTTGTATAGTTCTGTTGAGGTTGATCTTGATGATGTCTTTCAGCCCTTTGTTGGATTTTGATGACTGGGTGATGTTTTGGTCTATAAATTTCTTTCTCTTTTACTTTAGTGAAAGGAGTGATATATAGAATGAAAAATTAGATAAATGTACGTGAACACTTAATTTTGTCTAGACTCTCAAAAATTAAAAATTAAAATAAATAAATAAATAAATAATTGTCCACTTTTTCTAATTATGTTTTAGCTCATTTATTTTTTTACTTTATCTATTTTATTTAAATAAAAAAATAAGAATTAATTTCATTTAAAAAAAAAAATGAACAACAACATAAAAAGATTCTTGCTCGTATATGCTTTGGCAACCCTATAATTCTCTTCTTCACGTGACTACCTATAGCACAATCAAGGTTGGTTTGACTACCAAGCTGCTCCACACACAGGGCTCAATGCCTTCTTTCAGCACCTTGGATGAGCCAAAAGAAGAAAGAGGAAAATAACAGGAAATGGGAAGAAAAGGAGGCATGAGGCAGAGAAATGGAGCACAAGAAAGGAAACAAAAAGAGACTCAGCATAAATCAACTCCTGTAACATGGAGGAAGCTCTTCTCTATAAACACAGAGGCTGAAGCACAAAAAAGGGGGGATTGGAGAAGGAAAACAGAAGGGAGGTGAACAAAAGAGAAGGGGTTTTTCAAGTTTGAAAAAAGAGAGAAATCTGAGGGGGATTGGAGGAGAAAATCAGAGAGCTTTTCAGGTCTAAGAAAAAAAGGAGAAATTTGAGAGGCGGGGAGTTTCCTCAGCTTGCTAAGATGTAGCTCTTCATCCTTCATTACCACCTCAGCTCACCTTTATCATCAACCTGGAACCATCATTCATAGAGCCTCCACCCAAAACCAAAGAACCACCAGCTCACATTCATCATCATCCACCTTCATCAACAACCACCAATAACCCCTCCATCCCACCACAACCACCAACCAGCCAGCTTTATCGTTCCACAGAATCACCGTGCACCGTACAACCCTCAACACACCAAACCACGTCCTAATAGGCACCGCAAACCACCGGCCGAACCCACACCACTGCAATTCGTGCGCTGTCTTCATCACAGCTGTCGAACAGCCCAGATCAGTGAAACCGGTGCCTACCTGCGACCCGCTCCTCTCAAGCAGTCGCCGCCTAACCCAAACGTCAGATTTGCTCATTTCGTCAGTCGACTTTGTAGGCACGTTCCCTGCTTCGCAGCATCGTAATTTGCGCCGCCAAATCCGCTTCGCGTGGGAACCGCATGTCATCGTCCTTTGCACGACACCGCGACTTGCGTCACACCATTCGAACCGATCCGCAAGCTCTGCTCGTCCTTGTCGCCGCTCGAACCGGCACCGCCGACACACACCACGCTGGGCCAGACCGGCTCGCGCTGCCGCTCCTCTACCTTGGTCTCTTGCCTCTGCAAATATCCCAAAGAAAATAGAACCCCGCCCTTTTTCCTTCTTTTTCGTAAGCTGCTACTTTGTTTTTTTTATTCTGTTATTATTTTTTTATTTTTTTTATTTTTTTTAGAAATGGTTTACATTAATTGGTTTATTGGATTTTTTTTTAAAAAAAATAGAAAAAAAGAATATAAAAAAAATAAAATAATTGAACCTTATAAAAAAAATAAAATGAGATTAGCTGAGTTATAACAGCTTGTTAATCTTTTAACTTTTAAAATCATTAAGTTGTAACAGCTTGATGATTTATTTCTTTTAAAACAATAAAAAATTAAATTAAATGAATTTTCAAAACAAATTTCTTTTCAAAATCAAAATTTAAAAAACAACTAACCCACAATTGTTTTCTAGAGAACGGTGTGACTTTGAATTTCTTATTGTACCCGGATATGTAGGAGCATAATCTCTATTCTGTCAAGCTAAAATTAAATTTTTATAATTTATCTGTTAATTTTTTTTTATGTTTTGAAAATGGATAAAATAAATATTTTTAAGAGTTATAAAAAATTACACAACTGACTTAGGGTAACCGTCTCAAGACGGATGTATCAGGAGTGCTGTGAGATTAAATCTTCACCCTTCCCTATGCATAATTGACTCCCGAATCCAATCTAGTTTCAAAGACCATTTTTCTTAGATTTTTCAATTTTTTCTATTTCAAATAAAATTGGTGGTGACTCCTAATTTATTTTATTTTTTGCTGCTCCCGTCGCGATCACAATCGCGATAGATGGCGACTCCACCGGGGAAATTTGAGAGTCAAGCCTTTGTAAGTTGGTTGTGCAAGTTTCGTGACATTTATATGTTTGTGTTGCCCTTTTAGTTTTGGTTTTGTTTTCCTATTTTCGTTTAAAATTTTTATTGATTATTTTAACTGTGATGTTATTTTATTATGCAAACCTTAGGATAAAGTATTTTGTTGGAATTTGTTTTGCAAGATATAGGTAGTCCTTAGAATTATGAAGGTTTGTATGCTCCCTATATACACTGCACTTACACGTTTTTCACACACATTTGAGTGGGGCCTTATACCCGGGTTTGAGTGAAGCCTAAGTTAGGAAGAAGTTGCATAGTAGTAGCCATTTTGGATGTATATCCTGTTTGGTTATTGTGAAAATCTCATCTAGAGTGTGTCTTTTCATGAATGTCCCACACTTAATTAGTGGTTTACCCATTGTGGTCAACATTCTGAAATGAGACTTAGCTCTAGAGGCCTTTAGAATAGTAGAGTCACCTAATGAAAGTTCTCACGAATCAGAAAGACTCATAGACCCTTAGGATAGAACTTATCAAATTTAAGGCAATTCCATTAGGGCACAAATGGAGCATTTTTTTTTCATAAAAAAATGAAAAAAAAAACTATAAATACTTCCCTTGCATTTCATGTATCAATAAATACTTGAGTTTGGTTAAGTTGTTTAGCCTACTAATATGATAAATTTATATTTGAAAAAAAATCTTTCCAAAGAAGAAATGGGTCTTGATTGAAAATAAGTCATTATTAGTGGGTCAACAATTTACTAACCTAATGTTTTTCTTTTGTAAAAATATTCATTTCATCAAAGAGAAATATGGTGTGGATTTAAAAAAAAATAAAAAATAGTCATTTCTTATTGCATAATAGGATTTTTTTTTTAAAATAAAAGAAGGCAAAAAGCGGCTACATTCTAGCATCCTCATCAAAGAGAAAAATAAAAATAAAAATATTTCATCCAAATAGTCATTTCTCATAGCATGATAGGACTTCATTAAAAGAAAATCATTATCTAAATTAAATAGTCATATGTCCATGCAAAATTTAAAAAGAAAAGAGAAAAAGAAAAAAAAAAGGTTTCACCCTAACCAAGAAGGTTTTTTTTTTTACAAAAAAGAGAGAAAAAAAAAGGTTCTTGTTGCACCCTAAAAAATAAAAAGAAAAAAAGAGTTTTCATCCTAGTAAGGTAGTCATCATCCATCCTATGATAGCACAACATCATGGCATAAAAATGAATAATAAATACAAAATCTTTGCATGAAAAAAAATGAAAAAACAAAATTTTCACCACTTTCATAAAATAAAAGTTCAAAAATGTCTAATTTAAATGTTGACTTCTCTTTGCATTATAGTTTCCCAAAGAAAAAAAATTTCATTAAAAAAAAACCCTTTGGTACATGTTTGCACAAAACAAAAAAATTCATCATGCATTCTTAAATGTGTTCACTTTAAAAAAAATGGAAAAATGTTTTTTTCATTAATATTAACATTTTTTTTTCAAAAACTTGAACTTGCGCTTCTGAGGAAAATGAAAGGCAATGAAACACAAGATCATGAGATAGATTTGTAAACAACACCCATGCAAGTGATTGGGAGAGATCCGGGTTAAGAAGTGTATGAAGTAAAGGGAAGATTGGATCAAAATGAAGGATATGCGAGAATGTAAAGAACAAGGGTGGAGTTAGGGTCGAATGAATCAAATGGGATCTCAACATACCCATGGACAAGGCACAACCAAAGGAGAGGAAGTGTTGCACATGCTGCCCCTACCCATGGATAAGGCCCAGTAGCTCAGTGCGACCCTCCTTCTGTTGCACCACCAGAAACCTCTGCCACTAGAAGTAGGCCTGTCCTGGTAGAGACACTCAACGAGGGGCACGAAACCTCAGCATCAACTGAAAGCCCAATACCCTCGCGAAGGGTCTCTATCCGGGATAGACTTGTCTTTCCCCCTACTGGTGGAAAGAATAACGCAAATCAAGGAGCGAGGATCCTAACACATGCCCGCTTGGGAATCTCAAATGTGGATGCTAACCATGTCTTTCATCATGAGGATAACTCGCAATCCGTAATAGCGAGGAACGATCTTCAAGAAATACTACATCAATAGACAGCGTTGATAGATAACCAACGACGTTAGTTAGAAGAACAACGTCATCGCTTGGAAAATTTAGAAAGATCTGTACACGTTGATAATGAGGGCAGAGAGTGAATTACGGTCAATAACAATAGAGAAGTCCAGCATGTCGGCGCTGGGATCATTGGAAACAATGACTCGGCCCTTGGCCGTCAGCAGTAATTCTCAGACGCTTTAATGGCGTACATGGTCCCAAGAAACTTCAAACCCCCAAGCAATTTGAAGCATTATGATGGGACCACGGATCCGCAGGAGCATTTGGATGCCTATACTCAATTCATACAGCTTTACGGGTATACCTCGGAATTACTGTGCCACGCTTTCCCTCTCCTTTTGAAGAAGGATGCTCTCCACTGGTTCGTTACTTTACGAACGAAAATTACAGAATGGGAGGACCTCACACAACATTTCTTGCTACACTATACTACTGTCAAGGAACGACCGAAGTCGATTGATTCTTTTTTTGGAATCCACCAAGGAAGTAGTGAATCTTTGCGCAAGTACATTAAGAGGTTTAGTCATACTTATGTGGGTATAGAGAGTCTTGACAACAAGATAGCCCTCCATTACTCTAGGAATGGTCTCCGGACTGATTCAGATTTCTTCCGGTCACTTGCCAAAAAGAAGCCGGCCAGTTTAGATGAATTTCACTTGAGGGCAGACAAATACGTTGAATTGGAAGAAATTACCAGGGCTAAAGAGAGCCTAGAAAAAGGTGAACCAGTTTACCAGAAAAAGAATCAGAACTCCAACCAATCCTGGGATTCCTCCAAGAGTGAGCGGTATAGGCCCAAGTATTTTGAGTATACTCCTTTGAACACCCCTCGAGAGACAATCTTGAAGGAGGTCCTTCAAACCGAGTTCCAGGATATCAAGAGGCCACCGCCAGTAAAAAAGTAATCATAGAGGGATCATTCGAAACATTGCAGGTGGCATAACAGTTACGGCCACGAAACAGAAGACTATTACCAGCTTCGAGATGTTATCGAGTCCCTGATCAAAGAGGGGTGATTACAAAAGTACATCAGCAGCTTCCGAGGTAATGGGGACCGCAGAAGATGAAGTGATCAGAGACGAAGCCGCAGCCCATGACGGAGTCCAAACCAGCGTAGACAAAGAACCCGAAGTCTTGCCGGAAGAACTCGGAGCCCCGCCAGAAGATCCCGCACTCCCCCACACCGAGACGTGGAGAACAAGCAAGATCAAAATCGGGGTACTCAAGGCAGAGGTTTCAAAAAAGACAGACTAGTCCATGCCATCTCCGGAGGGTTTGCAATGGTGATTTATCTAATAATTCCCAGAAGAAAGCACTCCGGACAGCAGTCTTGAGTGTATCAGGTTCCTCGCGGAGACCACATGTCTAAGATAGTGATGCACAGCCCATTTCCTTCTCGGAAAAAGACTACGGCGATATTATCCGAGATCATGACGATCCACTAGTCATATTCGGAATAATATCCAACACTGAACCGTCGTATCTTTGTGGACCAGGAGAGTTCGGCAGATATTATGTTCATGGACGCCTTCGAAAGGCTGGAGTTCCCCTTGTCTACATTAACACCATATGAAGGTGAACTTATCAGCTTTTCCAGAGAAAAGGTTACCCCAGTAGGATATTTTAAAACTTTTCTGACCCTAGGTGATGACAGCATGTACAGAACCGTAAAGGTGAGATTCCTGGTAGTGGATTGTCCCTCGGCTTACAACGTTATTTTGGGACGTCCTACATTGAATGGTATTGCTGCTGTAGTCTCCACTGCCCACCAGGCCATGAAATTCCTTAAATGGGATAATAAAGTGGTCACGGTCAGGGGCAATCAGGTTGTAGCACGCAAATGTTACAATGATAGTTTGAAAATCAGTAGGGCTTCCAGGAAAACAAAGGCGTGCACGTCCTTCCCGGCTCATGATCAAGTCAACATCTTAATGACTGAGTTGGATGTACGTGAGGAGATTCGAGGTACAAGACCTTAGCCTGAAGGAGAATCGATCCCTCTACAGCTTGGTGATAACCCCAACTAAATCACTAAGATAGGTGCAACCCTTGAAGAGCAAGAGAAGCTTCAGTTGGTAAAGCTTTTACAGGAAAATAAGGACCTTTTCACCTGGACATCCACTAATATGCCTGGGCTTGACCCCGCTTTCATCTGCCATCGCTTATCTATTAAGCGAGATGCAAAGCCGGTCTCCCAGAAGAAAAGGAAAGTTGGCCCAGAGAGGCAACAGGTTATTGAGGAGCAAGTCAAAGAACTGTTAAATGTCGGCTTCATTAGGGAGATCTCATATACTACATAGCACTCGAATGTTGTCTTGGTTAAAAAATCAAACGGCAAGTGGAGGATGTGTGTGGACTGTAACACCCACCGTAGGGTATCACATTTATGTTACTTAATTACTAAAGTATCCTTTTAAGATAAATATGCTTTGTAGTGCAAATACGAGTTGTAAAATTTCATAATATTAATAAGATAAACTTAGTAGAAAATAAAAATATTACAACATCATCACAAATAATTTACATCATATATACACAAGTCTTAGTACTGTCATACTTAAATATTTGCAGACTAGACTCTTAAAGTATTTAAACATTAATTGAAAACTAACATATTGCCCAAGTATTTCTAAATAGCAGAACCCTCAGACGGGTCCTCTTCAGATTCCTCAACAGATAGGAATCCGGCAGACGACACGATACTAATCGCATTAGGAGTACGGTAGTAAGTTCCCCAGTACTGCCTAATGGACAACGGAAACTCTAAGTGTACATTAATATTTACACTAAAATAAGGGTTCCCTTGATAGAGCCTACTTAGGATAATATTCAAATCTCCTATATAGAAAATACACGCTCTATCTAGGTCAACGTGTCACGCTTCCGGTCCTCCATGAAATTGCAATCTCATATATCCTAGGAAACTGGGCATCGCCATCTTCTCAGAATTCAGCTTCCTCCACAGGAATCTGCTCCTCTTCACCTTCTTGTTCAAGTCCTTGCTCAACGTCTTTACAAAGATAAATACAATACAAAATAGGCATACAAAGAGGTGAGATCACCTACGCCAATACCAGCATGGTAGCATGGAGATAAACATATACAATATATCATACAGATACATCATACCATAATTACAATTATGCCATCAACATTATTTATCATCACAACAAATGTAATAAACAATAATTATGATCATGCCCTCAATAATATCCAATTATTCAACAATTCAAATATCACACTGATATCAATACTCAATAATTATGTATGCGCACATAGACTCAATTTTCTACTCCATGGAGCTAAAATTCAGGTTGGAGAGAGTGATCGAAAAGATCTGTCTGTACCAACATGCCTCAGATCACGTGCCATAATTCTCATATGTATTTGCACATCTAGCATATACACTACAACCTTTATCAGATCTTGATTAAGAATAGTGTCTCGGTCAGGATCATCGGTGCATTGCATCAGTCAAACCCATGGTACAGAAGAGTTATCAACTGTCCATTGTAGGCAACCCGCACCCCACTACCCCCAAAGTCAACAAGTGACTTACACTACGCATATCGCACCCACTCAAGAGGTGTATTCTCTCCTAGGCAATTAGCCTTATTCAATCCATTGGACCTTTCTAATGCATGTACAATACACCATTCTCAGTTCAAATTCATCATCTCATATTCAGGGTTCACACATTGGCTCAACAGTATCTTTACTATATTTTCATCGTGTAATTATATTTTTGTGTTTTCTCAATCGCGCAACAATTTTGTCGCATTTTCAAATCACGTATTGATTTTTCAACGTACTCTCAATCGCATAGTCATTTCTAACATGTTTTAAATCAAAAATATGATTTTTCTCATTTAATACCAAAAATTGACTTTATTTTCAATATTTGCATAATAGTCCCTCTATAAAATAATATTTACGTTATAATCCTCATTTAAATAACAATTTCATAATAGTCCCTCATAAAATAATATTTATAAGATAGTCCCTCTTTTAGAAAATATTTGCAACATAATCCCTCTTTAGATAATAATTGCAACATAGTCTCTCTTTAGATAATAATTATAATATAGTCCCTCTTTAGATAATAATTGTAATATAGCCCCTCTAAAAATCAGTATTTCTATTGTTTCTCAGAAAATGATAATTCTTTGCTTTACTTAAGATATTACAGCTCAAATTTTCCTAACGCGCTTCCAAACCCATAGGGTGAGCTATACGTTAGAAAACTTCAAGTATTTACACTTATTTTACTACATAGCTTAGTAAGCCAATTTTAACTCTAAAAAATCAAGTTACTTTCATTCTAAATTCCTAAACTTACTAAAATGAATTCTTACTATTAAACACTTAATTCTATACTGAGTAAAATATTTTTGGATCTTAAATAACAAAATTTGGCATGTTGGCCGAATTTTCATTCTTGCTTCAAAATTCATTGTAATTTACTTTCTAACACTCTAAATCCTTGTAAAATCTCTTAATTAATTTTATTGTCATAAAACCTTTAATCCTCAATTTGAAACCATAATTTTAGGACTCTTGGTCCTCTTGAAAGTAGTGAGGCCGTGTGCCTCTAAGCTCTTTGGAGCTCTCATGTAATCTTTCCAACATGTTGTTCACATCCTAAATTACACATACATTTGCATGCTTCCAAAATTATACATACAAGCATATTATCAAAGCTATAGTCATACCATCACACATGCAACCATAAATACAAAATCATAAACACCACAATCACAAACAAAGAAGCATCAAACAACAAGTGAATAAACCCTTATGGATTTTTCACCACACAAAACCATCTCCTCACCACCAACACTTAGTTGGTGAGGTTAATCTCCCTCTTACCTTAAGGAAGATAAGAATCTCCAAGTTCCCTCCTTTTCTTGATTTCTTGTGACACAAACAAATTCTTAAAAATCTTAAACAATTCTAAAAGTCACAAACAAGACTTAAGAACAAAGAACCATGATCAATCATGGTCTAGAAAATTAAAAACTTAACTTAGAATCAAAGAATCAAAAGTTTACCTTTAGAGTAGTAAACCAAAGCTTGAATTTTGAGATACTTGGAGTAGGATTTTGACAAATCTTTCTAAATGAAAAGTGTTTAGAATATGGTTTAGGTTTAGAAAGTGTAGAGAAGAAAAATTATAGAAGATTGGAAGTGGTATGTAGGGTGGTTGGCCGAAACTCCAAGAAGAAAAAGAAAGGGAAAAGTTCTTGTGTTCTTGAGTGTTTGGAGAGAAAAGATGAAGGCTTAGCTTTTTAGGTGAGAGAAAATGAAAATGGATAGTAAATTTAGAGAGTCAAAACCGTGTAGTAGTGTATAGGAAAGTTAGGAGATAAATTTGACAATAAAATATCATACTTTGTGTTCACATGTGAAAGCACATGGCTTGGTCACCACTTGGTCATCAAAGTATCATGCAAGAGTATTCAAGAAGCTTGGAGAAGCTCCTTGGCTGTGTGGTCCTCTAGGAAATGCTAACTAAGTTAGTTTCCATTTTAGTTCTAGTTACTTTGTAAGCAAATAACAACTAACTAAATTAGGTTTTCTTGTTACTTGATTAACTATCTAGTCACATAGCTAACTAGTTAAATAGGTCATTGCATATGTCATGCCTAGTCATGGCTTCTAGATAGTTTTAGGATATTTAACTAGTAACTATGTTCTAACTATTTAGTAACTAGGTTAGTTCATTTAGTTTCTTAATTAGGAAATTTAGGTAACTAAATTAGGTTTATTTAGTTACTTTGTAATTAGTCAAACATTTCAACTTAGACCATTTCTTATTGGTTAGAAAAGTCCAACCATCATTTTTGACTTGTTTCTATTGGTTCATTTTAAATTAGGTTACAGAGAATATTCTAAGTATATTTTCTGTCAATTAAAATATATCGGGTCCAATAATTTATAACAGAAGCTACTATAAATAAAATAGCAGATTATTTTTTGTGAAATATTTTTATTTCACAGATAAATTCTAAAAATTAAAAGATTCTTTTCTGTGTCTTTCAGATTCGGGTTTAGTAAGATCCCCCGTCTCCGAATAAATCAAATAAGATTTTTTCTGACCTGAAAATTATTATTTTCCTAACACAGAGTAAATCACACAAAACGATCAAATATATTCACGGAATACTCAAAATAATTCTACAGTACAGAGAAATCACTAAACAGTAAAATTCTGTTATTACTGTCAAATAGTTAGAAAGTTTGGGGTGTTACATTGACTACACCGACTTAAACAAGGTATGTCCTAAAGATCCTTACCCCTTCCCAAATGTTGACAGGTTAGTTGATAGCTCGTCTAGTTTTTGACTACTATCTTTCATGGATGCTTACTCTAGGTACAATCAAATTCTGATGTACCCCGGAGACGAAGATAAAACCGCATTCATCACCAAAAGGGCGAGTTATTGTTACAAGGCAATGCCTTTCGGTTTGAAGAATGCCGGAGCCACTTATCAGATAATGATGAACAGGGTCTTTGAAGATCAAATAGGAAGAATGCTAGAAGTCTACATTGACGATATGATAGTCAAGACCCTGTCATCAGGATCACACACCATAGACCTAGAGGAAGTGTTTGCGCAGCTGAGAGCGCATAACATGAGGCTTAATCCAGAAAAATGTGCATTCGGGGTCCAGGCTGGAAAGTTTTTGGAGTTCATGCTAACTCATAGGGGAATAGAGGCAAACCCCGACAAGTGTAAAGCCATACTTGGGATGCACAGTCCACAAAATATGAAAGAAGTACAGCAGTTAAATGGGTGGATAGCGGCTCTCACACGATTCCTAGCTAGAGCTGCTCACAAATCCCTAAAAGATATTTTGTCATGCCCTCCCATCCTCACAATACAGGAGTATGAAGCGTGCATCACCGGACTAACAATGGCCAGAGACTTGGGGGCCACTAGACTTAAACTCTGCAACGATTCCCAGCTCATGACCTCCCAGATCTGAGGTGATTATTAACCCAAAGAGCCACTTCTACAGAAATATCTGACAAGAGTACAAGAACTCCTCACAAGTTTTCAGTCGGTACAGGTAGAACACATCCCACAAGAGTATAACTCGAGGGCCGACCTCTTATCTAAGTTAGCCAGCACTAAGAGTCCGGGTAATAACCGTTCAGTAATCCAGGAGACCCTCCCATAAGCCTCAGTACCGACATGACAATTTTTCAGGTCGATGACCAAGAGCGTAACTGGATTACGCCATTGGTGGAATATTTACAGTCCGGCAGCCTCCCCGAGGACCCGAAGGAAGCCTCCAAGCTAAAGAGAATGGTGGTCAGATATACCATCTACGGTGGACAATTATACCAGCGTGGATTTTCCTTACCCCTCCTCAAATGCCTTACGCCGAAAGAAGCTGAATATGTTTTGATCGAGATCCATGAAGAAAGTTGTGGACACCATCTAGGAGGTAAGGCCCTAGCTTTGAAGGCACTTAGGATGGGTTATTACTGGCCGACAATGGAAGCAGACTCAATTGCGCATGTTCAAGTATGCGATAAATGCCAACGACATTCAGACCACTATCACGCCCCACCAGAAGAACTATTCATGATGTCCATACCCTGGCCTTTCTATTAGTGGGAAATGGACATCTTGGGTCCATTCCCTCAAGCTCCTGGGTAGCTGAAGTTTTTAATTGTGGCCGTGGATTACTTTACAAAGTGGATTGAGGCCGAGCCCTTGGTCACCATCACCTCAGCCAGGATTCAAAAATTTACCTGGCATTATATTATTACCAGATTCGGAGTCCCGGAGTCAATTGTGACAGGCAATGGAACGCAGTTCAAAGACAAGGGTTTTGAAGAATTACTTGCCGGGTTGAAGATCAAATACCATTGTAGTGCCGTCGAAAACCCCAGGACAAACGGACAGGCCGAAGCTGCAAACTGTATTATCATCTATGGATTAAAAAGAAGGCTGGATGAAGCAAAAGAAAACTGGGCTGAGCAGTTGGACCACGTTCTATAGGCCTATCGAACAACTCCCCATTCCTCAATAGGAGAAACTCCGTTTAAGCTCACCTATGGATACGAGGCTATGATCCCGGTGGAGATAGGAGAACCAAGCTGGCGTCTTCAGAACTTCTCTCCTAATAATAACCCTGGGTTAATCAGAGAAGACTTGGATTTATTGGAAGAAATGAGACGCATTGCCCACATACGCGAAGCTGCGATCAAGTAGAGAACGGCATCTCGGTATAACTTGAAAGTCATTCCAAGAAGATTCCAGCCGGGCGACTTGGTGCTTCGCAGGGCTGATATCAGCGGAAGAAATGCCTTCCAGGGGAAATTAGCCCCCAACTGGGAAGGCCCCTACTGTATCGTCATTAGTACCGGTAAAGGAGCTTATACTCTAGAAACTTTGACAGGAAAGCCAGGAAAAATATTTTGGAACGCAGACAAACTCAGAAAGTACTATAGCTAGGTGCCTTTTAAGGGCTAGTCTCCTAGTTTACTTTATGTTTGATCTGCCCCAATTATGGGAGCACATTGTATGGACTCATTACTTATTCAATGAAGTATTATGCATTTTCTACTAAGTATTCAATAGCTTTCAAGAAATATTGTGATATCCCGGCCTCATGGTACCAACCGAGGTGTCTTGTGCTAGATAGGTCGTGCAATAGAAAAATCATACCTTGGGAAAATTCTTGCACCAAACCATAAGCACGGAAAAGAGCTCGGAAAGGACCAGTTTCTTAAAACTAATGTCACGTGGTATCCTAAAACACCGAACTAAGTGCTAACGGACCCCGGACAAGGTTTCTTACTTTTGGCATGGTTCTTAAAATGCCAAACCATTTTGGACATCGGATCCAAAGCCAAGGTTCTCAAATAATGCAAAGGATAAAGAATGTGCACCCCGAAATAAACAAGAAAGTTAATTAATAAAGCCCCAAATCTGGGGTAACGTTCTTACAAAAGCACAAACCCCACGCAGTGGGTACAAGAAAAAAACTACACTGCAGGAGAGTTTGAACCATGGGCATTAGCAGAAGAATCTCTAGCAGCCGAACTTGCAGAGGCAACACGAGGAGCTACAAGATACCCCTCTCAGACCACCTTCCCGGAATCTAGCGCATCCAAGACCAGGGCAACCCTGGGATTGAAGTGTTGAACCTGGATAACGGCATTGCGAAACTGATCTTCTTTTATCTTGGTGCACAGGGTTATCAGCTGATTAACATCGGCCAGCAGAGAGGCAATTTTCCCTTCACACCATTGGGACTTAGCATGAAAATCGTCGCTCTCAATCCGGAGTATGGTGATTTGCTTTTGTTACTCAGCCAGGGTAGCCTCTTTTGCTTTCCCGGCATCCTTCAAAGCCGCCACTTCAATCTCTAGCTCCCGGATCCGAGATGAGGCCTCATTCTTGGCCTTGACAGCATCTTCCAGGGCCTTGAGAGCATTGTTTTCACCTTGCTTGGCCGCCGCCAGCTTATTCGTCATTTCTTGTTCATGTTCTTCGAGGACTTGCTCTAAAAAATGAGCCTCGGCAGCAATATGGATTCCCATATTTTGGAAAGCCAGCAAAGCCTCCTTTGTGCTACATCGAGAAAAGTAATCCCCAACCTCTTCGTCTAAAATGTGGAAGTCGATAAACTCCCTGGGATCCGCTTCCTCACGAAACAGCTCCATTGGCCCAGAAGTTTCTCCTACTGCCTTCCTTTTACCTCGGCCACTGGACTGACCTTCCTCCAGAGAGTCGTCCATGTTAATAGGCTTCACCACCATGGAAGGAACCTCAGACACCGGGGTCGTAACGGTTGGAGCGAACTCCACTGGGGGGCCCAGCGAGACATCAGCGTTCCTTGCCCTCAAGGCCTCCAAAATCGCTAAAGAATCGCTATTCTCCATCTTGGCTAAGCTCTCTGTACAGCATAAAAATAAGTCGTCATGTGGCATGAAAAAATCAGGCATTTAAATAAATATACATGACGGTTAACACTACCTAGCATGGTCCAGAGCTCATCGTTGTAACACCCACCTTAGGGTGTCACACTTCTTGTTGCTCAATTACCAAATTACCCTTTCATTTGAAAAAAAAACGTGCTTGTAATATAAATACGAGTTGTAAAATTTCTTAATAACAAGAAAATAAACTTAGCAGAAAATAAAACATCACAGCATTATTACAAATAATTTACATCATTTATACAAGTCCAAGTCTCTGGTTATACATATACAATTCTTTAATCTTTGTCATACTATAAATATTACAAAGTAGTCACTCCAAAAAAAATTTAAACACTATTTACATTGACATCTTTGCCCAAGTACAACTAGCGGTGAGCCCTCGTAAGTAGGATCCTCAGATGGATCCTCTCTCGATTTCCCAGGTGGAGGAATTCCAACCCGACGTAAAGTCCGGGGAGCAAATGTCCGAGCGGACGATACGACACTATGCTCTCGAGGGGTATGATAGTACATTCCCCAGTGCTGCCGGATAGATATAGGAAACTCTAACTGTACATAAATAGTAACAAAAAAGTAAGGGTTTCCTGATTGTATCTTACTCAGTCTAATATTTACTTTTCCCAAATAATAAATACTCTCTCTCTCTAAATCTTCGGTCCATGCATTGTCCCCGTCAATGAATGTCAGTCTCATATAACCTAAGAAGCTAGGGATTTCTACCGCCATCAGATCTCGAAGTTCTCAACAGAAATCTTGTCCTTCCTCTGCTTCTCGCGCGTCGTCTAACTCAATGTCTTAACAACACATAAACATAATACAGCATATACATACGAGAGGTGAGACCACCTATGCCAATACCAGTATGGTAGCGATGAAGATAAACACATACAAATTCTCATACCAGCACATCATTCATAATTACAATTATGTCACCAATATCATTCATCAATCACATATCATATCTCATATCAACATATCATGCATAAATATAATTATGCCAACAATATCATTTATTATCATAATTCATACAATAAGCCATAATTACGATCATGTCCTTATTAACATTCAATTATTCAATAACTAAATTATCATCAACAATAATTATGATTAGACTCTCAAGTATCTCTCGTATATGCACCTAGACTCAACTTTCCTACTCCATGGAGCTACAACTCAGATCGGAGAAAGTGATCGAAAAGATCATGTCGGTACAAAAGTGCCTCAGACCACGTGCTTAGTTTTGCACATCTAGCACATACTCGATAGTCTTTATCAGATCTTGATTATGGATAGTGTCTCGGTCCGGATCATCGGTGTGTTGCATCGGTCTAACCTACGGTACAGAAGCTTTATTAACTGTCCATTGTAGGCAACCCGCACCCCGATGCCCCCAAGGTCAACAAAAGACCTACACTACGCATATCACACCCACTCAGGAGGTGTATTTTCTCCTTCCTAGGCAAATAGCCTTATACAGTCCATTGGACCTTTTTAATACATATACAAATGCATCATTCATAGTTCATTTTCTTTATCTCATATTCTCAACTCATTTTCTTTATTTCATATTCTCAATTCATTTTCTTTATCTCATGTTCGGGTCTTCATATTAGCCCAACAGTATCATTACTGTATTTTCATCGCGAAATCATATTTTTCGCATTTTCTTAATCACGTATCAATTTTTCATCGTTTCTCAATCGCGTAAAATATTTTTCACATGTTTTAAAATCAAAAATACTATTTTTCTTCATTAAACACCAAAATTCAACATCATTTTTCATATTTGTATAATAATCCCTCAAAACATAATATTTGTTTTATAATCCTCATTTAAATAATATTTTCACAATAGTCCTTCATAAAATTCACGTGTTACGAAAACAGTCCCTCGTAAAGTTTATATTTATGAAATTGTCCCTCATAAAATTCATATTTCCAAAATAGTCCTTCATAAAATTCATATTTCCAAAATAGCCCTTCATAAAATTCATATTTCAAAATAGTCCTTCAAAAATTCATATTTCCAAAATAGTCCTTCCAAAACATAATATTTACGTTTTAGGCTTTCAAAAATTATTATTTACAATATGACCCTATTAAAACAAAAATTACTATTTTAATCCCTCTAAAAAAATCATAATTACAATATTGCCCTTCAAAAATCATATGAATTACATTTTAGTCCCTCAAAAATATACTAATTACTTTCTTGTCCCTCAAACATATAAATTACATTTTAATCCCTCAAAAATAGAATAATTACTTTCTTGTCCCTCAAAACATATAAATTACGTCTTAGTCCCTCAAAAATAGAATAACAGTATTTTCGTCCTTCAAAACACATAAATTACATTTTCGTCTCTCAAAACATAGTATTTTCACTATAGCCCCTCAAAGTTTTATATTTACATAGTGACATCATATTTCCATAATTTTTCCAATTAAATCCCTTTCTCATAAAATTTACTGGTAAATTTACAAGTATAAATTCCACGTATCTAAAGTATAAGTTTCTCTATAGTATACATTCTATATACACACAATTATCAGTTCCTTAAGCATTACAACATACGAGACAAGAATCGAAATAAATTCAGATCTCATAAATGCTACACATAAAAGCATAGAAACACAATCAGGTACATCCCAATTACAGTTCAAACGCACAAACACAATCAGGCACATATCAATACAGTCCAATCAATACAGTCCAAGAACCTCAAACAATAAGTGATTAACCTCAAACAAAAGGTGAATAAATCCTTAAGGATTTTTCACCGGACAGACCATCCTCATACTACCAGAACAAGAGTGGTAAGGTTGAGTCTCCCTCTTACCTCTTGAAGACAAGCTTTGTAAGCTTTCCTCCCTTGCCTTGAGACTTTGTTAATCTCCTAACAAGCCCTAAAATTTTCAAGAAAAATGAGTGAAGGACCATACAAGAATCAAGGTTGAAAACCATGGAAAAATCATGGTTAATAAAATTAAAAAAAATCCTCTTTGAATCATTAACTCAAAGCTTACATCTTTAGGAGGAAAATTGAAGAAGCTTAGGACCTTGTGAAGAAGAAATGTTTAGAGGAGGCTTTGAGTCAAAACAACTCAAAAGATGAGTGTTTAAAAGAAATGGATGGTATGATTTTTGGTGATGACCGATTGGGAGAAAAGGAATGGGAGATGAGAGGTGTGAGTTTCCCTTGAAACTTTGAGAGAAATAGATGGATATTTTGATGAGTAAAAAGTGCAGAATGAAGACGTATTTTGGGGCTGCTGGCCGTGTGAAATTTTTGAGAGACAAATGGCTTATGTTTTGGGAAATAACAAGTGAAGAATGAAGATGTGAATATGCTGCTGTCCAGCCGTGTATTTACACGTGAAAGGTGAGTGATTTTACTTGAGAAAATTATCTCATTTTGGGTGCAAAACACAGCTGCCAGCCGTGAATCATTGTGATGAAAATAAAGGATTTTATTGCATCTTTATCCACTCCATTCCAGCTGCCCCAAGCTGATGCCATGCTGCTGCCTTTGGTGATAGACGTGAGTGACATTTGCTTGCTTAAGTAGCCATGCATTAATTGCACAACAACTCTCTCTTCTCATTGGTTACAAGCTTGACTTTTGCATGGCTTTTGGACCTTCAAATATCACTTGTATGTTCAAGTGTTACGTAGAAGCTCCTGCTCCCCATTTTGCTGCTGCTGGACGTCCCAAATATGCTGCTGCTGGCCGTGGATTTGCTGCTGTTTGGGCTGTGAATTACTGGACTGTGGAGCTCATTTTGCTGCCCTAATTCAGCTGCTGGACCATAGCATGTTTAGGTGAGTTTAACTCCTCAATTTGTTGCTAATTTCAAGCTCAAATATGCTGCCCAAAATTTCTGCTGGACCGTTTGTGCTTAGGTCTTCTTTGGGCTGAAATTTGCATCCAAATTTGTTCTTCTTTGGGCCTCTAATTTCGCTTTGTTGGTCCATGGTGTTTTAGGTGAGTTTAAACCCTTAATTCATCATTAGTTCAAGCCTATTTACTAGTTAATTGGTTAGCTAATTAATTAGGTTTAATCTCCTAACCATTCTTACTTAATCCTTCAAGTACATAGCTAATTTAGTTTAACATATTTAGCTTGTATCTAATACATTTTAATCATACATCATCACTTCTAATTAGAATTAGGATATTAAAGTAAGGATTAAGTTATAACTAATCCTTAGTTAAGTTAATTTACTTAATTGCTTAATTAGGTAATTAGGATAACTAAATTAAGGTTCATGAGTTTCCTAAGTAAAAGTCAAGCAATTAATGTTGACTAAATCTTATCCATTAATCTTATCTATGGTGAATGTTACTTGATGGTTTTGTTAAGTTTTGTTTTACACCATTGATTGAATCAATGGTGAAGATTAAAGCTTCTAAGTCAAGCTTCAAATCTAATGGTCCACAAGAAAGTCTAAACTTCTTTCCTTGACCAATTCTCATTGGTTAGAAAAGTCTAACCAATTGTTTTGACTATATCCTATTGGTTCACTTTAATTTTACTTACAAGAAATGTTTCAAACACTTTTTCTATTAATTAAAACTTATCGGGTCCAACATTCATAGCAACGACTGCTATAAACGTAATCACGGATATTTATCCGCACAATATTATTCTTTTTATAGATAGATTCTAAAAATTATAAGATTCTTTTCTGAATCATTCAGAGTCGGGTTTAGTAAGATCCCCCGTTTCCAAATGAGACAGATCAGAATTTCCCCGGCCTGAAAAATATTATTTTTCCTAGCCAGGAGCAATCACACAGAATGATCAAATATGATCTCAGAACAATCAAATTAATTTTTTATACCACACATAAAATGCAAAACAAAGTAATTTTGCTATTGTTATTCATATAGTCAGAATTCGGGGTGTTACAATCGTCATCTGGGCTGTCTAATATATCTTTAGGTCGGATCTTGTCGGCCTCGTCAACCCACATTTCAAAGAAGTTTACACACTCGACCTCTTCATCAGTAAGTTAGCTTATTTCCCTCTTGAATGATTGAGTGGGGATGCTCCACGCCGTCGGGTTCCAATATGAGCTGAATGCTGTTTCCTCATCACTACCCAGCTAGAAGGGATAAGTGCCACTAGCCGCCATCAACTTGAAGAACTTTTCTTTAAAGTCTTTGTAGCTCTCCAAGTATGGATAGAACACAGTCCTCCCTTGCCGAGATCAGACTGAAAGCCAGGACTGTTGACGAGCACGGGATCCATGGACCGAATACCATGTGTGGAAATAGAAAAATGTGCCATTTGAGCATCGCAACCCCACCACCTGGTATATTCTTTCGAAGGCCAGGATGTTTGCCCAACCATTGGGATGGATCTGACTAAGGGCATCATGAAGAGTTCGGAGAATAGAAATATGGAAGTCGTTCAAAGGAAGCCAAAGTCCGAACCTCATGAAAAGGTCCTCGTACAGATACATAAAATGTTCTCCTGCTTCTTGGGTCCAACACACCCGTTCTCTCCCCAGGGACAAAATCATGAATTCATCATCCATTTCACCCCTTCGGTGAGCTCTAAATATTCCTTTAGCTTATCTAATTCCACCCTGGACTCATAGCGAGATATCCTATCATAGGCGTCATCAGTAACCCACGTGCAGGGTAACAGCGAACCTTGGTGGATCCTAATCGCCTGCTCCTCGGCTTGTAGATTCGGCTCTCGAACTTCAGGAATCGGGGTGGGCACTTCAGCTTTTGGCCTCCTCCTTCTAGCCATTTGGTTTCCTGGAAGACACACAGAGGCTTAGGGTTAGAACCAGTTAAGTTCGAAGATCCAAACATGGCAATGGGCGAGCAGAGAACTGAGCACTCACGCGCTGGCCTCCATACCCACTGAGGCTAAAGCTTCAGCGGGATACCCCCGTCGCACACAGTGCGATGGAGGAGGTACTCCATAAGGTATCACCATTGAAAGGAGGGAAAAATAGTGTTCCCACCTCTATTCGCAGAAAAAAAAAAGTACACTCCGCCAAAAGAAGTGCGCAACCACTCAATAATCGGTAACTGAGTTAGAGAGGGGAATACCTTGCAGAAAATTAGAGAATAGAAGAAATCAAGCTTTTGAATCTTTGAAAATGCCAGAACCACCTCTCTCCACCGTCAAGCTAGTTGAAAATCTCTTCAGACCACCAGTTTTCAGGGAAGGAATAGTGAAATACAAAAAGGGAAAGGGTAAAACCCTATTTATGGAGGCTACAACTAGGGGGTATTTCTGTCTGGCCAGTCTGGATTTAAAAAGATGTTCATTATGGCATGCAAAGCACTATGCACGTCCATTCAACCGTGGCATGCCACGTGGCCCATGTAGCTATCATGGCAGTTGAGGGGACGGTTACCCAACAGACCAAGAGATAACCCTATCATCTACAACGTTCACAAAACATTTTTGACCCCGGGAAGTTAACTATCCCAAAGAAGTCCTCCACGGTACAAATATCCTAGACTAAAGGCTTGAGCTTCGCACCTCGCCGGACTCGGCTAAGTACAAAGCTAGGGGCAATTCGTCGTGGTATACAAGGTGAGCGTTGAACTCACCCTGACACAATATAAATACTACGGATTAAAAAGACGGGTGATTCAAGCAAAAGAATATTTTATTTCATTTCATACATCGTAAATCAATACAAGGAAAAGAAAGAGACATGGAATGTAAAACGGTAAAGCAGCACAGACAAGGCCGGAGACTAACTTCCTGCTCGTTTGTCACATCCACTTCTTTCGAAATCCACACTAGTCTCTTCCCTGTATAGCGGCCTCTTGAAAAAGTGGATAGACTTTGAAAAACCAAGGATAACCAGAATAGAACATTGCTGCCGAGTCAGGGAAATTCAGCCACACCACTCTTCGATGCCACTCACAATGATAAGAAAAGGCCGGGGTGCGCTCTCCTCTGCTGGACGGGGCATGGGTTATTCATGAAGAAGTTCATTCTACTGGAACCCAACCAGTTTCATGATCATCCCATATTGCTTAAAAGCAGCCACCTTAATAGTCCCCCTACTTATTTAAAAGGAAGACCAAGAAGGGCTCTGTTTCTCCAATTACATCCATCCAACACGACAGGAATTACGGAGCTCCCCAGCGACAGAGCATGAATTAGACACACCCTCATACGTTGGGAAAGCAAAGTTCTTGCCATTACTAAGCTGGGAAAGAAAAGTTCCTAATGAAAAAAGGCTGTTGGCAAGAAAAGAAGTATCTTCAAAGATTTTGGGAGGAATAGAAAAATGGTGGCCTTTGCAAAGGACAAAGCTCTAGCTCTTTTTGAGCATGAGCATAGGCATAAGAGAAACAACAGAACCATTTTGGAAAATAAAAGGAAGGAATGACAGTATCAGACGCGAACCTTCTATATTTATAAAATGAAAAGCTTTGACTAGCTCCACAAATAAAAAATTAGCTGCATTTAATGCTCTCCCTTTCCCATTGGTTACGAGAGCAACGAGTGCTTGGGAAACATTGAAACTGATCCTCTTTGAAGGATCCTTATCTCCCAATAAAGTCAGAAGCAACAGTTTCCAAAGATAGGACTCAAATATGTGCAAGTTGTAAGGAGCATCACCGCAAAAGGCCCCAGTAACCTAAGAGGGCAACAAGAACCAAACCCCGGAACAAGGAATACATATTTTTACCACATTTCAACCCCGGAGGTATTTTTAATATAATGGATGTCGACACCAGCATGAGGCATCGCAAAACCTGACTTTAAAGCTGGGGCGTAGTCCACTAAGCTGTATCCTAATAAAGTTTAGACCTTGACACTTAGCTATCCTATCAAAGTACTAAGCTAGGGGCAACTGTTCTGGACAGTGGTTCGGGATCCTATTCGAAAGGATCAACCTAGCGCACGCTCCACCGGACTCCTCCATTAATACCCTGGATTACGACATTGGACTATATGGTGAGGATCACTGAATCAACGCAGACTTTTGTAACTGCCAATCAGGATCTTACGAAATTAAAAGCTCTATAACCTCTCCTCGCAATAAATAACAGTAACGTCCACATCCCAATAATACCTGCACTTAATATCACGATTCCAATCATGCTCTATAAAGACCAGGCTAAATCAATCTAATGAGGTAACTGTGATTTGATAGAAAAAAACCTATTAGTGCATGGCCTGACTTGAGCGTTGAAGTCCTTTTGTAGGTATGACCCCCACCGGTTCAATACACTCGAGTGCGGCTGCGCAAGGAGGAAACCACCACATCATTCCTCTCGCAGGTATCCCTCTGAATCCACTTCAGAATAGGTTCGAATCCCATGAGACTCTCATTCTAGAAAACTTTGGTTAGTCATAAAGTCCACATATGCAGGTGCCCTCTGCAAAAAAAAAAAAGTAAAAAAATGAATCAAAAAGAAAAATAAAGGGAGCAAAGAAGTATTGCATTATCCTTTTGTCTCTAAATTAAAATTTTTGAAAATGAGCAATCAAGATTTGAAATGAAGATTGACCATCTTTCTCTCTCCTTCACAAGAATTTATCTTTTCATTATCATTTGTTATCCCTTTTTGAGCTTGAAAGTTTTCTTCAATAAACCCTAGATAAGGATCACCCCTACACTAGGGGATATCATAAAATAAAGGTTGATTACCATGGTGACTAATTTGAAGCATAATGGAAAAAGAGAAAAGGAAGAAAATGTGAAAGGGCTAGAAAGTAAAAAAAAATAGATGAAAAACTAAAAAAAAGGGAAACAAAAAAAAAACAAAAAAGAAGAGAAAGGAAATAAAGAAGGAAGAAAATGAAATGAAATAAGTCATGATAAAGGTGAATGATTGAAGAAGAAATGGAGAACAATAAGAGAAAAGTGTGCTTGAAAGCACAAAAGCAGTTGACAAAGTTTAATTTTGAATAAGAATCCTTGGTCTCATTCATCCCTTAAATACTTGTTTGAGCCTTATATCTTTCCTTTCATAACCCTTAACCTTGACCACGTTACAAGCCTCAAAAGTCCATTTTGATCAATGAAGGGTTGTTGTCATTTTCGTTAACTTTAATTTTCAAACAAAAGGTCATGCCCATCTAAGTATTTAGCTCATTGCTCCTAAAAAAAAAGAATTAAAAAGATAAAAAAAGATAAAAAAATAAAATAAAAAGATTAGCAATGGGGCAAGTTTCTACCTTATTCGAGCTTGCCCTACATTGAGGCATTTTTTTTCTAGCTCGGTTTGACCTACACTAGGGTAAATCTTTTGATTCAATTTGACTTTACACTAGGACAAGTTTCTACCCTGATTGATTCGACCCTAAAATGAGGCAATTTCTCTTTTCCCTGGTTCAATTTGACCTATATTGGGGGTAAATCTTTCGGTCATTATTGCAAGGTTCTGCCCTATGCAATTCAGTCATAGTGTAACACCCTCCTTGACCTTAGGGCATCACATTTCCGACTCCTGACTCATAATCTGAAAAGAAGTTCGCACAAAGTTTGAGTTATAAAAGATGGGTTTCAAAATTTCTTCTTTATTGAAACGTAAATTTACTGAAAATATTAGGTAATATTGAAAATCATATTTTAATTATTCATTATGCAATATTGACACCAATTAATATCACAATTTAAAGATAAATATAAAATTAACAGACTTATTTTTTTTTAACAGTAGCAAACCCCATGACGGGTCCTACTTAATAGCACGGTACAACACTAACATTAAATCTTAACATATTCGTTCCTTCTCTTGTATCAACTTGATACATCAGAACTTTACTCCTTGTCTACCCTGCACATCTTCGAACTTGAGACAGTCACTTTTCAATGTTTCCATCAATCTCTGAGTATCTACCACTCGTTATGTCTAAGACAACTCATTCCTTGTACTGTATAATTTTAACAATACAGACAAAGCAAAATAATATAACAAAGAGGTGAGATCACCTACACCAATACCAACATGCGAGCAAAGACATGAGAGATAACACAAACAAGCAATATTATACGAGATAGATCATACCACAATTATGATCATGTCATCAACATTAATCAACTATCATCATCCAATCATTTATCAATTCAATTATCATAAACAATAATTATGATAATGCCCTCAGCATTATCATCATCATCATCCAAGTAATCAAAACAATTGTCATAGCCAATATTCCTCAATTAATATATCATACGAGATATAAATGCTCGATTTATGCATATGCACAAAGACTCGCTTTATCAAAAACAACTCCATGGAGGTTTTCACAATTTCGAGAAGAATGCTCGGTTAATTGTCGGCCTTAGCCCAAAGACAATCTCCCGGTCGTTGAAAAGAATTGTGTTCTTGTCGGGTATCGTCAATGCGTTGTGCAACGGATCATCGCCAAGTGGCACATGGTACTTGCTAACCGTCCATCCCTGGTCGACCGCCGCGCCTCGACGCCCCCAAGATCCATCATAGACCTCACTATCAATTCTCATTCTCTCTTCAACCACAAGGGCCATAATAGCTATTAGTTATATTTTATACAATGTACGAATATATCAGTGCAAGTCCAACCCCAAAGGGTCAAAATCTTTTCAATTTCATTTGTTCAATGTAATCATATGCTTCAACGCATATTTTTCCAATGCACGTATAATGCACCAAATCCAATCACAGACATATCTTTCCAATGCATGTATAATGCACCAAATGCCAATCACAGGCAAAACATGTCATTTTCTCACACAAAGATCCATATCTTTGGTTCCACAAGATATTTATCTTTGTATTTTCAACAGGAAAATCATATTATCACATTTTCATAGTTATAAAACTTTTTCGTCGTGTTTTCACAAAATTACGCAACATTTCCATTTCATTTCTGTTACGCTTTTACAATACTGTAACTCTTCTATTGCACCTTTAAATCACGTATTAAATTTTTTTAACATTTTTCTCAATTGCATAAAAATATACGTTTCTCAAATCGCGTAATGATTTTCCATCATTTTCAAAATCACGTAACTTAAAAATCATTCTTTTAAGTCGCATAAAACATTTTCCATCATTCTCAAAATATTTAAAACACTTTCCAAATCACATAATAATTTTCTGTCATTTTCACAATCACGTAAAAATATTCTATCACTTTTAAATCATATAATGATTTTTTAACAATAGTTCAAATTACGTAAAATATTTAAACGTAATTCAAATTACTTAAAATGTTTCAATGCATCTCCAATCGCGTAATAATATTTTATCATATTTCAAATCACATAAAAATATTTTACTGTATTTCCAAACACTTAGAAATATTTTACTGTATTTCAAATCACGTACTTTAAAAATTACATTTTTAAGATACGTAAATAATTTTTTTCACCACAATTTCATTACAGAAAATATTTCTCATTCTTCAAAAATTCCATTTCCACTTTTCTCAAACTAATATGATTTTATACTTTATTTAACACATTTTCTTTACTCAAGAAAATCTTTTTCCACATTTCTTTACTCAAGAAATCCTTTTCCAAAATATAATTCACAAAATCACTTTTCCATTGATGTAAATCAACGTTTCAAAACTTAACATTTTCTAACGCACTTCAAAACTCGAAAATAAGTTATATGTTAGTAAATTTTCAAAATACCATTATATTCTCCATTTTTCCCAAATCATTTCCAAATCAACCTTCCTCAAAATAATTTAACTTTATACTTCATTTAATATATCTTTTTATTCAAGAAAATTCTTTTTCACAGTATATTCCACAAATTCACAATTCCATTGAATTAAATCAATGTTTCTAACTTTAAAAATTACTAATGCTTTCCAAAATCTAATGAGATTTTAACAAAATAAATTCTTTTTAAAACAAATTGAGGCTCACTTGCAACCTCTCTTTTTCATTTACATAAAAATTCATTTCTCAAGTGCTAAAATACTCTGATTCCCTTTTCAAATTTCTTGTATTAAATTAATTATATTTTCACTTAGAAAATCACTTTGTTTCATCAAAATCAATGCATTACAAGCCTTCGAAAAAGTGGACATGACTATTGAAAATTATCAAAATATTTTTCATTCTAAATTGATATGGTTTTACACAAACAAAACCAATAAAATTTTATTTTCAAAACCGAAATACCGATAGTTATAAAAATCAAACCCATTTGTTCAAATCTTTTTTCACTTTCTTTACAAATTCTTTTTTTTTTACTTTCTCTGCAAATCCTTAAAATCAATGTTTGCCCGTTTCATTCAAAACTCATATTTAGAAAAATACTTAGGATCTTTTTACACAAAATAAATCAATAAAAATTCCTCAAAGACCGTATTCTTGTTTTCTTGAAAAACAGACCCTTTGTTTATTTTTCATACTCTTCAAATCATCCATTTTTATTTTTCATGAAAATATTAATTTGTGAACACTTATTTTGCGGTGTCTTGGCTGAAATTCACTAAGTTCTAGGGACTCAAAAATTAATTTTCTTATTCTTGAAAAATTTCAACATGAACTCTAATTTTTAAGAGCTCAAAACCGTAGCCTCCCCCTTGGCCTTTGGAGCCAAAAATCAATTTTCTTTTCATCACCACATCATGACATACACATATATATATTTCATCATAAATACTATAAGCATGCCATATACTTATCATGCATAATATAAGCATATCATCAAAATCATAAAATCATGCAAAGCATATCAAGCATAAGCAAATAAATCAAAGCTCATAAACACGCATAAATTATTACATGACCATGGATTGGAATCCTCACATGGATTCACCATCCATCAAATATAAGACCATCTCTCACCACCATACTTGGTTGGTGAGATGGATCTCCCTCTTACCTCTTGAAGATTCTCAAAAACTTCTTGATTTGCTTCTTTTTCCAAGTCCTTCACCACCAAAGGCTTCTCAAATACAAAACAAAATACATAGAAATTAGTATACTAAGCTTGATTAAGAGGAACCATGGATCAAACATGGTTTAGAACATGAAAAAGAGAGAAGAAATGAAGTTTCCTTACACTTCACCTCAAAAACCCAATAACTTTGATCTTGAAGAAAGTCCATGAAGATGAATGATTTAGAGAAAGTCTCCAACATGAAAGTTGCTTAGAATATTATATAGATTCAAGATCTATGGTGGATTAAATTAAACAAACTTGAAGGGTGGTTGACCGAATTCCTCACAAGAAAAAAAACATAAGCTTTTTGATCTTTAACTTGAAGGACAAGGTTGTAGATGATAGAATTTTGAGAAATTCCTAACATGAAAGTGTTTTGGATTGATGAGAGGATTCAAGATATGTAGCTAGATAAAATTATGGAAGATTGGAAGTGGTTCTATGGGTGGTGACCGAATAGCTCAAAGAATAGAGAAGATGGTGTTCTTTGTATTTGTTCTTGGTGTTCTTGAACAATTGGAAGAGAGAGAAGAGAGAGAATGGTCTTTGTGTTGCTAAGTGTGATAAAAATAAAAATAGAAGGCTGAATTTGAAGTGGGCAGCCGTAGGAGTGAAAGAATGGAGAGATAAAAATTTATTTAGCATAATTGAATGCTTTCACATGCATGCACATGGTCTTCACATGGTCTAAGTCACTAAATGCCATCCATTGGTCATAAAAGTCCATTCAAGAACCTTGGAGAAGCTCTCCAAGCTGCATGACCGTGTAGCTCTTCATAGGATTAGGGACTTAATTGTTTTCAATTAAAACCTAATTGTATGCTAATTAATTAGTTAATTAATTAGGTCTAGTTTCCTAATTTCACTTAATTAACATTCTAACTATATAACTAATTAATTAAACATATTATGGCATATATAATAGTCTCTAAATAAAATTAAGACATTTAATTAGTAATTAGATTATCACTAATTAATAATTAGATTAGTTCACTTAACTTGTTAATTAGGCCATTAGATCTTTCTCCTTTAAATCCTAGCCATTAGATGTGTCTCCAAAATAAAGGGTCAAGATTACTCCTTCTTACTTTTAATCCAAGGGTTATAATTAGTCATAGCCTTTTTAGAAGACCAAATCTCCACCATTGATTAAATCCAAATCCAATGGTCATAAATGGTCTTTGTCACTTTTTAAGACTAAATCTCTACTCTTGATCAATTCTAAATCCAATGGTTATAAATGGTCATAACCACTTTATATAACTAATTTTACACCGTTGATTAAATCTACGGTTGATATCGAAGCCTTCCTAACTAAGTTTATTCTCACACCATTGATTAAATCAATGGTGATTATCCAATGCTTCTTTATTAAGTTTGTTTCTTAACCGTTGATTAAATCAATGGTTAATCTTCAAACTAAGTATTCTCATCCAAGGGTATAAATCAAGTCAAGCCCTCTTTGTTGACTGCGCAGTATAATTTTTATTATTTTTATCTGCTATAACCCTACAAATAATATTTTTACTGTATTTTTATCATCTGATAAATAAATACAGTACAAAACACAGTAAAAGAAAATTATAAAAACTATTTCCAGATTCAAGTTTAGTAAGATTCCCTGTCTCCATCTAAACAGTACAAATTTTTCTATCCATAGAAATTTTTTTCACTTTGCGGGACCTACCTGGGCCCACGTATGGCCACCTGGGCCCACATACACCCCTTGGACCCACAAATAGTAAAAAATTTCATAATCATCCACAAAAATAAAAAATATTAGAAAACACACAAATATCAAATCAAATTACGTAAAATAATTAAAACCTAACGGTAAAAATTAAATTACGTAAAGTTTTCCCTAGCCCAAAATTTTTTATTTTCCTGACTAGAAGTAAATCACTCAAAACGATCAAATATGCTGACGGAATAATCAAAATAATTTTACAGTATCCAGAAATTACTAAACAGTAAAATTCTGTTAACTGTCAAAATTACTATTTAAGAGATAGAAAATTTTGGGGTATTACACATAGACTGGGGCAAATTTCTCTTTGATTCAATTTGGGTTGATGTAGATGCTTAACAGAAGGAAATCATCGGCCATAATGTCTAGTAGGCAACTAAAGATCGATTTCATGAAGATTAAACTAATCCATATTAGGGCAACACCACTTTGAATCCCATACCGTTGTTTGTCTTTTTCCATATATTCATCATTTATAAATGCCCTTTGTGTAGTCAAATTTTCAAGACCAATCTAGAAGTTGTTCACTTCTTTTCTGTTGTACTTTTGAATCCATGTCTGTCTGTTGCATAATGCTTCAAGTAAGGTGAACATGAGTACAACACTATGATTTGACCATCTAATGGTAATCTCCTGATAAACAATTCAGATCGAAAAGAACTTGGAAGTTCCAATTGAAGGAGAATGTTATCTCAAGGGATGATCCAGAAATAAGAGGTACCAAAGCAAAAAAGGAAAAGAGCCCATTAAACTAAAAACCCGAAAGGGTAGTTTAAGCAAAAGTTAGGGCAAACAATTTGGAATGGCTAAAACTGGGGCAATTTTTTTTGGCAACTTTTTTTGCATTCAATTGGCTATACTAGGGCAAACAAATTTTGAAGGACTAAGGAAAAGATATGTTGAAAGAAGTAGCAACATAGATAGCAGTTGAGTTATCAAGCAGTTGTAGGAAATCAATTGGATGAGGGACAAAGTTAAATACCGGGCCAAAATTTTCTCGCAAGGACTTAGTAGCCCCAAGCAAGGGCTCGTAGCAAGGGTTGGTCGTCTCACTTCTCAAAAGGATAATTAAGAGTGGAAAACAGGAAAATAAAATAAAAAAAAAAGAAAAGAAAGAAGAAGAAGAAGAAGAAGAAGAAGGAGAAAAAGGATGAGTAAGTAGGATCGAGGTTGTTAGGTTCAACGAGCAAACGCACATGAATAAGAATTTGATTGATCAAAGCTTTCTAGAGTTGTCATTAGTTCAAATGACTTTTAATAAAAAAAAAGAAAAAAAAGGAAAATAAAAAAAGAGAAAAAAAAAAGAGAAAAAAAAAAAAAAGAGAAGAAA
The DNA here is from genome assembly GCA_029884595.1 of Ormosia semicastrata. Classification (NCBI taxonomy): domain Eukaryota; kingdom Viridiplantae; phylum Streptophyta; class Magnoliopsida; order Fabales; family Fabaceae; genus Ormosia; species Ormosia semicastrata. Next base: position 22,139,031 of record JAQQTO010000060.1, read on the forward strand.
AAAGGGAAATAAAGAGAGAAAAAAAAAAAAAAAGAGAAAAAGAAAAAAAGAAGAAAAAAGGAAATAAAGAGAGTGAGAAAAAAAAGAGAAAAAGAAAAAAAAAAGCAAAAAAGCAAAAAAGAGAAGAAAAAAAAGGGAAAAAAAGAGAGAGAAAAAAAAAAAAAAAGAGAAAAAGAGAAAAAAGGGAAATAAAGAGAGAGAAGAAAAAAGAGAAAAAGAAAAAAAGAAGAAGTAAAAAAAATCTTTTTGGGCCAAGATGCCTATTGCCTTTTAAAATTAATGTCTTTTAAATTTTGTGACACTAGATGCCCATTGTCTTTTAAATTTCTAGGCCAAGCCTACTGTCTTTTAAATTTCGGGACATCAAATACCTATTGCCTTTTAAATTTTGGGACACCAGATACCCAATGTCTTTTAAATTTCGGGACACCAGATACCCATTACCTTTTAAATTTTGGGACGCCAAATGCCCATTGTCTTTTAATTTCGGGACACTAGATACCCATTGCATTTTAAATTTTGGGACAATAGATACCCAATGCGTTTTAAATTTCGGGACACTAGATACCCATTGCCTTTTAAATTTTGGGACACCAGATGCCCATCGTCTTTTAAATTTTGGGACACTAGATGCCTATTGCCTTTTAAATTTTAGGACACTAGATGCCCATTGTCTTTTAAATTTCGGGACACTAGATGCCTATTGTCTTTTAAATTTTGGGACACCAGATACCCAATGTCTTTTAAATTTTGGGATACCAGATACCTATTATCTTTTGAATTTTGGGACACCAGATGCCCATTGTCTTTTAAATTTCGGGACACCAGATGCCCATTGTGTGAATGCTTATGTCTTGAAGCATATCAAATGAGTTTTTGATGATAACAAAAGAAAAAGAGAAGATCAAGAGCCAAAGATGAAGATCAAGATCAAAAGAGAAGACCAAGGTCAAAAGAGGTATATTAGATATAGGTCTTAGAACATCAATGTGAAATGCTCTCAAGGTATCTCAAATATATTCAAATGGTTTTTCAAGATCTTTTAAATCAACTTGATATTCAAAGTTCTTTTTTAAAGAAATGTTGATTTCAATCTTGGATTTTGTAAAACATAAGTTAATCTTTTCTAATCCAAGTTTCTATAAGTAAGAAATGGCATGAATCCTCAAATGGGCTTGAAAAATGTGTTCAAAGGCCAAGGTAATCGATTACACATGTTTTGTAATCGATTACAAGCTAAACAGAGAGCTGGTAATCAATTACATGGAGCATGTAATCAATTACAAGCAAGTCAGAGGCCTTGTAATCAATTGCACTAGTAATGTAATCGATTACATTGAACCCAGAAAGGCAAGAACACATTCAAGAAGGTATGTAATCGATTACATGGATATTGTAATCGATTACAACGCAAGTTAGAGGCCTTGTAATCGATTACACCAAGAATGTAATCGATTACATAGAGCCTAGAAAGCCAAGAACACGTTGGAACAACAATGTAATCGACTACATTTGCTGTGTAATCGATTATAAGCAATCTAACAGAGTCCAACGACTATTTTATCAGCATTTAATGATGCCCATTAAAGCACCCAACGGTTCTTTAATGTTGAAAACTTATATATGCACATCTTGGGGCATCATTTATGATTGAACAACAACTGAGAAACATATTTCAATCACTATAATCTGAGAATCATCTTTGAATCATCAAGTGCTCTGCTTTTGTATATATTTGAGATATTCTTGAAGAGTATTGCTAGAGCTTCAATCTGTATTAATCTACTTTTGTGAGAGTTTCATATTTTAAACAATTTGATTGTTTGTAAAGAGAGTGAGGTATGCCTCTAGAGAAAAGGATGAGGTATCCCTTGTTTATGAAGAGAGTGAGATATCTCTCAAAGGTTGTCAAGGCTGAGGTATCCCTTGATTTGTAAAGAGGCTGAGGCATCCCTCAAGGATTATAAAGGGTGAGGTATCCCTGTTTTGAGGCTCAAAGCACAAGGGTGAGGTATCCCAAGGTGTTGTTGAGTGCTCCAATCTATAAAGGTTTTCAAGTACCCGTTCAAGCTTGAAGTTTAGTGGAAAATCTCAAATGGTTCACTTGAGAACTGGACGTAGGTCACAAGGGGTGGCTGAACCAGGATAAATCCTTGTGTTTGATTCTCTCAACCCTATCTCTTTATATTTGTGCTTTAACTATATATGCTTGAATTGAATTTGATATCTAGCTTATTTGCATGATTTATCCCATAACCTAAGTTATATTTGAGTAATCTATAATAGTTGTACATTTGTTAGACTTATTCCATTGCATATGTTGTTTGAAAATATCAAAATGTATAATTTGTCAAAGTTGCATTAAAACTTATCATCACCCAATTCACCCCCCCTCTTGGGTAATGGTTGCCATGGCTAACAAGTAGTATCAGAGCTTCGTGCTCTGGTAAAATCTTAACTGCTTAGAGTTAAAGATCATTGTTTGTTTGGCAACCATTAAAAGCTTTTCAAATGAAACGTTTTGAAATTAATAAACCTCCATTCTTTAATGGTGTGAATTTTGTTTATTGGAAAGCTAGAATAGAAATTTATATGCAATCTATTGATATTGATTTGTGAGATATTATGCTTGATGGATTTACATGAAAATCAAAATAAACTTGGAATGACTATGATAAGAAATTCTTTTCATTAAACATTAGAGCAATGCAAATATTGATAAGTGGTTTAAATGATGATGCTTATGCTAAAATTAAGAGTTGCGCTAGTGCTAAAGATATATGAGATGCTCTTAATGATATCTATCTTGCTAACAATGATTTTTTGTTTAAAGTTGTACATAGAGAGCAAGAAGAGCAAAAACCATTGAAAGAATCTTGTTGTGAAAAATATTCTCAAAATGATGCTGAATTTGAAGAGGTGGCAAAGCAAAACCAATTGGTACATACTCTTGAAGCTTTGATGCACAACAATGAGCAAGATGGTGATTCCCTTGAAGAGTCATTAGTGCAAGAAATTGAGACAACCTCCCACTTGACTCCAAAGAATCTTGAGGTAAATAATGCCTATCTTGATTATGGTCCTTCCTATAATGAGTTACAATGTGCATATGATAAATTATATGATGGTTTGTTGAATTTAGAAAATAAAAACTTATCTTGTTTGGAAAGTATTTCCTCCATTGAAAATGGAATTGAAAACTTGAAAAATAAATATGTTTTTCTTGATGAGGAAATGCCTTTGAAATGTGAAACCTCAACTTTTTGTGAAAAATGCATTGATTTAGAAAATCAAGTTGAGGACTTATTGTTTGAATTTGTCAAAGCTAATGATTCTATTTGCTTACAATTCATGTGTGTTAATAAGAATGCAATTGATGTTATTTCACATGAAAATTCAAGTAAGGCTTGTGGCAAAAATAACATAGAATGTATTAACAACAAAAAGCTTAAGTTTTCCAAAGATGATCTTCAAATGACCAAACCATCATTAAATTCAATTGTTTGTAATTTTTGTAGTCATCTAGGACATATTTCTCATTTATGCAATTATAAAAGAAATCCTCATATGAGAAATAGTATGATATAGGTTCCTAAAGATCTTAAATGCCCTAATACTAACATTCAAGGATCCAAGATGAAATGGGTACCAAAAAGTCCTCCTAGTGTTTCAATTATGCAGAAAACTTCTCAAAAGGATGGACTAATTGGTCAAAGGAAAAAGGAATCATCAAGGGGAATGCTTCCAAAGTCTATTGGTAGAAGTTTTGATCAAAGAAGGAAGATGACTTCAACCAAAGCTTCTCAAGTACAAAATGTGAAACTTGTAAAGTTCAAAACACCAAAAAAGAAGCAATGGGTAAGGAAAAGAGTTTTCTTGATTACCAAGGCTAAGGTATCAAAAGTTTCTACCTCTTATGCACATTCACTTGTCAAGTCAATGAATTTGAGGTATACTCCTTGTAGGCCTTAGGTAAAGGATAGAATCACGTGTACTTGGTAAAATTTGAATATTATGTTTAACACATGATTATGTTTATTCTTATTGTAACATAAGGTTCTAAAATGCCTAGGTATACTTGTATGATGTGCTAAACAGTGTATACTCTGATATTGATCCTGCTGGGCTGAAATGATTTTATCCAATCTGAATGCTTATGTCTTCTTTTTGATAATGCCAACGGGAGATAGATTAGTGAAATATATTGCATGTGTACGGAGGAGTTTTGCGCTTTCACATATTCTATCTCATGCATACATTACGGGGGAGAATTGTGCTTAAATATCTGATATTCAAATAAATACAAATATTTCTCCTTCTGTTGAATGTTTAGTTTGTCATCATCAAAAAGGGGGGAGAATGTGAATACTTATGTCTTGAAGCATATCAAATGAGTTTTTGATGATAACAAAAGAGAAAAAGAAGATCAAGAGCCAAAGATGAAGATCAAGATCAAAAGAGAAGACCAAGATCAAAAGAGGTATATTATATATAAGTCTTAGAACATCAATGTGAAATGCTCTCAAGGTATCTCAATTATATTCAAATGGTTTTTCAAGATCTTTTAAATTAACTTGATATTCAAAGTTCTTTTTTAAAGAAATGTTGATTTCAATCTTGGATTTTGTAAAACATAAGTTAATCTTTTCCAATCCAAATTTCTATAAGTAAGAAATGGCATGAATCCTCAAATGGGCTTGAAAAATGTGTTCAAAGGCCAAGGTAATCGATTACACATGTTTTGTAATCGATTACAAGCTAAACAGGGAGCTGGTAATCGATTACATGGAGCATGTAATCGATTACAAGCAAGTCAAAGGCCTTGTAATCGATTACACCAGTAATGTAATCGATTACATTGAATCCAGAAAGGCAAGAGCACGTTCAAGAAAGTATGTAATCGATTACATGGATATTGTAATCAATTACAAAGCAAGTCAGAGGCCTTGTAATTGATTACACCAAGAATGTAATCGATTACACAGAGCCCAGAAAGCCAAGAACACATTGGAACAACAATGTAATCGATTACATTTGCTGTGTAATCGATTGCAAGCAATCTAACATAGTCCAACGACTATTTTATCAGCATTTAATGATGCCCATTAAAGCAGCCAACAGCTCTTTAATGTTGAAAACTTATATATACACATCTTGGGGCATCATTTGTGGTTGAACAACAACTGAGAAACATATTTCAATCAGTATAATCCAAGAATCATCTTTGAATCATCAAGTGCTCTATTTTTTTTTTATATATTTGAGATATTCTTGAAGAGCATTGCTAGAGCTTCAATTTGTATTAATCTACTATTGTAAGAGTTTCATCTTTTAAACACTTTGATTGTTTGTAAAGAGGGTGAGGTATCCCTCTAGAGAAAAGGGTGAGGTATCCCTTGTTTGTGAAGAGAGTGAGGTATCTCTCAAAGGTTGTCAAGGGTGAGGTATACCTTTATTTGTAAAGAGAGTGAGGCATCCCTCAAGTATTGTAAAGGGTGAGGTATCCCTGTTTTGAGGCTCAAAGCACAAGGTTGGGGTATCCCAAGGTGTTGTTGAGTGCTCCAATCTGTAAAGGTTTTCAAGCACCCGTTCAAGCTCGAGGTTTAGTGGAAAATCTCGAGTGGTTCGGTTGAGGATTTGACATAGGTGATAAGGGGTGGCTGAATTAGGATAAATCCTTGTTTTTGATTCTCTCAACCCTATCTCTTTATATTTGTGCTTTAACTATATATGCTTGAGTTGACTTTGATATCTAGCTTATTTGCATGATTTATCCCATAACTTCAGTTATATTTGAGTAATCTATAATAGTTGTACATTTGTTAGACTTATTCCATTGCATATGTTGTTTGAAAATATCAAAATGCATAATTTGTCAAAGTTGCATTAAAACTTGTTATCACCTAATTCACCCCCTCTTGGGTAATGGTTGCCATGGCTAACACATTGTCTTTTAAACTTTGGGACATCAGATACCCAATGCATTTTAAATTTCAGGCTAAGCCCATTGTGTTTTAAATTTCGGGTCAAACCTACTGTCTTTTTAAATTTTGGATCGCAAGGACACTCAATGTCATTTAAGTTCTTATTTTTTAATATTCAATAAATGTCAATTGAGCTGCGACAGCTTGTTGATGAGGTTGTGATGTCTCTGGGTTTACGCTGAGCTTCACCTTGGTAGGATTAACGACGTAGCGACAACTCGTGAATGCATTTTGAGCTCATTGGTTTTCAATTAGCATATTTTCCTTGTCTATTCACATCATCCTATGCATTGCCGTACAAAATTTAAGTTCACGTCTTTACTCATTTCTTATGACGATAATATAAAAAACTATGGTTTTTCGTTTTATCTAGTAAGAAACAAGTAAAGATGGGTAACTGTGAACACCCAATTTTGTCCAGACTCTTAAAAATTAGAAATTAAAAAAATAAAAAAAATAAATTAATTAATAATTGTATAGCTTATTTATTTTCTCACTTTATCTATTTTATTTAAATAAAAAAATAAAAAAAGAAGAATTAATTTCGTAAAAAAAATGAACAATAATATAAAAAGATTCTTGCACGTATATGCTTTTGGCAACCATATAATTCTCTTGTTCAAGTGACTACCTACAGCACAATCAAGGTTGGCTCCCTGCCAAGCTGCTCCACACACAGGGCTCAATGCCTTCTTGCAGCACCTTGGATGAGCCAAAAGAAGAAAGAGGAAAGTAGCAGGAAATGGGAAGAAGAGGAGGCATGGGGCAGAGAAATGAAGCACAAGAAAGGAAATAGAACGAGACTCAACATAAATTAACTCCTACAACATAGGGGAAGCTCTTCTCTATAAACACAAAGGCTGAAGGCAAAAGAAGGGAGGGATTGGAGAAGGCAAAAGAAGGGGGTGAACAAAAGAGAAGGGGTTTTTCAAGTTTGAAAAAAGAGAGAAATCTGAGGCGGATTGGAGGAGAAAATCAGACAGCTTTTCACGTCTGAGAAAAAAGGAGATTTGAGACGGGGGGAGTTTCCTCAGCTTGCTAAGATGTAGCTCTTCATCCTTCATTACCACCTCACCTCACCTTTATCATCAACTTGAAACCATCATTCACAGAGCCTCCACCCAAAACCAAAGAACCACCAGCTCACATTCATCATCATCCACCTTCATCAACAACCACCAACAACCCCTCCATCCCACCACAACCACCAACTAGCCAACTTCACCGTTCCACAGAATCATCGTGCGCCGTACAACCCTTAACACACCAAACCACATCCTAATAGCCATCGCAAACCACCGACCAGAACCTGCACTATCGCGACTCGTGCGCCATCTTCATCGTAGACGTCGAACCGCCCAAATCATTGAAATTGCTGCCTACTTGCGACCCGCTCCTCTCAAGCCGTCGCCACCTAACCTAAACGTCAGATCTGGTCATTCCGTCTCTGCAAATAGTCCCTGTAACCCCTCCACGACAGGTCGATGTCGCAGGCACATTCCGTGCTTCGCAGCACCGCAACTTACGCTACCAAATCCGCTTTGCGTTGGAACTGCACGTCGTGGTCCTCTGCACGACACTGCGACCTACGTCACACCATTCAAGTCGATCTGCAAGCTCTGCTCGTCCTTGTCGCCGCTTGAATCGACGCCTTCAACATGCACTATGCTGGGCCAGACCGGCTCGCGCTGCTATTCCTCTACCTTGGTCTCTTGCCTCTGCAAATATCCCGAAGAAAATAGAACCCCTCCATTTTTCCTTCTTTTTCGTAGCCTGCTACTTTGTTTTTTTTCTTTCAAATTATGTTATTATTTTTTATTTTTTATTTTTTTTAGAAATGGTTTAAATTAATTGGTTTATTGGACCTTTTTTTAAAAAAGTAAAAATAATAATATAAAAACAAAATAAAATAAAATAATTGAACTTTATAAAAAGATAGGATTAGTTGAGTTGTGACAACTTGTTAATCCTTTAACTTTTAAAATCATTAAGTTATGACAGCTTGATAATTTGTTTCTTTTAAAATAAAAAAAAATAAAATCAAATGAATTTTCAAAATATTTTTTTTTTCAAAATAAAAAATTAAAAAATAATGAACGCACAATCGTTTTCTAGAGAACGATGTGGCTTTGAATTCCTCATTGCACCTAAGGATACGTAAGAGCAAAATTTCTATTCTGTCAAGTTAAAATTAAATTTTCATAATTTATTAGTTAATTTCTTTTTATGTTTTGAAAATGGGTAAAACAAATATTTTAAGAGTTATAAAAAATTGCACAACTGACTTAGGGTAATTGTCTCAGGACGAATGTATCAAGGGTGTTGTGGGATTAAATCTTCACCCTTAACTCTATGTATAATCGACTCCCGAATCCAATCTGGTTTCAAAGACCATTTTTCTTAGGTTTTCCAATTTTTCTTATTTCAAATAAAATTGATAGCGACTCCTATTTTTTTGTTATTTTTCATCGCTCCCGCCGCGATCACGGTCGCGACAATGTAGCTTCATCAGATTGAGCTCAGTTAGAAATAGAAACAAGGAGACAAATATTAATAAATTTGTGTATATTTTTGAATAAATGAATACAGGAGAGCAAACCTCTGTTTATACAAGAAAGTTGTTGTATAGAAAAAAAATTATAATTATGTATTAAATCAAACTGATTTTGTACTAAATCAATTACAAGCATTTCTAAAATCATTTATGATTAATCATTTTTAATCACGTTAACATTTTTCCTCAAACTCATGTAGGTGTTGAAGAAACTAACTTGAGTTTGGAAAGCAGAGTGTGGAATCTGTTAGGATGATGAGCTTTGGTGAACTGATCGGCTGGTTGATCAAGAGTGCCAATGGAAAGGAGATGAAAAGTACGACAAAGAATGTGTTGACGGATGAAGTGGTAGTTGATCTCAATATGCTTGGTGCGCTCATGAAAAACATCATTGTGAGTAATCTGAATTGCACTCATATTATCATAGTAAAGAGCAGTGGGAGAGGACTGAGAAATACCTAAATCATTAATAAGCCAATGTAACCAAAGTATTTTAGATGTGATGTTAGCTAGTGCCTAATATTATGCTTTAGTATTGTAGCATGCAGTTAAAGTTTGTTTCTTGCTTCGCCAGGAAATAAGTGCATCACCAAGATAGATACAGTAGCCAGTGGTTGATCAACAATCTGTGGGATCTCTAGCTCAATCAACATCAGAACAAGCCTAGAGAACCAAGAAGGAGTTGGTTGAGAAATGAAGCCCACGAAATAGAGTTCATTTTATATACCAAATAATACATAAAAACAACAACATAATGAGTAGTGCACAAAGCTGACATAAACTAACTGACTAGATGAACTACAAATGAAATGTTTGGATGAGTAATAATAAGATAAATCAAGCTGCCAACCAACTGCCAATAGAGAGTAGGATCATCAAGTGTAGTACCATCCAGAGGTTTAAACCTGACATTAGGTTCTAGAGGAGTGGACTTGGTGTGACTGTTTGAGAGATTGGCTCAAGAAATAAGATCCAAAGCATATTTAGCTTGGAACAAATAAATACCATCAACAAAGAAAAGAACCTCAAGGCCCATAAAATAACTGAGAGGACCAAGGTCCTTCATCTCAAAATTATGGCTCAAAGATGCTTTAAGATCAACAATATTGCAAGTATCATCACCTGTAATAATCATGTCATCAACATAAAGAAGCAATAACACAGTGTCACTATTAGTCTTACAGATGAAGAGTGCTGAATCATGAGAACTAGAGGAGTATCGAAGCTGACTGATGGTGGAACTGAACTTAGCAAACTAAGCTCGACGAGCTTATTTAAGACCATACAAGGCTTTGCGAAGAAGACAGACCTTATTAAATGGACAAGAGTAACTTGGTGGTGGTCGCATATAGACTTCTTCTTCTAAGTCACCATTGAGAAAGACATTCTTCACATCCATCTGATTAAGAGTCCAGTTGCGAGTGGCAACAATAGTAAGAAAAGTACGAACTGAAGTAAGATGAGCAACTAGAGAAAAGGTTTCTTCATAATCAATCTCATATTCTTGAGTAAAACATTTGGCCACCAAGAAGACCTTGTAACAATCAACAAACCCTTCAAATTGAGTTTTAATATTGTAAACCCATTTACATCCAACAAGAGCCTTATCAGAAGGAAGATCAACCATTTCCCAAGTACCATTATTCTCCAAAGCTTGTAATTCTTCATTCATAGCTTATTGCCAATGAGGGTAAGTGGATACCTCTAAATATGTCTGTGGTTCATGAAGGAGAAGCATGGTAGAAAAATTATGATAATCACGAGGTAAATGGGAAGGTTTCTTACTCGAGAAGGACGAATGATAGTGTTAGATGCAAAATCAATGGTCAGGATAGTGTCAGCGGAATGAGTTGAAACTTTAGACGATGATGAGAGCTCACTGGGAGAATCGAAAGAGGAACCTAGAGGTGGAGAACCTGTCTCAGACACATTTGAAGACTCTGTGTCAAAATCATGTGAACAAAGATGAATAGATGGTGTAGTGAACAAGGGGGTAGAAGTGGAATGAATATACTTGAATTGAGACAAAGTGGAGACTAAAGTATCTTCCAAAAAGACAACATAATAAGAAATATGAATGTGCTGAGAGACTGCATCCCACTAGCGATAACGTTTGTGTTTAGTAGCATAACTAATGAAGCAACAAAGACAGGAACGAGGTTCAAGCTTAGTGTGTTCATGGGGTTGATGAAGAATAAAATAAGCACAACCAAAAACTTTGAGAGAACTGTAGTTTGGAGATCTCAGGTGAAGACGTTCATGAAGAGATATATTACCAAGAATTGAGAAAGGAAGATGATTGATAACATAGACAGCAGTAAAAGCAGCTTCACCCCACATATGTTTAAGACAAGAAGAGGAAATGGGCATAGCTCGAATAGAGTCAAGAATGAGCCGATGCTTTCTTTAAGCACGACCATTTTGCTAAGATGTACTAGGACATAAAAATTCAGAAAGAGTTCCTTGTTTAGTAAGAAAAATGAGTAGTTTTGAATTACGATATTCTAAGACATTATCATAATGAAAAACCTTAATTGTCTTGGAAAACTAAGTTTTAATCATAGTGACAAAGGTAATGTAGATTTGAGAAAGTTCAAAATGATTTTTCATTAAATATATCTAGGTGAAATGTGAATTAGATCAATAAGAATCATAAAATATTGACAATCCCCCATAGTGGGTGTAGGAACTAGACCCCAAACATCAGAATGAATAAGATCAAAGGAGGAAACAAAAATGAAAGTACTTTTATTAAAATATAAAGCAGGTTGTTTGGTGTTAGGGTCAAAACGTGTTGCCCATTTGTTAACAGCAAGTGCACGGGTCGCATAAGTAATACAGATACAGAGTAAAAGTTCGTTTCCACGAGGATATTACGATATAAAGCTAAATACCAACCAATAGCTTAATCAATTCTAGACAAGGACATAAAAAATAGGAAAACAATATAAAAACTATCTAACCTACAAAAGCAATAAACCTAAAAGCGGTTAGGTTTCAGGAAATCCTCCTTCACCCCCTATATCTATCAACAACATGCAATTCCCCTCATAAACACAAATGCATTGATTAGGTTAGCTTGAGAATCTTCATTAGTCAAAAGCCTATGTCTAAGTCAATCAACCCTGGTTTCAATTGCCCAACTCACTAAGTTTCCTTGAGAGCTAGTACAACATCCACTCATGAACGATCTATTCTCAATCACACACTATACATGGCCAATAGGTATATTTCTATCCTATTAATGAATTAACTCATCCAAGCTAATTGAACTCGCCGAACATGCATCAATCATACCATATCCATATCAACAAATCCCTATGTCTAGTTCATTTGCCAATATTAGGATCATGCAATTGAGGCCAACCAAGAACAAGCATTAAACACAAATAATGATTGAACCATAATCAAACATCCACACAAATTCAGAGTAAAACACATCATTAATATAAATAAAAGGATTCAAAGTATTCCTAAACAAAGCTTAGCTATACAAAAGATAAGGAAGAGAAGAGAGAAAGGGAAAAGAGAGAAAGAAGCTCATTGATTTGTCTCTGAAGCTTGAATCCTCCTTCAATCCTTTGATCCTTGACTCCAATCCACCATCAATGAAGATCTAGCCAAGCTATCTAACCTAAAACTAAGAAAACTAACAAAACCTAAAAATGGAAATGGCCAAATGGCCAGAACCCTGAAAAACTAAGAGAGAATGAGAGAAAAACGCATAAAATCTTATTTATAAGCTCAGCAGCCACCTCCACGCCGCGGCGCCCACATACTCACACCGTGGCGCCCAATGGGTCGGTCTATCTATGTCGCTGAGCCCACTTCATCTGCACCGCAGTGCTATTGCCTCGGGTCCAAGTATGGCCAGCCTGAAAATACTCTCTGCGCCGCGGCGTGCTCTGCCTTGCGCCACGACGGTGACCATTGAAATGCCAATTTGGCTTCCTCTTCCTCTTTAAACTCAATTGCTCCATATTTAACCTTGTTTGGAGCCCTTCCTATCATAGAGAAAACACCAAATCAATAACATATATAAATCTACTCAATCCATGATCATTAAAGCTCAGTTTGCTATAAAACATATTAGAAAGGCTTAGAATCAGAATATGACAAATATAAGTACAAAACCCTCCAAATATGCATTTAAACAAGGACATAGAATTCATTCTAGAACAATGATAGGGCACAAATAACTGCATTCTATGTAGCTATCATTTGGCTATTTGACAAGATGTACATTGTAAATATTCTTCTTTAACAAATCCTAAGACACCTTGAGAAATGAGATGATATAATTTAATAAGAGAACTGCGACTAAGATGCTTATGCCATAACTGAAGAGAAAAAAATAGTAGAAGCAGCACAAATAGTGGACACAGGAGGCGGAGGAACATGAATATCAGTGACCTCAAATAATTGTCCAACTTTACAAGCATTCCCAATGATCTACCTCATCTGTGGATCCTGCATAGAACAATCAACAAAAGAAAAGGTAAGTATATAACCAAGGTCTCACAATTGGCCAATAGAGATGAGATTAAAGTTTAATTTGTGAATAAGGTAAGTGTCTAATAAGGTAAGGGTAGGTAGGGAGATTGGACCATTATAACTTACTTCCATAAGAGACCCATCAGCAATATAAATGGAATGAATGGTATCTCTAGAAGAAAGGGAAGAGACTGCATAGGATGAGGAAATCATGTGATTACAACATGTAGAATTAAAATATCAATGATTATTACCTGGGGTAATGGCTGAGGTAGTAGGAGTATTACCAGTTTGAGAAAGGACTTACTTAAGAAGAGACTCAAGATCAGTAGTGGTTAGAGAGATCTGAGAATCTGAGGCATCGTCAATAACTGAAGCTACAATTACAGGCTTGGAGGAGGAACTAGAACGAGGTTGAAACTTTCTTTGATTAAACCTTTGTGGACGAGTAGAGTTCTATGGATGACTAAGACACTGCTCAATCGAATGTCTTAGAACTTTGAAGTATATGCATACCTTAGAGGGGTAGGTAGGAGCAATATGACCCTTCTTCTTACAAATGTGGCACTCTATGGTGGGACAATCAGTAAAAACATAACCAGGTTTGCAGCAATGACTATAGAATATGTCTCTCTGATGAGTAATTGCAAAAGCTAAATCTGCTTTAGGTCGAAGAAGACCTAATCTAATTTCTTCTGACTTCTGACGAGGAAGTGCATCCTCAAGTACAGGCAGGGAATCCCGATGTAGTAGGGAAGCTCTAACAGGTCATAGTCATCAGCGAGAGCCATCAGAAATTGGATGAGCTTGGTACGATCACAGTACTCCTCATATAGTTTGGCATCACTTTTATGTTTCAAGGTTGGCTTACACAGAATCAGTTGATCCCAAATAGCTTCCACCCGAGCCAGGAACTCATATATGGCTTGGCCGAGTTCTTTAATGCATAAATTTTCAACTAAGTCCAAAAACTTGATTCGGGATTAATTGTTGCGAACCCAAGTGCAAGTTATCTCAAGTAATAAATTCTCGGTGAGTCCGAGGTCGAACCACAGAGACTTGATGAAGATTAATTAAGGTAAGATAAATATTTTGTTACTACAGTAAAAATTATTTACCTAGGTTAAAAGATCTACTCTTAGTAAATAAAATAAAGGTAAAATTAATTCATTTTATAACTCAATTAGAATCATCGCAGCATGGAGGTTCCAATCGAAAAATACAACGTTAAAAATCTATTTAAAATAATATACGTAATTATATTATGTTTTCTTTAATTATTTCCACCACTTGTAAATGGGTTAAAGCATTCACTGTGCCAAAATCTTGTTTACAACAAATCAAGAACTCCGCTTTACAAGGAGAGTTTCTACAATTAATTGGAAACTAAAATATAACACGTATAATAACTACTAGAAAAATAAATCATTTAAGCACAAGAGAGGAATAAATCTAATTTTATTTTATTACTAAGAGCTTCACACTTTTACCTAAGTAAATTGGAACTTAATTACACATAAGAGAAGAAGAAAGAAAAAGAGAAAAGGAAAAAGAAAGAAAAGTGAAAAGAAGAGGAAGAGAGGCGAAAGAGAGGAAATTCCTCTCTGTTTCGTCCCAGAGCCTCCCCCCTCCCCTCTATACATTTCTGACATTTGATTGCCTATTTATAGGCAAATTGATGCACAGTGGAAACTTAGGCATTAAGTTTTTAATAATTGAGCAAATGCACAACTGTGTGTCCAGGAGACACAATCATGTCTCCTATTTTTTTTTTTTTTTGAGAAAAGTGATCTTCATGAAAGTTGTAGGCCTGGATTTTAGCTTAAAAATGGCTTTAGTTTGAGTCCAAAATCATTCCTAGAACTCAAGATATGGTCCAATTACTGCAAAGTATTTAGGCCCGATTTCAGCTCCTCTATTCTGATTTGTAAGCCCAATATCACCTCCAAGGAGTCCGATCTGAGTTTTGTGTTCTTCATGACAATTGTAGGGAATTGTCTTGGCGTTCCTACAAGACTAGAATCACATCAATCAGATATTTACAACTCAAGTTATAGCCAGTTTACTAAACACTGTCAAAGAGATAATTAAGGCTAATTTATGTAATAATTCGTTCAATGATCCAATTCGGCTTAACAATATAAAATGTGTCAAAACCAACTAAATTAAGCCTAATTGAACCTTAAGAAGGTTAGTGAGAGGATTATAAAATGTATAAAATATAATGTTATCAAATTTCCCCACACTTAACTTTTGCACTCCTGGGTAAAACACAAGAAACAAAAACTAGGGAACAAAGAAAAACGTCACAGACTTAAAAGCAAAAAACTCTAAAGGATTCAATGAATCAAGAAGAGAAACCAGTCATTCAAGGGATCAAAACATTCATGAGGTAATATGTTTTTGCATCTTAAATCAACAAGCATGGAACTTCAGTTGAAAAGAATGAATCAAGAATGATAGATCCTCACAAAATTCACTCTCAATCTCTCAAGTGTTTAAAAGGTAAGTATTTCACTCTATTCAACCCATGAACAATTACACTACCATAAGCTTGCTTATCTTCTACTTCTCCGCTACTCAAAAACAACATTTATACACAAATCATGAGGACTTTATTCAAGGTTGTAATGAGATTATGGTAAAGGAGAAAGTAATATAGATAAGATAAGTTAAATACTAAAGAGAATAAAAAAGCATTAAGATACAATTAGAGTGGAGAAGATATTTGAGAACATGCAGTTTAAATTTCCCAAGGGTTTCTTAGTTCTTTCTCTGTTTGCTTCCTTTTCATAAAGGGCAATGACCAATATTTGACTAATGTTTTGTTGAAGATCAATGCCAAATTGGTAGGTTGAATTCATTGTTAGGCCAGAACATTCTCCTTCTCTTCCTGTTGTTTTCAAGCATCCACTCTTATTTTAGGTATGAATATATCACAAGGTGCATTCTTTGATTGTAGCGGTAGTCAGCTCTTTTTTTTTTCTTTTCTTTTTTTTAGGAACATTTTGCACACACACCCCCACTCTTATTAAAAAAACTCATCCGACAACAAAGCCAATGCTCTTTTATTTCCTAAGGTCAGGTAAGAACATGATTTTTCGTTTAAGGCACATAATGAGTTCGAAACAAAGAATTATCAACTAAGCTCAAAGGGGTTAAGCAAAGAAAAATATGCAAGGTTAGCTATTTGGTCAAAGTAGTTAATTCAAGAAAATTGCCTCAATCATGTTTATGTATCCATGTGAAAAAGTAGTCTAAAAAAGAATCAAAGTAAGTTCTAGAGTAATAATTCCATGAGAAAAAATCACACAAGAAAGAAGAGAATGGTACAAATGTTTAATCCATTCATCAATAGACATAAAATCTCACAAGGCATATTTTTTTCATTCTCAGTCCAAAAATTTCAACATTCATAACCAAGCATGTGATGTTTAAGAAAGAAGACAATTTACTCAATCATGTAAATTTTCCTGAATTTGAATTGCTACTTTCACACAAACTCGTTAACTACCCCAATCTGGATGCGTCTCAAGAGTAAAATTACCTCCACAACAAAATTTGCTCCTTACTCTGCCATCCTTAATTAGTTTAACTGTTAATAAACACGACAAACATATTAATAAACACACTTTCTAAATTTTTTTAAGATTTTTTTTACACAATTATTCACACAACTATACACAATTATTCACATAATTATTCACACAATTATTGACATAACTATCATTCCCCCAACCAGATCACAACATTATCCTCAATGTTAAAACATAAAAAGGTAAAGGATAGAAGAAAGTACCTGTTGTTGCAATTATTGAAAAGAGAAAGCTCACACAAATTTAAACAGAAATAAAGTACAATAAATAAAACCAAAACTTGTAATTATTTAAATAATTGGAGTGTCTGATCTGACTTGCTTTTCATACTGCTTCCCTCACCGCTTCCTTCTGACCAATCTATTTGACCTGTTACTGGATCAGGTTCATAAACAAAAGCTTCTAATTTATCAATCAACTCATCAACAGTGGAAGCAGAGATAAGGAGTCGTCTTACCGAAGGTGTGATGAATTTCTGTTTCACAGCATGGTCAAGAAAATATAACAAAAGATCAAAGAAATTATTAACATTCAACAAACCTATGGGTTTATGATGGATGTTCAGTTAGGGCTAAGAGACAATTTGAAAAATTTCTTCTAAAGTACCAAAACCACCCGATAAGGTAATAAATGCATAAGAGTTTTCAAGCATTTTAGCCACTCGTTCATGCAAAGTTGATACTTGAAGTTCCTGCCCAATTATTTTTCCAGTGATATTTTTTCGAGTTAAAGGTTCAGGAATGATATCTAAAACTTGATTGCCTCTCAGATATGCAGCCAGTGATATAGCCCCCATTAACCCATGGAAACATCCCCCATATATTACACGAATATTCCTTGCAGTAAGTGTTCGACCAAGAGTGCTTGCGGCTTCTACAAACTCTAAACTCTTCCCATAAGTTGTCCCACAAAATACAAAGATACTGGTAAGTCTATGAACAGAAGAAGAAGAAGCTCCCTCCATTTTGACACTCACACTTTCTTTGAATGATTTTGAGTTGAAGGAAATAAGGAAAATGAAGTGTTTAAATGGGAAAGAGAATAGAAAAAGGTAATGATAGCACCTATATGGGTAGGTTGGCTTGTCAGAAAAGTTTAAAATTGAGAAACACACATTTTTACATTTTTTTAAAGAAGAAGATATAAAAGAAAATATGTACATGTAGTTGTAATTGTGGCTCACATCTTCCGCTAGTTTTACGTCCAGTAACGGCTTAAACGCCTTCTATGAGTTGAGGATAAGCTTCCCATCTAATTTTCTTATAAATTGACAAACAGGGTCTTTTTGAGTCAGATTCCCAAGACCATAACGCTTTTGCTTGTCCCTAAAGAATCATTGATAGGTGGGATATCAAAAGGCGAGCCTATTGTAAGTATGGACAAATGATCTGCAATAACCTTTTGATTTTTTAAAGCAATAAAATCCACCGTATCAATTTAGGTTTGTAAAAACTTGTTGAGAAAATCGACAAGTGCACTAAATCGTCAAAGTGATTAAGAGGAAAAAGAAAAACAAACACAAAGACACACAAAATAAAGAGGAAAAAAAATAAAATTAAAATACTAGGGATCTAGCGTCACTTGATTCAATAATCTATCATAGACAATAGAGTAGCTTTGGGACCTTTTTAATCAATTTCTAATCATTCAATTGATGGGGAGAATCCAGTAATTAATTAAAACTCAATTCCTTTGTCTAAACCTTCACTCTTGGGATTCTCATGAAAAATACCACAATTCTCCCACATAACCTATAACCTCCATTCCTAGATGATTATAAATCATGATACTTATTATTTATGGTCTAGGTCATATGCAAACCTTCTAATTCTATATACACCTTACTAGATCAATTTATGAGTGGCCAATTCATAAAAGCATTAAAAATCATAATAAGCACTCAAATTGAATAGAAAAGAAACTCATTAAAATTTCAATCTTAATACATGTCGATTGAATTAAGTTACGTTTCACCCTAAAAACACACAAATTAATTACACATGACAAAATAGAAGAATAAATAGAAAAATAAAAAAATAAAAAATATATACAAAGGTGTAGTATAAACCAGCCACCAAATAAATATTTACAAAGGCGTAGTAATAAACCAACCACCAAATATATATATTAATACGTAATAAATATATATTAACAAAGGTGTGGTAATAAACTAACCACCGAATAAAAGAAAATAACAAAGGTGTGGTATAAACCAATCACAAAAAAAAATAAAGTATAAAAAGTAAATTACAAAAAAAAAAAATAAAGGGAGAGTTTCTCCCACTAAGTTAATATGTACAAAGAAAATAAAAGGGAGAGGTTCTCCCACAAAGTTAGTATGTACAGAAAATAAAAGGGAGAGTTTCCCTCACTGTTAATATGTACAAGAAAATAAAAGGGAGAATTACCTCCACTATACAGAAATTAAAAAGGAGAATTACCCCCACTGTTAATATGTACAGAAAATAAAAATGAGAGGTTTCTCCACTGTTAATATGTACAAATAAAAAATAAAAAAATAAAACTGTTAACTTCTTTATATTTTTTTAGCTTTCTTTTTGCTTTTAGTTTTTTTTTTTATGTTTCTCTTTGTTTATTATTATGTTCCCTCTCTCTTTTCTTTCTTTAATTGCTAACTTTTTTTATTATTATTATTTTCATTTTTTTTGGTGGTCATGAGTGTGACCACCCTCCTCCTCCCTTTTCTTTTTTTTTTTTTTCTACTCATGGGGGACAGCCTTGTGCCCCACTTTGTTTTTTATATATAAAATACTATTCACACACTATTCATACTATTCACATGCTATTCACACACTATTCACACTATTCACTCAAAAGTGTGGGGGAATTAAAAGGGAGAATTACTCCCACTAGTTAGTGCATTAGTAAGTACAAAAATATTTACACTAGAAATTTATTCTTCATATCAAGTCTCCGACAATGGCGCCAAAAACTTGATGTACAAATTTTCAACCAAGTCCAAAAACTTGATTCGGGATTAATTGTTGCGAACCCAAGTGCAGGTTATCTCAAGTAATAAATTCTTGGTGAGTCCGAGGTCGAACCACAGAGACTTGATGAAGATTAATTAAGGTAAGATAAATATTTAATTACTACGATAAAAATTATTTACCTGGGTTAAAAGATCCACTCTTGGTAAATAAAGTAAAGGTAAGATTAATTCATTTTATAACTTAATTAGAATTCTCGCAACACAAAGGTTCCAATCAGAAAATACAACGTTAAAAATTCATTTAAAATAATATACGTAATTATATTATGTTTCCTTTAATTATTTTCACCACTTGTAAATGGGTTAAAGCATTCACTATACCAAAATCTTGTCTACAACAAATCAAGAACTTCACTTTACAAGGAGGGTTTCTACAATTAATTGGAAACTAAAATATAACACATATAATAACTACTAGAAAAATAAATCATTTAAGTACAAGAGAGGAATAAATCTAACTTTATTTTATTACGTAGAGCTTCACACTTTCACCCAAGTAAATTGGAACTTAATTACACATAGGAGAAGAAGAAAGAAAAAGAGAAAGGAAAAAGAAAGAAAAGTGAAAAGAAGAGGAAGAGAGGTGAAATAGAGGAAATTCCTCTCTGTTTCGTGCTAGAGCCTTCCCCCTCCCCTCTATATGTTTCTGACATTTTATTGCCTATTTATAGGCAAATTGATGCACAGTGGAAACTTAGGCATTAAGTTTTCAATAATTGAGCAAATGCACAGCCGTGTATCTAGGAGACACAGTCATGTCTCCTTTTTTTTTTGAGAAAAGTGGTCTTCATGAAAGTTGTAGGCCTGGATTTTAGCTTTAAAATGGCTTTAGTTTGAGTCCAAAATCATTCCTAGAACTCAAGATATGGTCCAATTACTGCAAAGTATTTAGGCCCGATTTCAACTCCTCTGTTCTGACTTGCAAGCCCAATATCACCTCCAAGGAGTCCGATATGAGTTTTGTGTTCTTCATGAAAGTTGTAGGTAATTGTCTTGGCTTTCCTACAAGACTAGAATCACATCAATCAAATATTTACAACTCAAGTTATAGCCAGTTTACTAAACACTGCCAAAGAGATAATTAAGGCTAATTTATGTAATAATTCATTCAATAATCCAATTCGGCTTAACATTATAAAATGTGTCAAAATCAACTAAATTAAGCCTAATTGAACCTTAAGAAGCCTAGTGAGAGGATTATAAAATGTATAAAATATAATGTTATCATTCTTGTTTTTGACTAGTTTGGCATCACTTTTGTGTTTCAAGGTTGACTTACACAGAATCAGTTGATCCCAAATAGGTTCCATCCGAGCCAAGAACTCATATATGGCTTGGCCGAGTTCTTGTTTCAGACTATTGAGTTCCTTCAGTAGCAACTAATATTGAGAGATAAATAAAAAAATTGTATATTTATTTTTAAGATGATCACACACTCTTTGGTAGTGTCAAAGGGTCCAAATTGTATATTTTTATAATCTAATGATTTTTGTTATCCCAATCTTCTAATTTTTTAGCATCTTTCTCATCAGTGTCATCTTCATCTTTGACAGAGAAAATAATATCACCCGTGACATATCACCAGAATTTTAGGCCTTTCAGAAAGCCACGCATAGCCTCAACCCAATGGGTATAGTTTGAACCATTGAGTAAATCTGGAATGTGTAATATCCTACTAGTGATTTTATTATATTTTAATTAAATTGATAGAATATTACTTACTTCGTTTATTATTTCTTATTTAATAAAATACGTGCAGTGGTTTATTACATAATGGAATTCATTTACTTCTTAAATCAATTAGGTTGAATTTCCTTTTTTATAAAATAAACGTATCAATGGAATATAATTCTAATAAAATGCAAACAGAAAACTTAAAAGAAAAAACACACTAGCTGCATTTGTTTATATATTTACATAAGGTATACCAGTACATCTATCTAGAAATATTTATAAACACACATGGGTACAAAAGCTACAAAAAGCGACATCTAAAATGTCAAAATAAACAAATCTAGTTGGTACGTTAGCAAGCAGTGTACACCCACAATGTAGTCAAGTTAACTATTTACAACTACATCATGCATGCATTATCAGTCAGAATCATACATGATGAAGAAGCGGATGTGGATGTTGACTATCACCAAATGAATTTCTTCAGTAGGAGCATAAAACACAAGGTGCGCATCAAGATTAATTAGTAGAGTAATGCAAACCATCCTAATTCTTTGAACATATTAGATAAGGATGAGAATTTAAATTCCTAGTAGAGCAATCATATAGTTATAAAATCAATATCATTTGAACTATGACATGTTCAGCTACATTCACTGTAGAAAATAAAATTCAAATATAGTACTAGATAACATTGCTTTATATCAATAAAATATGTACTAGATAATACCATTTAAAAAAACATCTTAACATTCCTTTATCTTTTTTTATAAGTCCAATAACATAACATAAATAATCGAGATCTCAAACTTTCTAGGGCGTCCCCTAGCATAGTGGTCATTCCAATCAAGGAACCCAATAAAGGTGGTCATTCCACATGCCCTTGCAAGGGAGATATGGAACCTATTAAAGTGACCCATGTAAGAATTTCTTTTAATGTTTAAACCATTTCATCTTCATCATAGATCATATCATTTAATCATAAGTCATATCATTTCCATCATAGATCATATCATTTGATCATAAATCATATAATTTCCATCATAGATCATTTTCAACCATTTCATCATAAATCATTTCAAAATAAATCATTTTATCACAAATCATTTTATCGTAAACTATTTTCCTTG
The DNA here is from genome assembly GCA_029884595.1 of Ormosia semicastrata. NCBI lineage: Eukaryota > Viridiplantae > Streptophyta > Magnoliopsida > Fabales > Fabaceae > Ormosia > Ormosia semicastrata. The sequence goes on from JAQQTO010000060.1 coordinate 22,161,476, forward strand.
ATCATTCTCTTTGATCATAACTTATGACATTAACATAATCCAGAATGAAACATTTTTGATTCCATTAGAAAAGAACTTAAAAAGCTTATTCGAATAATGTACTCAAGAATGACATGTTTTTTATTCTATTTGAAAAGACTTACAGAGCTTATTCGAATAACATACTCCAGAATGACATGTTTTCGATCCTATTCTAAAAGATAACATACTCCAAAATAACATGTCTTTGATTCTATTCAAAAAGACTTAGAGGGCTTATTCGAATGACATAATCTAGAATGACACATTTTCGATTTCAATTCGAAAAGACTTAGTTAGCATATTTGTAACATTCTCTCTAACCCGATAGACTTAATCAGGTTATAGAAGCTCAACAATATTGGTAAAGGTTACCTTTTAATTTTGGTAATTATTGGGATTTGTTTGAGCATAATCTTGGACTCTTGAGAAAATGACTGAGGAAACGGAAATAAATAAAAAAGATTTTATTTCTAAGCTATGAACAATTATAATGGATATCTAAAAGCTTTTTAATTCAATTCCATAGGTTTAATTTAACCAAGAAAAGAATAATGAAGCTTAGAGAATGATATTGCAATATAAGAAAAGTGGTGGAATAGTAATATAGAAAATATAATGAAATCCTAAAATTTTCTATGATACCTATGAAGGTTAGAAAATTTGTTTCTGAAAAACTAAAGTGTTCTTAGAAGATATAAGATTTACAATTGGATTTCATTTTTATGAGACTTTCCCCATATCCATCACTGTTTCATTCTGATGCTTTCTACCTAATATGTTGACATTTTCCTTCCCTCTCTCCACTCTTTCACGTTTCCATAATCTCATTTCTCCTTCTCTCACATTTTACTCTCACTCACTCTCTATTCTATCAATCTCACGCCCAGCAGAAGAGGGAAAGAGGAATAAGAAAAACAAAGAAAGAACAAGAGAAGGAGAAGGAGAAGGAGGAAGCAACCAAGAAAGTAGAAAAGGAAAAGGGAAAAGGAAGGCAATAAGTTGAGGTAGGGTTTTTCTTCACTATGTTCATCTTTTCCTATTATTTGAGAATGATGGATTGATGATTTTTGTTGAAGTTTAGAGATGATAAATAAAGATAATACTCTTATGTTTTGAATAGGAGATAAAGATTCCAACCATGATTTTGATTCTTAAAGAACTTTAAGATTTAAAAATGGGTTGAAACCTATATTGATTTGTTGTTTTAAAAGTGTTTTGGATGCTTGAATATGAAGCATTTGATATTGTTGTTGATGATTAATGGTTTGGCTTGGGTTGGGATCTGGTTTGGAAAAACAAAGTAAATGATTTTTGCTTTTTGGTGTTTTAGTGCCTAGGTGCCCAAAACCCAGAAACTTGTTGTTTGTTTCAAGATGCATGCAGGGCGCCTAGGCGCTAAGTGTGGAGTGCCAGAGCGCCAGCGCCTGGGAAAAATAGAGTATCGTGTTTGGTGTTTGGGTGCTTGAGCGCCCAGTGTTCACCACCCAGGTGCCAGCGACCAAAATGAACTGGGAAACTCTCTACCATCCCAATGCCTAGGTGTTGGATAGTGGGTGCCTAGGTGCCCAGAGCTGTTTTTGCCAAAATGATTATTTTGATAAAATGAAGTCCTCTACTTGTTGGATTTGCTTATGCCTGCTTTTTAAATAGTATTAAGATACTAGTAGGGGTATTTCATAGAAGATTTGATCACTCTAGATTTGTGAAATTCTAATTACATGATCTTTTCTATGATATGCATGATCCCATTACATAAGATGATATGATGGAATATTCTATTGCATGATTGATGAGATATTGATGCAATATGCTATGACATGAGATGATATGATGAAATATCTTATTACATGCATGTTGAGATTGATGATTGAGATAATGACTAATTTTCATGAGTAACCCATTATCTAGGATATCCTTGGTCCTAGGGTGAGACTTGGAAATGGTGGTTGAGGGGGGACATTCCCTTACCACCTGAGATATTGAGGTTGAGGATAGATAATTCTCTCCCTCTTTACTTGAGTCCTCCCTGGATGAAATGTAGTTGACGACGAATAATTCTCTCTCTACTTGAGGCATTCCTAGATTAAAGATAGTGTGAGGAAGGATGATACCCTCTCTATTAAAATAGTTAAGGACGAATAATTCTCTCTCTACTCACAACTCTAAAATGAGGACTAATAATTCCCTCATTTGTTGTGGATTGATGTAGGTTACTCGGAGTAGTTCTGTGTAACAAGAGAGACTATTACAAATAGGTTAAAGTGCACTAACTTGAAAGTAGACTACTACTAAGTGACGGTATTGTAAGGACGAATAATTTCCTCCATACCATTTCGATAAGAGATGAATAATGATTATTGATAATTGACAAATAATAATTCTTGATGGATGACTATTATGAGATAGCTTATTGCATAAGTCTATGTTGAATGGATTTCTGGATATGATTTTGAGATTTCAATAAGATTTGATGATTGATTTGATTATTCAAATGATGTTTGATAAATGATATAAAATGAACTTCTATTTTGGGAAGAGAAAGGACTTGTTTTGGCTATAGCCACCTTTCTAACGATTAAATACTAATGTTTTGAAATGATATTTCTCTGAAATAGCTGGAATGATGATAATGACACATTTTTATAAATATTACTGAGAATTGTTAGATTCTCATCCCATTGCTTTGATTTCTATAATGATTCCAGTGAGTCTTCGTGCTGACCATAGAGGCGATGAAGGACTTGATCTTTTAGATCTCGTGTTCTTCTTGTTTTGATATTTGTACATGGATGTATATCATTCTAGGCCATAGTGGCTACCGATGTATTTTGATATATTTTGATGTACAATTTATAAATACATAGTTCTTCAGATATGTATTATGTACTTCCGCTTCAGGCTCATATTTTGTATAATACAAATATACTTCTTTAGAAAAATTTGATATTGATCTAAGTGACGTCTCTAATATGATCTCTAATGCGTAATTTCGGATATGTCATTAGTCTAAGTATTAGGACGTTACATTTTGGTATCAGAGCAGTTCATCCTGTTGAGCCCAAGTATGGACTAACTATGCTTTTAGCATGAATATTATGTATTTTCTTATCTTGATACTGAGATGTATGGATAGAATTGCATGGCAGTCTTGTGTATGTATATTATGGTTATTGTTGCATTGTTACATAAGTATTGAGCCTGATCAACTCAATATGGACGTTCTGTGTGTACAGGAGACTATGGCATCATCCAAGCGTATGCAGGGAGACAGAGCGTCTGCCAGTGATAACATGATAGATATGATGGAGATGTTTAGAGAGATGGCTACTGTTATGAGGGAATAAAGAGATATGGTTACAATTATGAGGGAGCAAACAACTATCACCAATAGAGTGCTGGAAAGGATAGGTAATAACCCCCATCCGCAACAAGAGAATGAAGCAGCAGTCATGAGAAACTAGGATTTTCTTGACCTTTCAGAATTTAGGAAGAGAACCCTCCATCTTTCCAAGGAAAGTATGATTCAGCTAAGGCGGAGGGATGGTTGAGAGAGTTGGAGAAAGTCTTTACTGTGATGAGATGCTCGGATGACTGAAAGGTGTCCTTTGCTTCCTTTATGTTGCAAGAGGAAGTTGAATATTGGTGGAATGATGCAAGAAGAATAAAGGAGGCAGTTGGAATAAAGATAACTTGAGATTATGGGGTCTCATATCTTGAGATTGATTCAACTCTAACAAAATCTGAGTCTCGGCTATCAATTCTTGTTGCTGAGCGGCCCTCTGATCCTGTTTATTGTTATGCCAGCCATCCTTTGTATTGCTTCTGTTATCATAGCCATTCCATTGTTGTCGTGTTCCACATTCACACGCGTACGTCTATGCGAGCCATTGCATTTTTTTTTGGAAACAGACGAATTAAAACACAATAGGAACAAAAGTAACATTTTCAAACAATATTGTTTCCTTTTGAAAACCAAGCAATACATCTTTGTGTTTAGTTTCAGAGAAACTCACAGTACAAACAAGGCAAAACTTACTTATAAACCCTAAAGATTCAAACTTGGACTTTACTCATGCTAGAGGTGCCACCCCAAAGGGTGTAGGTACAAACAATGTTACACGAGTTCAGTCATCCAACTAGACTCTTACTAGAAAAACCCTTATTCTGCTAGTCTGCCTAGTTGGAGTCATAGTTTCCTATCCACACAGAACATTACATATTGAGTTGGTCAGTCCTCAATATCATGTGATTATGTAACAGTAACTATTAACATCCAACCTAAAATAACTTATGCAATCCTCTTTTAACATCTCAAACAAGAGACAAGGTAATGCACAACACACATATAGAAATTCCTACGTGCCTAAGAACAGTCAGTCCATACCCCGGCTCGACAGAATGAACTGCTCTGATACCACCTAGTGTAACACCCCCCTCCGAGAAGGCATTACGTTTGAGACCTACTCCTTTTAAAAACTCTTTACCCAAGTTATAAAAGTTGATATTATAAAATATGAATTTCAAAACTTCTTTTTGTGGATAACATAAACTTATCAAATTATAGAGACATAAAACATAAGAACCATAAAATAGACTTTTCAAAAAACAAAGTTTACTACATCTATGAATATATTATCTTATGTTCCAAAAGCATAAAACTCATATACTCAAAGAAATAAATAAATATAACTACCATATGAAGACTGAGCCTAGTCCAAGTCCAAATACTTGAAGAGTGAGGTCCTGCACCCGATCTTCATCCAAATCCCCCTCGGGATCCCTAGCAGACAAAACCCCCAGTCGGGGCATATTACCACGGACAAGAGTCTGAGCAGTCGACTCTACAGAGTCCTCCCTAGAGGAAGGTCTCCAATCATCCCAAAACTCCCCAAGAGGCATGCAATACTCCTAGTGAACAGCTACATCCACAGGAAACATAGCAGCGTCATGCTGGGTCCTACTCCAAAGTAAGGTGACCTCTCTGATGTACTGAATGCGCCTCTTATGTCAATGGATAGTCCACGCGTCGATGCCCTTATAGAACTGTAGTCTAGTGAAATTTCATGCCAGTAAAAAACAACAACAAAGAAACTAATGCCCTTCATACACAACAACATTAAATAATAGCAGATATGATCATGTCAATATGAGAATATTACAGAACAACAAACATAATCATGTTATCAACTGATAGATAATTCAGCAATATACAGCAGAATACATAAGTATGAACCATGCCACAATAATAGATATACTGACTATGCATATGCACGATGTGTATGCTGACCATCCTTATGCATAATGCAACCAGTTCCTACTCCATGGAGCTAAACACAAAGAATCATAGATGAGCGTTCCAGCAGATCTGCCCCCCTCAATGATAATCTACGCCAGACCACAAAAGGATAGTGTTTGTCGGGTCTTCATCAGTGCATTGCAACAGTTTTCTACAACTAGGGGTATACAATGTGATAACAGGTCATTAAGTGAATCACCTCATCCTGACGCCCCCTGAGATCCGTCAGGGATCATACTATCCAAAATTTTGCCCACTCCTAGGCTACAAAAGCCGACTGTATAATGCTTAAGTGCATGATCATTGAATACCAAACCACCATTAGACTGTTCCCAATGGTATTAAAGCAACTGCCCATACAATCGTCTAATACCATTAGTATCAATGATAGTATATAACCGCCCATACAATTATATAATACTATTGATCCATTCGGGTCCAGAACATTAGCTCAGAAGAACAATGCTAAATACAATTGATCCACTCGGGTCCAGTACGTTGGCCCAAAAGCACAATGCTAAATACAATTGATCCACTCTGGTCCAGTACATTGGCCCAAAAGCATAATGCTAATGCATTCTTTCACAAGGTATTTCAGTCGTGCAAATTCAAAAGTCATCACCATCAAATCACATGAAGCATTCTCACAAATTTCTCTAGCATAAAGAACCATTGTTTCATCCTTAAGCTTTAATTGTAACACTTTCAAGAAAAGGGTAGGAATTAACCCTAATCACTAGACTCTTCTAACTAAGTTCCTCGAGTGACCTTTCCTCATATCGGTCACAAAAAATTAAGAAGAAAGAAACACGTTGTCTTAATCTCACGATTTCCCCTCCTCTTTCCCTAAGTTCTTCAAGTTTTCACTATTTCTTCCTCAAGCTCATTTTTTTTCTCAAGACCGAAAATCACTCTTTTGCTCAATGATAAAAAAATTTGTTCTCTTTTCATCCTCATCTTATAAATCATTAATTAAATTTCTTTACTATCAAACCAACTAGATTCACCACTAATAAATCATTTTCATTATTCTAATTATCTCCAAAATTATTTCCAATGGTATATTCAAATGTCATTACTCCTCAAATCATAACATTGTGATTATCTTCTCTTTTACTTATAAATCCTTTGACCCTAATTAGATCCCCAAACCGTCTAAGTAATATTTCCTAATGTTCTTTCTAAACCTTTCATTATTCAAATTCTAAATAAAATCCTTTCTATCCTAATTACTTGTCCTTCCTATTATCAAATATTTTAGGTCTCGAATTCACTCTTTCATCCAATTATCAAATAACATAACAAAAAATCAATTCTTTTTAATGATAAAAGATTTATTCCTTTCCTCTTTCAACTTGTAACCTCATAAATCATATTCTTGCTACCTAATCATCTAAGTTCTTAAACAATGAAGTATTTTAGCCTTAAAAACCCTATTTTTCCACACCATGGCCGTGAAAACCAAAATATTTTTCCTTTCTAGCAACATTTAAAGCATACAACATAAATTTTAAGCATCAAAATCATACTATAACAAATTCATACATAATATCAAGTAATAAGGTCACATAAAGCATGTAACCATAAGCCACAAAGTCGTGCAATCAAGGAGAATAAATTCTCACATGGATTTATCACCCACAAAAAATTTGTTCCTCACTACCATGAGTGGTTGATGAGGTTAATCTCCCTCTTACCTAAGAAGACAATAAGAAAAGGAACTTCCTTTATGCCTCTTGAAATTCGTCCAACTCTTTCACCAAAATCCTAGGATGATCAAACTCACATAATCAACAACTGAAGCTCGAAAAGAGGAGTCCTTGATCACCACGATGACCAAGCATCATGAAAAAGAAGGAAAGAAAATAGAAAGTCAAGAATTTTATCTCAAAGCTTCAAGTTTAAGGCTTTATAGAAGAAGATGAAGATGGAAGAATCAAGTGATGGTCATAAGAGGAAAAAGCTTCTAGGTGATGAGTAGATGCAAGAAATAAGGTTGGTTGAGCAAATAAACATGGATGACCATCAATGGTGGTGTTTGGCCGTGAGAGTGAGGAGAGAAAATGGAGATGAGAGCTTTAGGAGGTGATTACAATAATAAAAGGTCTTCAAACAAGATGTAGTTTCAAGCAATATGATTGCTTGAAATTAAACATGCATGGAGGGTGAAGGAAGAACGTGTGGCTGTGAGGTTGGAGAGGAGATGAAGAAGAGAAAATGTGATGGAAAAGTGAGAGAGAAAAGATGGAAACTTTGGAAATGAAAATGGAAATGATGCTTTGAGTGAAAAGATGACAAAGTTGTCATCTTTTCCCCTCCAAAACCATGCACTATGCCTAGGGAGAAGGAGCCAAGCTTTTTTTGCAAGCTTTTCCCAAAACCCAAAAAGTCAAATCATGATGTCATGTAGTGTTGTTACTTAGATGATATCATAAAAGTGGCTAGATAGAAATAATCTACTATATTTTTATTGTAAGCCATTATCCAGTGGACAAAAGCTACTGTTAACAAAACCAATATTTATTGTCCAATGAAAAATAAAACGTACTGCGATTTTATTTATCGAATCAAATCTCAAAAAATGAAAACTTTGTAAACTGTGTCTGACCTCGGATGTAGTAAAATCCCCTATCACCGTTTTCCATAGTCCAAGATTTTCCCGCCTCAGGGAAAATATTTCATTTTTCTGGCCCCGCTCAGTGTGCATGTAAATCGAGAAATATATTAAAATAATCAAATAATTCAAATAATTCCAGAAAAATTCACAAAAATCATAAATATTATAAAATGAATATATATCATGAAACAAGAAATTTTCGGGGTGTTACAACTCTCCCCTTCTAAAAAGAAATTTCATCCTCGAAATTTTTCATACCTTAGAACACATGCAGACATTGCCCCCTCATTATGTCTTCTAGCTCCCACATTGCATCTGCAATTACATCATTCCAAATCCCCTTTACAGATGCAATTTCCTTTCCTTTGAGTTGTTTACATCTTGTCCTAAGTTATCTTAATTTCATCCATTGTTTGTAGTGCAAGCTCGGGTCTTGACGCAAAATTTTTCCCATCTTGGTTCCAACATAAAGGTGCTCAAATTCGTCGTCCATATAATGCCTCATATTTAGCTCTTTTTGAGCAGATGGATACTTCAGACTCTAATGATCACTGTAGACGTTGGATATTGCTCCATGTAGAAAATGTATCCATATCTTCAATGTAATCACAATAGCTAACTCCAAGTTTGCATAGAGTTGTTCTTCTTATGTACTCTCAATTGCCTTGAAGCATACACTACTACCCCTTTCTATTCCGCACAAGCACACATTCTAAACCCTAATGCGGAGCTTCACGAGACACCTCAAAAGGTTTACTGGGATTGAGCAGAATCAATACTTGCGAAGTGATCGAGTATCTCTTTAACCCTTGAAAATTTTCCTCACATGCATCAATTCATACAAAAGTTTGACCCTTTCGTCTGAGCTGGATAAGAGGTCCTGCTATCTTGGACAATCCTTCGATGAATTCCCGATAATAACGAGCTAATCCCACAAAGCTACGAATCTCTGTTATGGTCTTTGGCCTTTCCCGTTGAAGAATTGCTTCAACTTTCAATGAATCCACAGTAATCCTTTCCTCTGAGATCTCATGACTCAAGAATTTAACCTCCTCTAACCGAAATTCGCACCTTGATAACTTGGCACACAACTTCTTCTCTTTCAGTATCTAGAGAACTATACCGAGGTGTTCAACATATTCCTCCTGATTTTGAGAATAGCTCAGAATGTCATCAAAGAGGACAATGACAAATCTGTGTATATAAGGACGAAAGATCCCGTTCGTGAAATCTTTGAGTATCGCAGAAGCATGTGTTACTCCGAACAGTATCAGCAGATGCACGTAACGTCCATAACGCGATTGAAAAAAAAGGCTTGGAATCATCCTCCACTTCCACGCAAATCCGATGATAGCTAGAGTGTAGGTCGATCTAGGTGAAAACAACGGTTCCCTTCCAAATGGCTTGTAATTTCCTTTCCTTCGTATCGCTTCGCTCTCTTGTCCTTGTTCTTAACACGAAGTGTCTTATTAATCAAGTTTTCTTTCAACCGTATTGTATCTGATACTATGACATGATTTAGACTAGAAATATTCTTTCTTGCAATTATGGTGCATGGGAAAACATTATGAAGGTTAGGAAGAAAAAGATAGCAAACTATCTGATGTGTTACCGGACATATCCAACAAAGAATTTGATATGGCCCAATCTTTGAAATAAACTTCTAAAATTTTACTGGAACAATTTAACAGGACATGGTTGGAAGATAACCAGTTCATTTTCAAGATCACGTCTAATTTTTGAAATAGGTAAACAAATTAAATCAATAGAAAAAAATCCAGTCTTTAACAGGTATAGGATAACTTAAGCAACTTGGTCATTGACAACAGGTGTTTGCAATAGAAGTAGAAATAACTTGGTCAAAAGATAACGAAGACACAAAGAACTTTAATTGACCCATATAGTCATATGGTATAAAGAAATGGGTTACTCCCCAGAATGAAACAGTATAATCAAAGGGTCATCTCCTATGACACAGTCTCCTTCATTCAGGTCTTCGGTCTGGGATGCCTTTACTCCACTTGGGGAATTGACTCTCCTTTCCACGTGAGATTTTGAAGCACGTACATCACAAACGGAAGGTTTCAACTTTTGTGAAGTACAATTCCTAAACACGTGTCCTGGCTTTCCGTAATTGAAACAAACTTTTTCCTTGGCCGTACAAGTTCTCGTTGCATGACTTGTTGCACACTCCTTACAGATCTGCAAAAGTGCCACTGGCGGACTAGGACTACCATCACTAGCATGACCTCTATATAGTTGCTGTTGTTATTGATTTCCTAGAGGTCGCGAATACGATTTCCGCTGCGATCGCTTGACCTTATGATTTCTCCTTTTTCGGAACCAATATGATCCAACATTATGGGGTCCCAAATCTTGAGATTGATTCAACTCTAACAAAATCTGAGCCTCGGCTATCAATTCCTACTGCTGAGCGACCCTCTGATCCTATTTACTATTATGTCAGCCATCCTTTGTATTGCTTCTGTTGTCATAGCCATTCCATTGTTGTCGTGTTCCATATTCACAAGCGTACGCCTACCGTGAGCCATTGCCTTTTTCTTCTGAAACAGACGAATTAAAACATAAAAGGAACAAAAGTAACATTTTCAAACAATATTGTTTCCTTTCGGAAACCAAGCAATACATCTCTGTGTTTAGTTTTAGAGAAACTCACAGCACAAACAAGGTGAAACCTACTCACAAACCCAAAAGATTCGGACTTGGACTTTACTCACGCTAGAGGTACCACCCCAAAGGGTGTAGGTACAAATAATGCTACACGAGTTCAGTCATCCAACTAGACTCTTACTAGAAGAACCCCTATTCTCCTAGTCTGCCTAGTTGAAGTCATAGTTTCCTGTCCACACAGAACATTACATCTTAAGTTGGCCAGTCCTCAATATCATGTGACTATGTAACAGTAACTACTAACATCTAACCTAAAATAACTTATGCAATCCTCTTTTAACATCTCAAACAAGAGACAAGGAAATGCACAACACACATATAGAAATTCCTACATACCTAAGAATAGTCAGTCCATACCCCGGCTCGATAGGATGAACTGGTCTGATACCACCTAGTGTAACACCCCCTCTGAGAGGGCATTATGTTTAAGAACTACTCCTTTTAAAAACTCTTAACCCAAGTTATAAAAGTTGATGTTATAAAATCTGAATTTCAAAACTTCTTTTCGCAGATAACATAAACTTATCAAATTATAGAGACACAAAACATAAAAACCATAAAATAGACTTTTCATAAAACAAAGTTTACTACATCCATGAATATATTATCTTATGTTCCAAAAGCATAAAACTCACATACTCAAAGAAATAAATATATATAACCACCATATGAAGACTGTGACTAGTCCAAGTCCAAACACTTGAAGAGTGGGGTCCTACACCCGATCTTCATCTAGATCCCTCTCGGGATCCCTAGCAGACAAAACCCCCAGTCGGGGTATATCATCCCGGATGGGAGTCCGAGCAGTCGACTTTACAGAGTCCTCCCTAGAGGAAGCTCTCTAATCATCCCAAAACTCCCCAAGAGGCATGCAAAACTCCAAGTGAATAGTTACATCCACAGTAAACGTAGCAGCGTTATACCGGGTCCTACTCCAAAGTAAGGTGACCTCTCTGATGTACTGAATCCCATATCTCAATGGATAGTCCATGCGTCGAAGCCCCCATGGAACTGTAGTCTAGTGAAACCTCGTGGATCTTGTTTTGCCGCCATTACAGTCTTTACAGACATGAGCATAAAACAGAGGCAAACAGGATAATACAATGAAAGAGGTGAAATCCCCTACATTAATACCATCATGGCAGCATGAAATAACAACAAAGACACTAATACCTTTCATACACAACAACATTAAATAATAGCAGATTTGATTATGTCAATACGGGAATATTACAAAACAACAAGCATAATCATGTGATCAACTGATAGATAATTCAGCAATGTATAGAAGAATACATAAGTATGGACCATGCCACAATAACAGATATACTGACTATGCATATGCACGATGTGTATGCTGACCATCCTTATGCACAATGCAACCAGTTCCTACTCCATTGAGCTAAACACAAAGAATCAGATATGAGCATTCCAGAAGATCTGCCCCCCTCAATGACAGTCTACGCTGGACCACGAAAAGGATAGTGTTTGTCGGGTCCTCGTTAGTGCGTTGCAATAGTTTTCCACGACCAGGGGTATACAATGTGACAATAGGTCACTAAGTGAATCACCTCGCCCTGAAGCCCCCTAAGATCCTTTAGGGATCACACTATCCAAATTTTTGCCCACTCCTAGGCAACAAAAGCCGACGGTATAATGCTCAAGTGCATGATCAATGAAAATCAAACCACTGTTGGACTATTCCCAATGGTATTAAAGCAACCGCCCATACAATCATCTAATACCATTAGTATCAATGATATTATATAACCGTCCATACAATTACATAATACCATTGATCCATTCAGGTCCAGAACATCGGCCCAGAAGCACAATGCTAAATACAATTGATCCTCTCGGGTCCAGTACGTCGGCCCAAAAGCACAATGCTAATGCATTCTTTCACAAGGTATTTCAGTTGTGCAAATTCAAAAGTCATCACCATCAAATCACATGATGCAGTCTCACAAATTTCTCTTGCATATAGAACCATTGTTTCATCCTTAAGCTTTAATTATAACACTTTCAAGAAAAGGGTAGGAATTAACCGTAATTACTAGACTCTTTTAACTAAGTTCCTCGAGTGCTTTTCCTCATATCGTTCACAAAAAATTAAGAAGAAAGAAACATGTTGTCTTAATCTCACGATTCCTTTCCTTTTTCCCTAAGCTTTTCAAGTTTTCACTATTTCTTCCTCAAGCTAATTTTCTTTCTCATGACCGAAAATCATTCTTTTGCTCAATGATAAAAAAATTTGTTCTCTTTTCATCATCATCTTATAAATCATTAATTAAATTTCTTTACTATCAAACTAACTAGATTCACCAGTAGTAAATCATTTTCATTATTCTAATTATCTCCAAAATTATTTCCATTGGTATATTCAAAAGTCATTACTCCTCAAATCATAACATTGTGATTATCTTCTCTTTTACTTATAAATCCTTTGAACCTAATTAGTTCCCCAAATCATCTAAGTAATATTTCCTAATGTTCTTTCTAAATCTTTCATTATTCAAATTCTAAATAAAATCATTTCCATCCTAATTACTTGTCCTTCCCATTATCAAATATTTTAGGTCTCCAATTCACTCTTTCATCCAATTATCAAATAACATAACAAAAAATCAATTCTTTTCAATGGTAAAAAACTTTATTCCTTTCCTCTTTCAACTTGTAACCTCAAAAATTATATTCTTGCTACCTAATCATCTAAGTTCTTAAACAATGAAGTATTTTAGCCTTGAAACCCTATTTTTCCACACCATGGCCGTGAGAACCAAAATATTTTTCCTTTCTAGCACAATTTAAAGCACACAACATAATTTTTAAGCATCAAAATCATACTATAACAAATTCATACATAATATCAAGTAATAAGGTCACATAAAGCATATAACCACAAAGTCATGCAATCAAGGTGAAAAAATCCTCACATGGATTTATCACCCACAAGAAATTCATTCCTCACCACCATGAGTGGTTGATGAGGTTAATCTCTCTCTTACCTAAGAAGACAACAAGAAAAGGAACTCCCTTTATTCCTCTTAAAATTCATCCAACTCCTCCACCAAAACCCTAGGATGATCAAACTCACATAATCAACAACCAAAGCTCAAAAAGAGGAGTCCTTGATCACCAAGATGACCACGAATCATGAAAATGAAGGAAAAAAATAGAAAGTCAAGAACTTTGCCTCAAAGTTTCAAGTTTAGGGCTTTATAGAAGAAGATGAAGATGGGAGAATCAAGTGGTGGTCATAAAAGGGAAAAGCTTCTAGGTGATGAGTAGATGCAAGAAATAAGGTTGGTTGAGCAAATAAACATGGATGGCCATCAATGGTGGTGCTTGGCCGTGAGAGTGAGGAGAGAAAATGAAGATGAGAGCTTTAGGAGGTGATTACAACAAGAAAAAGTCTTTAAACAAGATGTAGTTTCAAGCAATTTGATTGCTTGAAAGTAAAAAAGCATGGAGGGTGAAGGAGGAGGGTGTGGCCGTGAGGTTGGAGAGGAGAGGAAGAAGAGAAAATGTGATGGAAAAGTGAGAGAGAAAAGATGGAAATTTTTGAAATGAAAATGGAAACGATGCTTTGAGTGAAAAGATGACAAAGTTATCATCTTTTCCCCTCCAAAACAGTGCACTATGCGTAGGGAGAAGGAGCCAAGCTTCTCTTGCAAGCTTATCCCAAAGCTTCCTCAAGAAGCTTCTCCCAAACCCAAAAAGTCAAACCATGATATCATGTAGTGATGTCATTTAGATGATATCATAAAAGTGGTTAGATAGAAATAATTGACTAGATTTTTATTGCAAGCTATTATCCAGTGGATAAAAGCTACGGTTAACAAAACTTGTATTTATTGTCCAACAGATAATAAAATGTACTGTGATTTTATTTATCGAATCAAATCTCGAAAAATGAAACTTCGTATACTGTGTTCGGCCACGGATTTAGTAAGATCCCTCATCACTGTTTTCCACAGTCCAAGGTTTTCCTGCCTCGGGGAAAATATTTCATTTTCTCGGCCTCGCTCAGTGTGCATGTAAATAGAAAAATATATTAAAATAATCAAACAATTCAAATAATTCATAAAAAATTCAAAAAAATCACAAATATTATAAAATGAATAAATATCATGAAACAAGAAATTTTCGAGGTGTTACAACTCTCCCTATCTAAAAAGAAATTTCATCCTCAAAATTTTTCATACCTTATAACACATGCAGACATTGCCCCCTTATTATGTCTTCTAGCTCCCACGTTGCATCTGCAATTACATCATTCCAAATCCCCTTTACAGATGCAATTTCCTTTCCTTTGAGTTATTTACATCTTGTCCTAAGTTATCTTAATTTTATCCAATGTTTGTAGTGCAAGCTCGGGTCTTGACGCAAAAATTTTCTCATCTTGGTGCCAACACAAAGGTGCTCAAATTCATCGTCCATATAATGCCTCATATTTAGCTCTTTTTGAGCAGATGGATACTTCAGACTCAAATGATCACTGTAGACATTGGATATTGCTTCATATAGAAAATGTCTCTATATCTTCAATGTAATCACAACAACTAAATCTAAGTTTGTGTAGGGTTGTTTTTCTTATGTACTCTCAATTGCCTTGAAGCATACGCTACTACCCCTTTCTATTCCGCACAAGCACACGTTCTAAACCCTAATGCGGAGCATCACGAGACACCTCAAAAGGTTCACTAGGATTGAGCAGAATCAATACTAGCGAAGTGGTCGAGTGTCTCTTCAACCCTTGAAAATTTTCCTCACATGCATCAATCCATACAAAAGTTTGACCCTTTCGTGTGAGCTGGATAAGAGGTCCTGCTATCTTGGAAAATCCTTTGATGAATTCCCGATAATAACCAGCTAATCCCACAAAGTTACGAATCTCCGTTATGGTCTTCGGCCTTTCCTATTGAAGAATTGCTTCAACTTTCAACGAATCCACAGTAATCCCTTCCTTTGAGATCACATGACTCAAGAATTTAACCTCCTCCAACCAAAATTCGCACCTTGATAACTTGGCACACAACTTCTTCTCTTTCAGTATCTAGAGAACTGTACTGAGGTGTTCAATATGTTCCTCCTGATTTTGAGAATAGCTTAGAATGTCATCGATAAGGACAATGAAAAATCTGTCCAGATAAGGACGAAAGATCCCGTTCATGAAATCTATGAGTATCGTAGGAGCATTTGTTACTCCGAACGGTATCACCAGATGCCCGTAACGTCCATAACGCGTTTGAAAAAAAATTCTTCGAATCATCCTCTACTTCCACACGAATTCAATGATAGCCAGAGCGTAGGTCGATCTAGGCGAAAACAACGGTTCCCTTCCAAATGGCTTGTAATTTCCTTTCCTTCATATTACTTCGCTCTCCTATCCTTGTTCTTAACATGAAGTGTCTTATTAATCAAGTTTTCTTTCAACTGTACTGTATCTGATACTATGACATGATTTAGACTAGAAATATTCTTTCTTGTAATTGTGGTGCATGGCAAAACATTATGAAGGTCGGGAAGAAAAAGATAGCAAACTATCGGATGTGTTACCGGACATATCTAACAAAGAATTTGATATGGCCCAATCTTCAAAATAAAATTCTAAAATTATACTGGAACAATTTAACAAGACATGGTTGGAAGATAACCAGTTCATTTTCAAGATCACGTCTAATTTGTAAAAGAGGTAAACAAATCAAATCAATAGAAAAAAATCTAGCCTTTAACAGGTATAGGACAACTTAAGCAACTTGGTCATTGACAACAGATGTTTGCAATAGAAGTAGAAATAACTTAGTCAAAAGATAACGAAGACACAGAGAACTTTAATTGACCCATACAGTCATATGGTATAAAGAAATGGGTTACTCCCCAGAATGATACAGTATACTCAAAGGGACATCTCCTGTGACACAGTCTCCTTCGTTCAAGTCTTCAGCCTGAGATACCTTTACTCAACTTGGGGAATTGACTCTCCCTTCTACGTGAGATTTTGAAACACGTACATCACCAACAGAAGGTTTCATCTTTTGTAAAGTACAATTCCTAAACACGTGTCCTGGCTTTCCGCACTTGAAATAAACTTTTTCCTTAGTCGTACAAGTTCTCGTTGCATGACTTTTTCCTTATAGATCTGCAAAAGTGCCACTGGCTGACAGGGACTACTATCACTAGCACGGCCTCCATATGGTTGCTATTGTTATTGATTTCCTGGTGTTCGCGAATACGATTTCCGCTGCGATCGCTTGTCCTTACGAATTCTCCTTTTTTGGAACCAATATTATCCAACATTATGGAGTCTCATATCTTGAGATTGATTCAACTCTGACAAAATCTGAGCCTCAGCTATCAATTCCTACTGCTGAGCGACCCTCTGATCCTATTTACTGTTATGTCAGCCATCCTTTGTATTGCTTCAGCTGTCGCAACCATTCCATTGTTGTCGTGTTCCATATTCACACGCGTACGTCTACTGCGAGCCATTGCCTTTTTCTTTCAAAACAGATGAATTAAAACATAACAAGAACAAAAGTAACATTTTTAAACAATATTGTTTCCTTTCGAAAACCAAGTAATACATCTTTGTGTTTAGTTTTAGAGAAACTTACAGCACAAACAAGGCAAAACCTACTCACAAACCCAAAAGATTCAGACTTGGACTTTACTCACGCTAGAGGTAGCACCCCAAAGGGTGTAGGTACAAATAATGCTACGCGAGTTCAGTCATCCAACTAGACTCTTACTAGAAGAACCCCTATTCTCCTAGTCCGCCTAGTTAAAGTCATAGTTTCCTGTCCACACAGAACATTACATATTGAGTTAGCCAGTCCTCAATATCATGTGACTATGCAACAATAACTACTAACATCTAACCTAAAACAACTTATGCAGTCCTCTTTTAACATCTCAAACAAGAGATAAAGAAATGCACAACACACATATAGAAATTCCTACATGCCTAAGAACAGTCAATCCATACTCCGGCTCGACAGGATGAACTGCTCTGATACCACCTAGTGTAACACCCCCCTTCGAGAGGGCATTACGTTTAAGACCTACTCCTTTTAAAAACTCTTTACCTAAGTTATCAAAGTTGATATTATAAAATACGAATTTCAAAACTTTTTTTCGCGGATAACATAAGCTTATCAAGTTATAGAGACGCAAAACATAAAAACCATAAAATAGACTTTTCATAAAGTAGAGTTTACTACATCCATGAAAATATTATCTTATGTTCGAAAACCATAAAACTCACATACTCAAAGAAATAAATATATATAACTACCATATGAAGACTGAGCCTAGTCCAAGTCCAAACACTTGAAGAGTGGGGTCCTGCACCCAATCTTCATCCAGATCCACCTCTGGATCCCTAGCAGACAAAACACCTAGTCGGGGCATATCACCACGGACGGGAGTCCGAGCTGTCGACTCCACAGAGTCCTCCCTAGAGGAAGCTCTCCAATCATCCCAAAACTCCCCAAAAGGCATGCAAAACTCCAAGTGAAATCTTCATCCACAGTAAACATAGCAGCGTCATGCCGAGTCCAACTCCAAAGTAAGGTGACCTCTCCGATGTACTAAATGCCCCCCATATCTCAATGGATAGTCCACACGTCGATGCCCCCAAGGAACTGTAGTCTAGTGAAACCTCACGGATAAAACAGATGCAAACAGGATAATACAATGAAAGAGATAAGATTCCCCACATCAATACCATTATGGCAGTAAGAAAAAACAACAAAGACACTAATGCTTTTCATACACAACAACATTAAATAATAGCAGATATGATCATGTCAATACGGGAATATTACAGAACAACAAGCATAATCATTTTATCAATTGATAGATAATTCAACAATGTACAGCAGAATACATAAGAATGGACCATGCCACAATAACAGATATACTGACTATGCATATGCACGATGTGTATGCTGACCATCCTTATGCATAATGCAACCAGTTCTTACCCCATGGAGCAAAACACAGAGAATCAGAGATGAGCATTCCAGAAGATCTGCCCCCCTCAACAACAGTCTACACTGGACCAAGAAAAGGGTAGTGTTTATCGGGTCCTCGTCAGTGCGTTGTAACGGTTTTCCATGACCAGGGGTATACAATGTGACAATAGGTCACTAAGTGAAACACCTCACCCTAACACCCCCTGAGATCCATCAGGGATCACACTATCCAAAATTTCGTCCACTCCTAGGCAACAAAAGCCGATGGTATAATGCTCAAGTGCATGATCAATGAAAATCAAACCACTGTTGGACTGTTTCGAATGGTATTAAAGCAACTGCCCATACAATCGTCCAATATCATTAGTATCAATGATATTATATAACCGCCCATACAATTACAAAATGCCTTTGATCCACTCGGGTCTAGAACATCGGCCCAAAAGCACAATGCTAAATACAATTGATCTTCTCAGGTCTAGTACGTTGGCCCAAAAGCACAATGCTAGATACAATTGATCCACTCAGGTCCAGTACGTCAGCCCAAAAGCACAATGCTAATGCATTCTTTCACAAGGTATTTCAGTCGTGCAAATTCAAAAGTCATCACCATCAAATCACATGAAGCATTCTCACAATTTTTTCTAGCATATAGAACCATTGTTTTATCCTTAAGCTTTAATTGTAACACTTTCAAGAAAAGGGTAGGAATTAACCCTAATCACTAGACTCTTCAAACGAAGTTCCTCGAGCGACCTTTCCTCATATCGTTCATGAAAAATTAAGAAGAACGAAACATGTTGTCTTAATATCATGATTCCTTTCCTCTTTCCCTAAGTCTTTCATGTTTACACTATTTTTTCCTCAAGCTTATTTTCTTTCTCAAGATCAAAAATTACTCTTTTGCTCAATGATAAAAAAATTTGTTCTCTTTTCATCCTCATCTATAAATCATTAATTAAATTTCTTTACTATCAAACCAACTAGATTCACCACTAATAAATCATTTTCATTATTCCAATTATTTCCAAAATTATTTCCATTGATATATTCAAAAGTCATTACTCCTCAAATCATAACATTGTGATTATCTTCTCTTTTACTTATAAATCCTTTGACCCTAATTAGTTCTCCAAATCATCTAAGTAATATTTCCTAATGTTCTTTCTAAACCTTTCATTATTCAAATTCTAAATAAAATCCTTTCCATCCTAATTACTTGTCCTTCCCATTATCAAATATTTTAGGTCTCCAATTCACTCTTTCATCCAATTATCAAATAACATAACAAAAAATCAATTCTTTTCAATGGTAAAAAACTTTATTCCTTTCCTCTTTCAACTTGTAACCTCATAAATCATATTCTTGCTACCTAATCAGTAAGTTCTTAAACAATGAAGTATTTTAGCCTTGAAACCCTATTTCTCCACACCATGGCCATGAGAACTAAAATATTTTTCCTTTCTAGCACCATTTAAAGCATACAACATAATTTTTAAGCATCAAAATCATACTATAACAAATTCATACCTAATATCAAGTAATAAAGTCACATAAAGCATAAAACCACAAGCCACAAAGTCATGCAATCAAGGTAAATAAATCCTCACATGGATTTATCACCCACGAGAAATTCGTTCCTCACCACCATAAGTAGTTGATGAGGTTAATCTCCCTCTTAACTAAGAAGACAGCAAGAAAAGGAACTCCCTTTATGCCTCTTGAAATTCGTCCAACTCCTCCACCAAAACCCTAGGATTATCAAACTCATATAATCAACAACCAAAGCTCGAAAAGAGGAGTCCTTGATCACCAAGGTGACCAAGAATCATGAAAATGAAGGAAAGAAAATAGAAAGTCAAGAACTTTACCTCAAAGCTTCAAGTTTAGGGCTTTATGGAAGAAGATGAAGATGGAAGAATCAAGTGATGGTCATGAAAGGAAAAAGCTTCTAGGTGATGAGTAGATGCAAGAAATAAGGTTGGTTGAGAAAATAAACATGGATGGCCATAAACGTTGCATCTATAATTATATCATTCCAAATCCCCTTTATGGATGCAATTTTCTTTCCTCAGAGTTGTTTATATCTTGTCCTAAGTTATCTTAATTTTATCCAATGTTTGTAGTGCAAACTCGAGCCTTAACGCAAAATTTTTCCCATCTTGGTGCCAACACAAAGGCGCTCAAATTCGTCGTCCATATAATGCCTCATATTTAGTTCTTTTTGAGCAGACGGATACTTCGGACTCTAATGATCACTGTAGACGTTGGATATTGCTCCAAGTAGAAAATGTATCCATATCTTCAATGCAATCACAACAGCTAACTCCGAGTTTGCGTAGGGTTGTTCTTATTATGTACTCTTAATTGCCTTGAAACATACGCTACTACCCCTTTCTATTCCGCACAAGCACACATTCTAAACCCTAATGCGGAGCTTCACGAGACACCTCGAAAGGTTCGCTAGGGTTGAGCAGAATCAATACTGGCGAAGTGGTCGAGTATCTCTTCAACCCTTGAAAATTTTCTTCACATGCATCAATCCATACAAAAGTTTGACCCTTTCGTGTGAGCTGGATAAGTGGTCCTGCTATCTTGGAAAATCCATCGATGAATTCCCGATAATAACCAGATAATCCCACAAAGCTACAAATCTCTGTTACGGTCTTCAGCCTTTCCTATTGAAGAATTACTTAAACTGTCAACGAATCCACAGTAATCCCTTCCTTTGAGATCACATGACTCAAGAATTTAACCTCCTCCAACCGAAATTCACACATTGATAACTTGGCACACAACTTCTTCTCTTTCAGTCTCTGTAACACCCTCCTTAGGGTGTCACACTTCGTGTTACTCAATTATCATATCACCCCTTCGTTATGAATCGTGCTTGTAATATAAATACGAGTTGTAAAATTTCTTAATAATAAGAAAATAAACTTAGCGGAAATTAAAACATTACAGCATCCTTACAATAAAATTTTACATTATATATACATAAGTCGTAGTACTGTCACACTTTAATATTTACAAATTGGACTCTAAAAATATTTACACATTAATTAAATTACATAATGCCCAAGTAACTCTAAACATGCAGAACCCTCAGACGGGTCCTCCTCAGACTCCTCAACAGGGAGGAATCCAACTTGACACAAAATATACAATACTAACCGTACCAGGAGTACGGTAGTAAGCTCCCTATTACTGTTTATGTGAGAAATACATTTTCCAGCAAGCTCGACGCACTATGCCTCCGGTTCCCATAAACCTTACGAAAACTCAGCATCTCCATCTCTTCAGAACTCAACTTCCTTCTCGAAAATCTGATCTTCCTTGCGTTCTCACTCAACGTCTTGCTCAATCTCTTTACAATTATAAATACAATACAGAAATAGACAGACAAAGAGGTGAGATCACCTACGCCAATACCAGTATGGTAGCAATGAAGATAAACACATACAAATTCTCATACAATACATCATACATAATTACAATTATATCATCAATATCATTTATCTAACACACATCATATCTCATATCATCATAATTCATACAATAATTCATAATTACGTCCATGTCCTTATCAATATTCACTTATTCAATAATTCAGTTATCAAAATCAATAATTATGAAAATACCCTCAGTATCTCTGTATATGCATCTAGACTCATGTACCTGGACTCAATTTTCCTACTCCATGGAGCTAAAACTCAGGTCAGAAAGAGTGATCGAAAAGAATCTGTCTGCACTACATGCTTCAGACCACGTGTTCATTCTCTTTGCTCATTTAGCATTTGCTCATTTAGCATTTGCACATCTAGCATATGCATCACAGTCTTTATCAGATCTCGATTATGGATAGTGTCTCGGTCCGGATCATCGGTGTGTTGCATCGGTCTAACCTACGGTATAGAAGCTTTATTCTCTGTCCATTGTAGGCAACCCGCACCCCGATGCCCCCAAGGTCAACGAATGACCTACACTACGCACATCGCACCCACTCAGGAGGTGTGTTCTTTCCTTCTTTCGACAATCAGTCTTATTCAGCCCATCGGACTTTTTCAATGCACATTCAAATGCACCTTTCTCAGTTCAATTCATTCTTTCATCTTCTCAATTCAATTTTCTTTATCTCATATTCGGGGTCCTCATATAGGCCCAATAATATTATTACTGTAATTTCATCGCGAAACCATATTTTTCACATTTTCTCAAATCACGTATCAATTTTTCATCATTTCTCAATCACGTAAAATACTCTTCATACGTTTTAAATCAAGAATACTAGTTTCCTCAGTTAACACCAAAACTCAACTTCATTTTTCATATTTGCATAATAATCCTCATCCAAATAATATTTTCACAATAGTCCCTCATAAAAGTCACATTTACGAAATAGTCCCTTAAAAATTCATATTTTACGAAATCATCCCTCATAAAATTCATATTTACAAAATAGTCTCTCAAAAATTCATATTTTATGAAATCATCCCTCATAAAATTCATATTTACAAAATAGTCCCTCAAAAATTCATATTTACAAAATAGTTTTTCATAAAATTCTTTTTACGAAATAATCTTTCATAAAATTCATAATTTACAACATAATCCCTCATAAAAATCCTATTGATTGAAATAGTCCTTCATAAAATCACATTTACGAAATAGTTTCTCATACAAATTATATTTATGAAATAGTCCCTCAAAAATCATATTTACTAAATAGTCCCCTATAAAAATCATATTTACAATATAACCATTCAAAAATCAATAATTACAACATGTCCCCATTAAACACAAAAATTACAATATTGCTCCTATAAAATCATAATCAGTATTGTTTCTCCAAAATCATTTCATCTTCTTTGTATTCGACTCTTCCAAATTCAATTCCTTTTCTTTCAAATTCTAAATTCTCAGTTTAATCCATCATATTATTCACATCCTAATTTACACATACACTTACATGCATTCGGTTTCATACATACCAATATTTATCAAAACAATAAACATATTATCACACATGCAATCATAATTTCAAAGCCATAAACACCACAATCACAAACATAAAATCACCAACAATACAATCACAACTAAAGAAGTAATTAAACAATAAGTGAATAAACCCTTAGGGGTTTTTCACAGACACAACCATCTCCACACCACCAAAACTTGGTTGGTGAGGTTAAATCTCCCTCTTACCTCTTGAAGACAAGCATTGTAAGCTTTCCTCCCTTGCCTTGAAACTTTGTTAACCTTCTAACAAGCCCTAAAATTTTCAAGAAAAATTAGTGAAGGACCATACAAGAATCAAGGTCGAAAACCATGGAAAAATCATGGTTAAAAACATTAAAATCAAACTTGAAATTCTTGAATCAAAGCTTACCTTTTTAAGAAAAGATTGAAGAAGCTTAGGTTGATGAAGCTTTGAACAAGGTAGATAATTTTGTGATAATACCTTGTGAAGGAGAAATGCTTAGAACATGACTTGAGTCAAAATAAAATCAAGAGATGGATTTTTAAAGATTTAATGGTGTGATTTGGAGGTGGTGACCGGTTGTGAAGAAGAGAAATGGGAGAGAAGGATGCGTGAGTTTTCTTGGTATTTTGGAGAGGAATAGATGGATATTTGTTAAGTAGAAAGTGGAGTGTGAAGATGTGTTGGGGGTCTTTGGCCGTGTGGAATTTTGAGAGACAAATGGCTTATATTTGAGAAATAAAAATGAAGAATGAAGACGTAATTCAGCTGCTGCCCAGCCGTGTATTAACACGTGAAAGGTGAGTGATTTACTTGAGAAAATTATCTCATTTTGGGTGCAAAAATCCAGCTGCCAGCCGTGAATGATTTGTGACATTTGGAGAGCTTTATTAGCATGGTTTTCCACTCCATTCCATCTGCTCATTTCTTTGCTTTGCCGTGTGCTTGCCTTTGGTGATGGACGTGAATGACATTTGCTTGAGCAAATGGCCATGCATTAATTGCATAACAACTCTCTCTTCTCATTGGTTGGTCACTTGACTTTTGCATGGTATTTGAATCTTCAAATATCACTTGAAGTCTTCACGTAGAAGCTCCCCATTTTGCTGCTGCTGGATGTCCCAAATGTGCTGCTGCTGGCCCATGGATTTGCTACGGTTTGGGCCGTGAATTGCTGGACCGTGGAGCTCATTTTGTTGCCCCAATTCAGCTGCTGGCCCATGGTGCATTTGGTAAGTTTAAGTCCTTTAATTGATTGCTAATCCAAGCTAAATTCTGCTGCTATTGGGCCACAAATTCTGCTGCTCAAAAAAATTTTTTTTTTTTACTGGACCAAGAATTTAGGTGCTGCTGTCCATAGTAGTTTAGGTGGGTTTAAGTCCTTAATTCTTCATTAGTTCAAGCCTAATTACTAGTCAATTGGTTAGCCAATTAATTGGGTTTAATCTCCTAACCATTCTTACTTAATTCTTCAAGTACATAACTAATTTAGTTTAACATATTTAGCTTGTATAATACATAATAATCATGCATCATCACCTCTAATTAGAATTAGGACATTAAATTAAAGATTAAGTTATAACTAATCCTTAGTTAAGTTAGTTTACTTAATTGTTTAATTAGGTAATTAGGACAACTAAATTAAGGTTCATTAGTTTCCTAAGTAAAAGTCAAGCAATTAATGTTGACTCAATCTTATTCATTAATCTTGTCTATGGTATATACTACTTGATAGTTTTAGTAAGCTTTGTTTTACACCATTGATTGAATCAATGGTAAAGATCAAGGCTTCTAAATCAAGCTTCAAATCTAATGGTCCACAAGGAAATCTAAACTTCTTCCCTTGACCAATTCTCATTGGTTAGAAAAGTCTAACCAATTGTTTTGACTATATCCTATTGGTTCACTTTAATTTTACTTACAAGAAATATTCCAGACACTTTTTCTATTAATTAAAACTTATCGGGTCCAACATTCATAGCAACGACTGCTATAAACGTAATCACGGATATTTATCCGCACAATATTATTCTTTTTATAGATAGATTCTAAAAATTAAAAGATTCTTTTCTGAATCACTTAGATTCGGGTTTAGTAAGATCCCCGTTTCCAAATGAGGCAGATCAATTTCCTACCTGAAAAATATTATTTTTCCTAGCCAGGAGCAATCACACAGAATGATCAAATATGATCTCAGAACAGTCAAATTAATTTTATACCACACATAAAATGCAAAACAGAGTAATTCTGCTATTGTTATTCATATAGTCAGAATTCGGGGTGTTACAACTCTCCCCTTCTAAAATAAAGTTTCGTCCTCGAAACTTGACATACACTTAACACAAAAACGGATATTGCTCTCTAATCTTTTCTTCCAACTCTCATGTGGCTTCACCACTTATATCGTTCCAAACTACTTTAACTAATGCAATGTCTTTTCCTCGAAGCTGCTTTATCCTTCGGTCTTCAATCCTGACTGGAACTGTCTCGTAGGTTAAGTTCCCCTTTAGTTATACAGTATCTGGTTCAATAATGTGAGTCGGATCTGGAATATATTTCCGTAATTGTGACACGTGAAATACATTATGAAGATTTAATGAAAACGACGATAGCGCGACTTGATAAGCTACCGGCCTATCCGACGAAGTATCTGATACGGTCCAATAAACTTAGGAGTAAACTTCCTCGACTTGATGACTCATCTAACTCCAGTCATAGGCGTCACACGTAAAAATACATGGTCACCTTCTTCAAATTCCATTGATCTTCATCTTTTATCTGCATAGCTCTTTTGCCGCGTCTGAGCTGTTCTCATCTTATCTCAAAGTATCTTCACTTCCTTAGTGGGCTGTCGCATAATTTCTGGTTCCACGATGTTACTTTCACCAGTACGATACCAACGCAAAGGCGTTCTACAGCGTCTCCCATATAATGTCTCACAGGGTGTCATCCCCATGCTCGAACGAAACTATCGTTGTATATGAATTCTATCAATACCGAAATTCATCTTAACAAGTCCTTTGAAAATTCTAACTATTCGTCTCTTCTCGATGTCCAAGCCTTTCTTGATTGAACAGTACTTCAAGCCTTTGAATTTATTGTGAACTTGATAGGAAAGAAAACGTCTTGATTTTCCTTGCAAAACAACTATCGTGTATCCTAAAACGTAACTCGAACAATTCTTCTCATGCGCATTCCACGCCTTGAAGTATACGTCCTTTGCGCTTTCCATTTGAATTTATCACTTCATCTAAATCCACAAGTTGAACTCCTTGTAAAGAATTTACATTTGATTAATTTCGCACATAACTCCTTCTTCTTCTTCAAAATTGAAGAATCGCATTGAAATCTTCAAGATGCTCCTTGAAATTTCGAGAATAGGTCAAAATATTGCCAATAATGACAAATTTGCCAGATAAAAAAGAAAGATTCTATTTATAGAATTCACGGACATGGTCAAAACATTCCCTACTTTGAATGGTAGTACTGACTATTCATAGTTCTTGTAACACCTTTTAAAAATTGTCTTGGAACATTCTCTACCTTCACGTGAATCTGATAACAACCAGTACACAAGTCGATCTTGGAACGAAGAACGATCCCTTTCATTTGATCTTCTGGCTCTTCGTCGTCACATCATCCTAGATTTTCTTCATCAAGATAAGTTGTTCTACCGGCCTATTTTTACTCTTAACATAAATTGTCTCATAGATCAAGTTTTCTTCTAATTGTACTGTATTTGATATTATAACACAAATTGAATCAGGAATGATCCTTTTTAATTGGGATACATGAAAGACACTATGAAAGTCATAAGGAAAAATAATAAGACTATTCAATAGGTTACTAGATTAGCCCAACAAGAATTTGAAATGATCTAATAGATTTCGAAATGAACATAGTCCAAAAATTTTAGAAATGAACTTTATGGATTCAAATTCAAAAATCTCAGGTCAAGGAAATACTAAGGTTACATTGTAACAATCTAGTAGGATATGGTTGGAAAATAACCAATCCATTTATAAAGTCAGGTTCGTAAATAGATGTAATTTTAGATAAACAAATCAAATCAACAGAAAAGATTTGATATTCAATAGGTATAGGATAAAGTTAGAAAACTTGAGTATAAACAACAAGTTTAACAAGAAGAGTAGAAATACTCCGATCACACTATAACGAAGACATGGATAAGTAAAATTGATTTACTCAGTCTATTTGAACAAGAAATAGATAAACCAGATCAACAGAAAAGTTTCGAACTCCAATAATAATAGGGTAGTTTCAGACAGACTCGAGTAGTAATAACAAGTTTAGAAGTTGAAGTAGTATTATGAAAAGTAACAAAACACAGATAACCCCAAAAGATTCACACAATCATAGATCACAAGAGACTGGGTTACCTTATGGATTATACAGCACAATTTTAAGACTACCCTCTATAGCACAACTTCCTCGCTCGTTAAGTTTTGTATTTGAACGTTCTCACTACACTCTCTGCACCGGCTCTTTCTTCTTCTTCTTCTTCTTGAGATTTTGAAATGCATGTATTACTAATGGAAGATCCCATCTTCAGTTGATCACAATTCCTAGAAAAATGTCCAGGCTTCCTACATCTATAACAAATAAACCCTTTATGCTGATAATCTTTGGTAAGATGACCTTTTCCACACTTGAAACATTTCAGTGATGATGCCACAGTCTGACCAAAATCGTTGCCACTAGTACTCCCCCTCTTTGTTCGTTGTTGCTTCCTCAGTGGTCGTACACACTGCTTTAGCTGGACATGATCGACTTTACGCTTCCTTCCATCTTGGATTATCGAAGGTTCTAAGTTACAGTTTCTCACATTCGATGGCTGCTCCAATCCTAGTAAACTATGAAGTTCGATTATCAGTTCCTGCTGTTGAGTGATCATCTGTCTCGTTGTAATTGCTACTTCAATCATCTTTTGCATTACACTTCTAGTCGCAAAGAATACGATCTTCATCACGTCTCGCGTCTACATGCTCATGTTCGCTACGTTCCATTATCTTCCTTCAAAGATAAATAAAATCAAAACACGACGAACTTAACGCAACTATTTCACATAACATCGTCTCCTTTCGGAAACCAAAATATATCTCGTGTTCAACATCGAGATTCACACAAAGACAAACAAGACAAGCCTACCCACAAACCCAAAAGACTCTAACTTGGGCTCTGATACCAACTAATGTAACACCCTCCTTAGGGCGTCACACTTCGTGTTACTCAATTATCATATCACCCCTTCGTTATGAATCGTGCTTGTAATATAAATACGAGTTGTAAAATTTCTTAATAACAAGAAAATAAACTTAGCAGAAATTAAAACATTACAGCATCCTTACAATAAAATTTTACATTATATATACATAAGTCGTAGTACTGTCATACTTTAATATTTACAAATTGGACTCTAAAAATATTTACACATTAATTAAATTGCATAATGCCCAAGTAACTCTAAACATGCAGAACCCTCAGACGGGTCCTCCTCAGACTCCTCAACAGGGAGGAATCCAACTTGACACAAAATATACAATACTAACCGTACCAGGAGTACGGTAGTAAGCTCCCTATTACTGTTTATGTGAGAAATACATTTTCCAGCAAGCTCGACGCACTATGCCTCCGGTTCCCATAAACCTTACGAAAACTCAACATCTCCATCTTTTCAGAACTCAACTTCCTTCTCGAAAATCTGATCTTCCTTGCGTTCTCACTCAACGTCTTGCTCAATCTCTTTACAATTATAAATACAATACGAAATAGACAGACAAAGAGGTGAGATCACCTACGCCAATACCAGTATGGTAGCAATGAAAATAAACACATACAAATTCTCATACAATACATCATACATAATTACAATTATATCATCAATATCATTTATCTAACACACATCATATCTCATATCATCATAATTCATACAATAATTCATAATTACGTCCATGTCCTTATCAATATTCACTTATTCAATAATTCGTATCAAAATCAATAATTATGAAAATACCCTCAGTATCTCTGTATATGCATCTAGACTCATGTACCTGGACTCAATTTTCCTACTCCATGGAGCTAAAACTCAGGTCAGAAAGAGTGAT
This sequence comes from Ormosia semicastrata, assembly GCA_029884595.1. Classification (NCBI taxonomy): domain Eukaryota; kingdom Viridiplantae; phylum Streptophyta; class Magnoliopsida; order Fabales; family Fabaceae; genus Ormosia; species Ormosia semicastrata. Next base: position 22,191,189 of record JAQQTO010000060.1, read on the forward strand.
CGAAAAGAATCTGTCTGCACTACATGCTTCAGACCACGTGTTCATTCTCTTTGCTCATTTAGCATTTGCACATCTAGCATATGCATCACAGTCTTTATCAGATCTCGATTATGGATAGTGTCTCGGTCCGGATCATCGGTGTGTTGCATCGGTCTAACCTACGGTATAGAAGCTTTATTCTCTGTCCATTGTAGGCAACCCGCACCCCGATGCCCCCAAGGTCAACGAATGACCTACACTACGCACATCGCACCCACTCAGGAGGTGTGTTCTTTCCTTCTTTCGACAATCAGTCTTATTCAGCCCATCGGACTTTTTCAATGCACATTCAAATGCACCTTTCTCAGTTCAATTCATTCTTTCATCTTCTCAATTCAATTTTCTTTATCTCATATTCGGGGTCCTCATATAGGCCCAATAATATTATTACTGTAATTTCATCGCGAAACCATATTTTTCACATTTTCTCAAATCACGTATCAATTTTTCATCATTTCTCAATCACGTAAAAATACTTCTTCACGTTTTAAATCAAGAATACTAGTTTCCTCGTTAACACCAAAACTCAACTTCATTTTTCATATTTGCATAATAATCCTCATCCAAATAATATTTTCACAACAAGTCCCTCATAAAAGTCACATTTACGAAATAGTCCCTTAAAAATTCATATTTTACGAAATCATCCCTCATAAAATTCATATTTACAAAATAGTCTCTCAAAAATTCATATTTTATGAAATCATCCCTCATAAAATTCATATTTACAAAATAGTCCCTCAAAAATTCATATTTACAAAATAGTTTTTCATAAAATTCCTTTTACTAAATAATCTTTCATAAAATTCATAATTTACAACATAATCCCTCATAAAAATCCTATTGACGAAATAGTCCTTCATAAAATCACATTTACGAAATAGTTTCTCATACAAATTATATTTATGAAATAGTCCCTCAAAAATCATATTTACTAAATAGTCCCCTATAAAAATCATATTTACAATATAACCATTCAAAAATCAATAATTACAACATGTCCCCATTAAACACAAAAATTACAATATTGCTCCTATAAAATCATAATCTGTATTGTTTCTCCAAAATCATTTCATCTTGTCTTTGTATTCGACTCTTCCAAATTCAATTCCTTTTCTTTCAAATTCTAAATTCTCAGTTTAATCCATCATATTATTCACATCCTAATTTACACATACACTTACATGCATTCAGTTTTCATACATACCAATATTTATCAAAACAATAAACATATTATCACACATGCAATCATAATTTCAAAGCCATAAACACCACAATCACAAACATAAAATCACCAACAATACAATCACAACTAAAGAAGTAATTAAACAATAAGTGAATAAACCCTTAGGGGTTTTTCACCAGACACAACCATCTCCACACCACCAAAACTTGGTTGGTGAGGTTAAATCTCCCTCTTACCTCTTGAAGACAAGCATTGTAAGCTTTCCTCCCTTGCCTTGAAACTTTGTTAACCTTCTAACAAGCCCTAAAATTTTCAAGAAAAATTAGTGAAGGACCATACAAGAATCAAGGTCGAAAACCATGGAAAAATCATGGTTAAAAACATTAAAATCAAACTTGAAATTCTTGAATCAAAGCTTACCTTTTTAAGAAAAGATTGAAGAAGCTTAGGTTGATGAAGCTTTGAACAAGGTAGATAATTTTGTGATAATACCTTGTGAAGGAGAAATGCTTAGAACATGACTTGAGTCAAAATAAAATCAAGAGATGGATTTTTAAAGATTTAATGGTGTGATTTGGAGGTGGTGACCGGTTGTGAAGAAGAGAAATGGGAGAGAAGGATGCGTGAGTTTTCTTGGTATTTTGGAGAGGAATAGATGGATATTTGTTAAGTAGAAAGTGGAGTGTGAAGATGTGTTGGGGGCTGCTGGCCGTGTGGAATTTTGAGAGACAAATGGCTTATATTTGAGAAATAAAAATGAAGAATGAAGACGTAATTCAGTGCTTTGCCCAGCCGTGTATTAACACGTGAAAGGTGAGTGATTTACTTGAGAAAATTATCTCATTTTGGGTGCAAAAATCCAGCTGCCACCGTGAATGATTTGTGACATTTGGAGAGCTTTATTAGCATGGTTTTCCACTCCATTCCATCTGCTCATTTGCTGCTGCCGTGTGCTGCCTTTGGTGATGGACGTGAATGACATTTGCTTGAGCAAATGGCCATGCATTAATTGCATAACAACTCTCTCTTCTCATTGGTTGGTCACTTGACTTTTGCATGGTATTTGAATCTTCAAATATCACTTGAAGTCTTCACGTAGAAGCTCCCCATTTTGCTGTTGTTGGATGTCCCAAATGTGCTGCTGCTGGCCCATGGATTTGCTACGGTTTGGGCCGTGAATTGCTGGACCGTGGAGCTCATTTTGTTGCCCCAATTCAGCTGCTGGCCCATGGTGCATTTGGTAAGTTTAAGTCCTTTAATTGATTGCTAATCCAAGCTAAATTCTGCTGCTATTGGGCCACAAATTCTGCTGCTCAAAAAAATTTTTTTTTTTTACTGGACCAAGAATTTAGGTGCTGCTGTCCATAGTAGTTTAGGTGGGTTTAAGTCCTTAATTCTTCATTAGTTCAAGCCTAATTACTAGTCAATTGGTTAGCCAATTAATTGGGTTTAATCTCCTAACCATTCTTACTTAATTCTTCAAGTACATAACTAATTTAGTTTAACATATTTAGCTTGTATCTAATACATAATAATCATGCATCATCACCTCTAATTAGAATTAGGACATTAAATTAAAGATTAAGTTATAACTAATCCTTAGTTAAGTTAGTTTACTTAATTGTTTAATTAGGTAATTAGGACAACTAAATTAAGGTTCATTAGTTTCCTAAGTAAAAGTCAAGCAATTAATGTTGACTCAATCTTATTCATTAATCTTGTCTATGGTATATACTACTTGATAGTTTTAGTAAGCTTTGTTTTACACCATTGATTGAATCAATGGTAAAGATCAAGGCTTCTAAATCAAGCTTCAAATCTAATGGTCCACAAGGAAATCTAAACTTCTTCCCTTGACCAATTCTCATTGGTTAGAAAAGTCTAACCAATTGTTTTGACTATATCCTATTGGTTCACTTTAATTTTACTTACAAGAAATATTCCAGACACTTTTTCTATTAATTAAAACTTATCGGGTCCAACATTCATAGCAACGACTGCTATAAACGTAATCACGGATATTTATCCGCACAATATTATTCTTTTTATAGATAGATTCTAAAAATTAAAAGATTCTTTTCTGAATCACTTAGATTCGGGTTTAGTAAGATCCCCCGTTTCCAAATGAGGCAGATCAGAATTTCCCCGGCCTGAAAAATATTATTTTTCCTAGCCAGGAGCAATCACACAGAATGATCAAATATGATCTCAGAACAGTCAAATTAATTTTATACCACACATAAAATGCAAAACAGAGTAATTCTGCTATTGTTATTCATATAGTCAGAATTCGGGGTGTTACAACTCTCCCCTTCTAAAATAAAGTTTCGTCCTCGAAACTTGACATACACTTAACACAAAAACGGATATTGCTCTCTAATCTTTTCTTCCAACTCTCATGTGGCTTCACCACTTATATCGTTCCAAACTACTTTAACTAATGCAATGTCTTTTCCTCGAAGCTGCTTTATCCTTCGGTCTTCAATCCTGACTGGAACTGTCTCGTAGGTTAAGTTCCCTTTAGTTATACAGTATCTGGTTCAATAATGTGAGTCGGATCTGGAATATATTTCCGTAATTGTGACACGTGAAATACATTATGAAGATTTAATGAAAACGACGATAGCGCGACTTGATAAGCTACCGGCCTATCCGACGAAGTATCTGATACGGTCCAATAAACTTAGGAGTAAACCTCCTCGACTTGATGACTCATCTAACTCCAGTCATAGGCGTCACACGTAAAAATACATGGTCACCTTCTTCAAATTCCATTGATCTTCATCTTTTATCCGCATAGCTCTTTTGCCGCGTCGTACGATTTGTTCTCATCTTATCTCAAAGTATCTTCACTTCCTTAGTGGGTACGTCGCATAATTTACGGTTCCACGATGTTACTTTCACCAAGACGATACCAACGCAAAGGCGTTCTACTGGCGTCTCCCATATAATGTCTCACAGGTGTCATCCCCATGCTCGAACGAAACTATCGTTGTATATGAATTCTATCAATACCAGAAATTCATCTTAACAAGTCCTTTGAAAATTCTAACTATTCGTCTCTTCTCGATGTCCAAGCCTTTCTTGATTGAACAGGTACTTCAAGCCTTTGAATTTATTGTGAACTTGATAGGAAAGAAAACGTCTTCAGATTTTCCTTGCAAAACAACTATCGTGTATCCTAAAACGTAACTCGAACAATTCTTCTCATGCGCATTCCACTGCCTTGAAGTATACGTCATTGCCTTTCCATTTGAATTTATCACTTCATCTAAATCCACAAGTTGAACTCCTTGTAACAGAATTTACATTTGATTAATTTCGCACATAACTCCTTCTTCTTCTTCAAAATTGAAGAATCGCATTGAAATCTTCAGCATGCTCCTTGAAATTTCGAGAATAGGTCAAAATATTGCCAATAATGACAAATTTGCCAGATAAAAAAGAAAGATTCTATTTATAGAATTCACGGACATGGTCAAAACATTCCCTACTTTGAATGGTAGTACTGACTATTCATAGTTCTTGTAACACCTTTTAAAAATTGTCTTGGAACATTCTCTACCTTCACGTGAATCTGATAACAACCAGTACACAAGTCGATCTTGGAACGAAGAACGATCCCTTTCATTTGATCTTCTGGCTCTTCTGTCGTCACATCATCCTAGATTTTCTTCATCAAGATAAGTTGTTCTACTGGCCTATTTTTACTCTTAACAGAAATTGTCTCATAGATCAAGTTTTCTTCTAATTGTACTGTATTTGATATTATAACACAAATTGAATCAGGAATGATCCTTTTTAATTGGGATACATGAAAGACACTATGAAAGTCATAAGGAAAAATAATAAGACTATTCAATAGGTTACTAGATTAGCCCAACAAGAATTTGAAATGATCTAATAGATTTCGAAATGAACATAGTCCAAAAATTTTAGAAATGAACTTTATGGATTCAAATTCAAAAATCTCAGGTCAAGGAAATACTAAGGTTACATTGTAACAATCTAGTAGGATATGGTTGGAAAATAACCAATCCATTTATAAAGTCGGGTTCGTAAATAGATGTAATTTTAGATAAACAAATCAAATCAACGAGAAAAGATTTGATATTCAATAGGTATAGGATAAAGTTAGAAAACTTGAGTATAAACAACAAGTTTAACAAGAAGAGTAGAAATACTCCGATCACACTATAACGAAGACATGGATAAGTAAAATTGATTTACTCAGTCTATTTGAACAAGAAATAGATAAACCAGATCAACAGAAAAGTTTCGAACTCCAATAATAATAGGGTAGTTTCGAGACAGACTCGAGTAGTAATAACAAGTTTAGAAGTTGAAGTAGTATTATGAAAAGTAACAAAACACAGATAACCCCAAAAGATTCACACAATCATAGATCACAAGAGACTGGGTTACCTTATGGATTATACAGCACAATTTTAAGACTACCCTCTATAGCACAACTTCCTCGCTCGTTAAGTTTTGTATTTGAACGTTCTCACTACACTCTCTGCACCGGCTCTTTCTTCTTCTTCTTCTTCTTGAGATTTTGAAATGCATGTATTACTAATGGAAGATCCCATCTTCAGTTGATCACAATTCCTAGAAAAATGTCCAGGCTTCCTACATCTATAACAAATAAACCCTTTATGCTGATAATCTTTGGTAAGATGACCTTTTCCACACTTGAAACATTTCAGTGATGATGCCACAGTCTGACCAAAATCGTTGCCACTAGTACTCCCCCTCTTTGTTCGTTGTTGCTTCCTCAGTGGTCGTACACACTTGCTTTAGTGGACATGATCGACTTTACGCTTCCTTCCATCTTGGATTATCGAAGGTTCTAAGTTACGATTTCTCACATTCGATGGTGCTCCAATCCTAGTAAACTATGAAGTTCGATTATCGGTTCTATTTGTTGAGTGATCATCTGTCTCTTGTACTGCTACTTCAATCATCTTTTGCATTACACTTCTAGCTGCAGCAATACGATCTTCATCACGTCTCGCGTCTACATGCTCATGTTCGCTACGTTCCATTATCTTCCTTCAAAGATAAATAAAATCAAAACACGACGAACTTAACGCAACTATTTCACATAACATCGTCTCCTTTCGGAAACCAAAATATATCTCTGTGTTCAACATCAGAGATTCACACAGCACAAACAAGACAAGCCTACCCACAAACCCAAAAGACTCTAACTTGGGCTCTGATACCAACTAATGTAACACCCTCCTTAGGGCGTCACACTTCGTGTTACTCAATTATCATATCACCCCTTCGTTATGAATCGTGCTTGTAATATAAATACGAGTTGTAAAATTTCTTAATAACAAGAAAATAAACTTAGCGAGAAATTAAAACATTTACAAAGATCCTTACAATAAAATTTTACATTATATATACATAAGTCGTAGTACTGTCATACTTTAATATTTACAAATTGGACTCTAAAAATATTTACACATTAATTAAATTGCATAATGCCCAAGTAACTCTAAACATGCGAGAACCCTCAGACGGGTCCTCCTCGAGACTCCTCAACAGGAGGAATCCAACTTGACACAAAATATACAATACTAACCGTACCAGAGTACGGTAGTAAGCTCCCTATTACCGTTTATGTGAGAAATACATTTTCCAAAGAAGCCTCGACGCACTATGCCTCCGGTTCCCATAAACCTTACGAAAACTCAACATCTCCATCTTTTCGAACTCAACTTCCTTCTCGAAAATCGATCTTCCTTGCGTTCTCACTCAACGTCTTGCTCAATCTCTTTACAATTATAAATACAATACAGAAATAGACAGACAAAGAGGTGAGATCACCTACGCCAATACCAGTATGGTAGCAATGAAAATAAACACATACAAATTCTCATACAATACATCATACATAATTACAATTATATCATCAATATCATTTATCTAACACACATCATATCTCATATCATCCTAATTCATACAATAATTCATAATTACGTCCATGTCCTTATCAATATTCACTTATTCAATAATTCAGTTATCAAAATCAATAATTATGAAAATACCCTCAGTATCTCTGTATATGCATCTAGACTCATGTACCTAGACTCAATTTTCCTACTCCATGGAGCTAAAACTCAGGTCGGAAAGAGTGATCGAAAAGAATCTGTCTGCACTACATGCCTCAGACCACGTGCTCATTCTCTTTGCTCATTTAGCATTTGCACATCTAGCATATGCATCACGTCTTTATCGATCTCGATTATAGATAGTGTCTCGGTCCAGGATCATCGGTGTGTTGCATCGGTCTAACCTACGGTACATGAAGCTTTATTCTCTGTCCATTGTAGGCAACCCGCACCCCGATGCCCCCAAGGTCAACGAATGACCTACACTACGCACATCGCACCCACTCAGGAGGTGTGTTCTTTCCTTCTTTCGACAATCAGTCTTATTCAGCCCATCGGACTTTTTCAATGCACATTCAAATGCACCTTTCTCAGTTCAATTCATTCTTTCATCTTCTCAATTCAATTTTCTTTATCTCATATTCGGGGTCCTCATATAGGCCCAATAATATTATTACTGTAATTTCATCGCGAAACCATATTTTTCACATTTTCTCAAATCACGTATCAATTTTTCATCATTTCTCAATCACGTAAAATACTCTTCATACGTTTTAAATCAAGAATACTAGTTTCCTCAGTTAACACCAAAACTCAACTTCATTTTTCATATTTGCATAATAATCCTCATCCAAATAATATTTTCACAACAGTCCCTCATAAAAGTCACATTTACGAAATAGTCCCTTAAAAAATTCATATTTTACGAAATCATCCCTCATAAAATTCATATTTACAAAATAGTCTCTCAAAAATTCATATTTTATGAAATCATCCCTCATAAAATTCATATTTACAAAATAGTCCCTCAAAAATTCATATTTACAAAATAGTTTTTCATAAAATTCCTTTTTACGAAATAATCTTTCATAAAATTCATAATTTACAACATAATCCCTCATAAAAATCCTATTGACGAAATAGTCCTTCATAAAATCACATTTACGAAATAGTTTCTCATACAAATTATATTTATGAAATAGTCCCTCAAAAATCATATTTACTAAATAGTCCCTTATAAAAATCATATTTACAATATAACCATTCAAAAATCAATAATTACAACATGTCCCCATTAAACACAAAAATTACAATATTGCTCTATAAAATCATAATCTGTATTGTTTCTCCAAAATCATTTCATCTTCTTTGTATTCGACTCTTCCAAATTCAATTCCTTTTCTTTCAAATTCTAAATTCTCAGTTTAATCCATCATATTATTCACATCCTAATTTACACATACACTTACATGCATTGAGTTTCATACATACCAATATTTATCAAAACAATAAACATATTATCACACATGCAATCATAATTTCAAAGCCATAAACACCACAATCACAAACATAAAATCACCAACAACACAATCACAACTAAAGAAGTAATTAAACAATAAGTGAATAAACCCTTAGGGGTTTTTCACCAGACACAACCATCTCCACACCACCAAAACTTGGT